>CM041533.1:25888067-26250567 GCA_023238725.1 Scortum barcoo | reverse complement strand
TACCTGTGGAGTGGCAGACAGGTTTTTTCATTTTCAGAAATGGGGGCCGGAAGGTTTGCTCCAATTATCAGGGTATCACACTGCTCAGCCGCCCTAGCCGTGGAACAGTCGACCAGCTCTTTGCCCTTTCTGGGTCAGTTGAAAGGGCGTGGAAGTTTGTTCATCTAAACTACATGTGTTTTGTGTATTTGGAGAAGGCATATGATTGAGTCTCCCGGGGGACCTTGTGGGGAACACTGCAGGAGTATGGGGTACTGGGGCTGTTGTTGCGAGCTGTGGCGAGGAGAGTGTCCGGTTTTGGGACCTCAGCAATGCATCTCTGCTGTTTGCAGATGATGTGGTTTTGTTGGTTTCTTCAGATTGTGACCTCGACCATGTGCTGGGGAGGTTTGCAGCTCAGTGTGAAGCAGTTGGGTCTTAATACGTGGTCCTCAGTCGGAAAAGGGTGGATTGCTCCTTCTGGGTTAGTAGGGAGGTCTTGCCTCAGGTGGAGAAGTTCAAGTATCTTGGGATCTAGGTCATGAGTGAGGGTAAAATGGAGCGTGAGATTGCCAGATGGATCGGTGCAGCATCAGCGTTAATGCAGCTGTACACCGTACTGGAGCTTGGTGATGAGGAGAGAGCTAAGCTGGAAGGCAAAGCTTTCAATTTACCAGCTGACCTAAGTACCAACTCTCCTCACCTATGGTCATGAGTTTTAGGTAGTGACCAAAAGAATGAGATTGCAGTGGCTTAAATGAGTTTCCTCCTGTCTCTAAGTTTATCTCTCTAAGGCTGAGCCTTAGGGATAGGGTGAGGAATTCAGATATCCGGAGGGAGTTTGGAGTAGAGCCGCTGCTCTTTGGCATTGAAAAGAGCTAGTTGAGGTAGTTTGAGCTGGAATATGTTGCTGGGGAGAGGGACGTCTGGACTTCCTTGCTCAGCCTGTTTCCCCCGCGACCTGGTTCCAGATAAGCCGAAGCTAATGGATGGATGGAGATATACAGTCATGAAAAAATTAGGACACCCCATTAAATAGTCAGTAAATGCTTTATTAAAAAATGTTCACATAACAATGTCCAATCTTGTTTTTATTTATTTCTGGAAAAGAAAGTGATTTAATTGTAACTAAACAACATATAAATTAACATATTTTCACTCATCAAACAAAAGATATGAAGAAAAATGCGTATTTTAATGATGTCAAATCCCTTACCAGACTTGTTCTGATCATGTGCACCTGATCTAATACACCTGTGTGTGTGATTATAACTATTTTACGTGGGAAAATATGTGGGGGTGTCCTAATTTTTTTCCTCCATTAAAATATGCATTGTTGTTCATATCTTTTGTTTGATGAGTAAAAATATGTTAATTTATGTTGTTTAATTACAAGTAAATCACTTTTTTTCCCAGAAATAAATAAAAACAAGATTGGATATTGTTATGTGAACATTTTTTAATAAAGCTGTTGACTATTTAATGGGGTGTCCTAATTTTTTCACATGACTGTAGATGCTGATTGATGCAGAATGTTTTTAAAATAACTAAATAACTGAAGAAAAGAAATAGAATGGCAAAAACTTTTGGGACAACTTACCCAATATTTTTTGAATGGTTTTTTCAAATTGGGAAAGGCCAAATTGAGAAAAGTTGCAAAATTTGACATTAGACACAAAGATGGAGATGAATAGAAAAATTAAAAATATGAATGAATTTTTACACTAGGCCAATTCAGTGTTTTAATAGTTTTTTAAAAGTATATTTTGTGATTGTAGCGCCAGCTTGAGGTAATTTTGTGTCTTTTTCTGTCCCTTAGTAGTGTGTGAGATTTGGAGGCCACTTGCCAAGTTTAGCAAATTTTCATTGTACAGTTTTTGCTGCAAGAGAAAAAGTGGAGCACTAGTCTAGTTTTGTATCTGATGTCCCATACCACATTGAGAGTGGTATAATGAGGCATTTTGAAACAATGGCTTGAGATACGGGGACAAAGGAGGACTGGTTTGAACAGAGCCTTTGTGCAGTTCTTTCTGTTCTGTGCTGTTCTTTCTTTCAGCAATTGGGCTCCAGCAGTGAATACCACTGCTTGGACCCTTAATGAGAGTGGAACAAGAGGACTTCAGGATTAAGTGCCATTGTATGCAGTAATGAGAACAAAAACAATAGAGGTCCACCAGTGAGTGATGCTGTTTGTATTTCTAAAAATGGGAATAAAAACAATAAGTTTCCTGTGGCGAGTGGTCTGTGTCCCTAGAAATGAGAACAAAACCAATGGGGCTCCAGCAGCAAGTGCTGTTGATATCTTTAAAAATGAGAGAAAATATGGCTGAAGTAACAAGTGGTGCAGTTTGTATCTCTAATAATGAGAATGTTAATAATGGGCTCCAGCAACTAGCACTGTTTACAGGGGGAGTGGGGTGCTGTTAATCTCAACTAGGCAGATAGTCGGGCGGTGGAAAGAGTACTTCGAGGATCTCCTCAATCCTACCGACACGCATTCCCCAGAGGAAACAGCCTGCCTGGGGGCTCAGAGGTGGGTGCTCTCATCTCTGGGGCGGAGGTCGCTGAAGCAGTTAAACAACTGCACTGCAGTGATGCCCCAGGGGTGGATGCGAGCCTGGGTACCTTAAGGCTCTGGATGTTGTAGGGCTATCTTCATTGATACAACTCTGCAACATTGCGTGGACATCAGGAGCAGTACCTCTGGAGTGGCAAACTGGGGTGGTGGTCCTTATCTTCAAGAAAGGGGACCAGAGTGTGTGTTCCAAATATAGGGGAATCACGCTCCTCAGCCTCCCTGGGAAGGTCTATGCCAGGTAGGGAAGGCTAGGCGATAAATCGATTTTATCGATTAATTCGAATTTACTTTGTAGGTCGATTTGTTTTTCATTAAAATCGATTTTTTTTTCATCAAACTTCCACCGCAGACGCACCCCCTGGGCTCCCTGTAGTTCACTGTGGGCTAGCCCCTCCCCCACCTGTATCTGACAGAGACGCAGTAAATCAACATGGCAGCAGGTAGAGAAGAGCTCATCCCTAAAAAAGGCACAGTATCGTCCGTAGTTTGGAGGTGGTTCGGTTTTGCAGCATCAGATCCAGAACAAACACAGACACTTTGCACTTTGTTTAAAGGTTGTTGCAACCAAAGGTAGCAGTAACACTAACTTATTTCAGCACCTCAAACAGAGGCATGCAGCCGAGTGGGAGGAATGTTGCTCTCTACGAGATTTTGGGAGACATTGGGAGAATCATTTTCTAAATGTGTCCTGTACGATAAGAAAGGAACTCCGTGGAAAGCTCTAATTGATTTGGTCGCGTTGTATATTGCTAAAGACATGGTGCCCATTTATACTGTAGAGAAGCTGGGATTTCTTCACATGCTGAAAACTTTCGATCCCAGGTATGTGCCACCAAGCCGCAAGTATCTTTGGCGAAGTTGCCTTACCCCACCTGTACAACTGCACTCGTGAAAAGATCGCTAGAGAGTTGGAGGAGGTGTCTTTTTACTCGGCCACAACAGACCTATGGTCCAACCGTACAATGCACCCCTACATGAGTTTAACGGCACATTTCAAGTAAAGGTAAAATCTCAGAAAGAAAAATCAAATCAAAATAAGATATAATACAATAAAAACGTTTTTTAAATAATAATATTTTTATGAATTGTAGTTTGCTCTCAGGAAAGGGGGAAAAAAAATCGGTTAAAATCGTAAATCGGGTTTCATGTGAAAAAATCGGATATTTTATTTTTAAGCCATATCGCCCAGCCCTAATGCCAGGGTACTGGAGAGGAGAGTCCGACCGATAGTCGAATCTCGGATTCAAGAAGAACAATGTGGTTTTTGTCCTGGTCCAGCTGTGGACCAGCTCTTCACCCTTGGCAGGGTGCTACTGGAAGGGGCATGGGAGTTTGCCCAACCAGTTTACATGTGTTTTGTAGAGGAGGCCCAGAGGCACTCTCTGGGGGGCACTCCGAGAATATGCGGTGGATAGCCCCTTATTAAGCACCACATTCAATCCCTGTATTGTAGGAGTGTGAGTTTGGTTAAGTAAGTTCTCTGTGGGAGTAGGACTCCGCCAGGGCTGCCCTTTGTCACTGGTCCTGTTCATAATATTTGGAATATATGGACAGGATTTCTAGGCACAGCATGGTGGGGAGGGGGTCAGATTCGGTGGCCTGAGGATCCCATCTCTGCTTTTTGCAGACGATGTGGTCCTTTTGGCCTCATCGAATAGTGACCTCCAGCTCTCACTGGGACAGTTCGCAGCGGAGTGTGAAGCAGCTAGGATGAGAATCAGCACCTCTAAGTCCGAGGTAGTCGGAAAAAGGGTGGATTGCCCACTCCGGGTTGGGGAGGAGTTCCTGCTTCAAGTGGAGGGCTTTAAGTATTTTGGGGTCTTGTTCACGAGTGAGGGAAAAATGAAGCGAGAGATGGGCAGATGGACAGATCGGTGCAGCGTCTGCAGTGCTGCGGACGTTGATCCGGTCCGTATGGTGAAGAGGGAGCTGAGCCAGAAGGCAAAGCTCTCGATTTACTTACTGGTCCATCTACATTCCAACCCTCACCTATGGTCATGAGCTTTGGGTAATGACTGAAAGAATGAGGTTGCAGATACAAGCGGCTGAAATGAGTTTTCTTCGTAGGGTGTCTGGACTCAGCTTTAGAGATAGGGTGAGGAGCTCAGACTCAGACATCCGCGAGAGGCTCAGAGTACAGCCACTGCTGCTCCTCCACGTCAAGAGGAGCCAGTTGAGGTGGTTCGGGCATCTTGCAAGGATGCCTCCTGGATGCCTCCCTGCAGAGGTGTTTCTTTGGGCATGTCTATCCGGGAGGAGACCCGGGGCAGACTCAGGACACGCTTGAGGGATTATATCTCTCGACTCCTCGGGATCCCCCCCCCGGAGGAGCTGGTTGAAGTGGCTGGGGAGAGGACTGTCCAGGCCTCTGCTGCTGAGACTGCTCCCCTGCCGCGACCCGGACCCAGATAAGTGGTTGGAAGACGGACGGACAGACGGAGTTCTGAGAGCCACGATGTACAGACAGAGTAAGGTAACTGAACGGTCTGGCGGAGAATGGTTGAATGAGGCGGTGCTTAAATACTGCAGTGGAGTGGGTGGCTTGATTGCGGATAACTCGCAGGTGTAGGGATCAGGCCAGGTGATGATTGTCCTGACGTAACCTACTCACTGTCTTCCTTGGCAATTAGAACAGACAATGACAGACAAAACAGACAGAGAGACAAATGCACACACAAGGGAGAGCAGGGAAACGAAACACGGGAGATATGACAGGAATCCTAACACCTTAAAAGAAAAAAAAAACCTTAAAAAGGCCCTGATCTCTTTGGTAGTGTGTAAAGACAAGAAATAAACGTCTATAATTCCTCTGGTCCTTTGTGTGCATGCATTTATAGCTGCTAGTCAGTAGTGGAATATCACTATGTACAAGTAATATAAAATACAAATATAAAATGCAATACTTGCTAATGAGCTAAGAACATCTCCCATCTCTGTTTTTCCATTTCATAAAAAGCTGACTCCTGGAACCCTTTCCACGTCATTTCCTCCATCGCATGATCTCTGTATAAGGAGAACACTTTATCTGGGCAGTAAATATATTTTCCTGCCACTCCAGGATAGCCAGAGTGAATGTGGGGATTATCTGGGCCCTGCTTCAGTTCCAGTTTACAGAACTGGCATTTGCGGCCCGTTTCCTGGGAGTCAGTCCTTTTCTATTTCTGCTGTCCTCTCTCCTCCATCCTTTTCTTTGTGGCATCCAGTTCCCGCTGAACAAAAGGAGTCTCTGCAAAGCCTTTTAAAGCCATTTTTGAATCTGTCAGACCTTCAGCACTATAAGCTTTAAAATCGTTTGGTGGAGCAGTAGAAGTATCTGACAGGGTCTTGTTGATAGAAGCAATGAACAGAAGAACCATCATTCTCATATCCTGACTTTGGCTGGCCACAGAACAGACACTTCTTTGTCTGTGTCTTTTTCTTTGCATGTTGTGGTTTGCTGCTGCTGCTGTTTGTCCTTTATACTTCTAACTATTCTCTTAAAGGTTAAGTTGGTAACATTTTCAAACACTACTTTTAGTCATATTCACTCAAACTGTCACCATGTCCTGACAGTAGTAGAATATGATACAGATCATCTGTGATAATAATCAGCCTCCTCTGGCCCCCTGCCTTCTGGCTCTAAAGCTGTTTTTTTTAAATCCACCCCGCCCTGGTCAGACCAACCCATCAGAGCATGGAGGAGTGTCTAACGCAGTTCAGTTCGTGAACACGCTGCAGCGTCCTGATCAGTGTAGGAGCTCTTGTTGTGACGCTCACTGCGGGGTCACAAGCTTACGTGTTTACTCAATGAGGAGCAGCAGCAGAGAGAAAACTGAGCCTCCCTCCTCTGACAACTACTGCTGATACTGAGAGAGAAGAAACAGAAGATGACCAGTGAAGAAAAGAAGCTAAAGAAAAAGGATTTGACTGAGCCGGAGATTAAACGAGAGTAAACACTGCGGAGCCTTTGAGAGGTGGAGAGAGCTGAAAGATTCACACTGATGGAGAGTTAGACACATTTCTGCTGGAGCAGGTAATTATCTCTGTTTGATTTATGTTTGAATTCCTATAAAAACTAACCACAAAATAAGACGTGTTATGTTACAGAAACAGTCCGCGGTGAATCTCTTGTTACTGTGATGTTGAAGCAGAGCTAACATTAGCTTCCCGAGGCTAATGCTAAGCACTAGTGCTAACGGTTAGCTTTGTGTTTACCTGAAAGTTGTTAAAAATATCTTTGTGAAGTGTCCAGACAGTCATATCGGTTTGATGTTGGTCCTGATCTTGATGTGTGTCTGTGCTCTCACAGCTAAATGTTCTCAGTTCTCAAGTGGTTCACTGCTTAGTTAATATGATTCACTGCTTACTAGTTTCTCTTACCAAACAAACATCTAAACTCTCAAATACCTGTGCTCGTTAGTTTACCAAACAGATATTACTGTAGATTACTTTTCATGTCGAAAACATTTATTTCTGCTTGTTTGTTAATCAGCACTGTTCACAACAGTAATGTTGCAGCCGATTTTAGGATGTGAAATATTTAAGTATTTAAGTAAAAATTACCGCTGCAGCTTCTTCAAATGTTTGTAAACCTGCTGATGATAAAAACTGCCAGCTGACAAATGTTAGGACCATCTTTGTTTAGTTTAGGTTTCTCATTTTAGGCAGGTGAATTGAATTGAATCATGAATCATGGCTAGCGGAGATTCACACAGATTATGATATAGTTGAATCCAGATCAGTGTTACGTTGAACAGACAAGTTAATAGTGTTTATTTTTTTATGAAGAATTTCATTTTTCTTAATCTGTGTAACTTTTAATATTATTATATTCAGGGATTTTAATTTGGATTACTTTAAAACAAATGTGTCCCTCCTAAGATGTCTTCATTCATAAATGAAACTGTCTGATCATATTCATATTCATTTCTTTATTCTCTCCTCAGGTCTGACAGAGGCTTGTTATTGCACTTTGAAGAATCAAGAGTGTTCATCACCAATCAAAGTTTATGTTGGCCACCATAAATGTGCATTTTTAATCTGCACTAACTTACCTTTTCTGTCATTCATTCTATGCAAAATAAATCTTAATATTTCTGAAGTGTTATTAATTTTTAATAAATTATAAGACATTTTTTTGAGACATTCATGTCTAGTGTTGATCCTGTGGTTTGAATTATTCCAAATGAAGGTTATAGGTGTTTTAAATTGGTCCAAAGATATTTCATTAATACAGTATAACAGCAAAGTGGTGTATTTGTTTTAACATTAATGCATCCAGACACAAATTACTGTAAAAAACGGCCTTCTCTGTCAGACGACGTCGCGGCCTCCTCTCTCCTCTGCTTGGCTCCATCGTCGTTGTCTCCCCCCTCCGGAGCTCCTCAAGTCGCTGTCAGGGTCTCAGTCTCTACACTCTCACCATAACAACATATACGGGCAGAAATGTCACCCATTGGGCAAAGACACACATGTAAATAAACAGTTAATTTACTGTCTAATTTACTCGCCGTCTGGGTTAGCGAAATAACGTGCTAAAAGCTAATGGTGCTAATAGCATTAGCATGTAAACAAGCTGACTATGAAGACAGAAACGCGTCACATTATTACAAAGTTCAACTGTTTAACGAACTGAGCACCAAACGTCTAGCTAATGTATTGTTAAGGTTTGTGGAGCAGTTGGACCCAAGATGCAGACGAGGCAGCGTAGAAGAAACAGACTTTTTATTCAGCTTACAGGAACGCAGGCAAGACGAAGGCGGGCGGGCAGGAACAAACAGAGCACAGTACGGGTAGTTACACAGACGACTCGACAAAGAACAAAGGAAACAGACTGGTATATATGCACAGTGAGGGACAGGGAAGTGAAATCACGTGAGGAGACTAACGGGGACAGGTGAAACAAATAAGGGAGGAGCAGAGTAATCAGAGGCAGGAAAAGACAAGGACAGGAAGTTAAGTGCAGGGAACACCAGGCCGAGAAAACACAAGGAATACAAGAAACACAGGGCTGAATAACACAAAGAACACAAAGCACAAGAAAATACAGAAAACCGGGCAAAAGGCAGGAAACAAAATAAGAAATACTGCAAACCATAACACGTATAGTCAGACTAAAGTCACTGTAAAGCCTGTTACAGCTCTATAAAGGAGTTTAATTCATATTTCTTCCCTGTGTATCCGCTGTGTGTGTTTTCACTGGCCAGCCAGTCGCACACGTTCACGTTAGACCCGTGTGGGGGAGGGAGGAACTGTGGGGGGCAGTGGAGGGGGGGGAGGGGCCTTATTGCTGTAATGGTTCAAATTTACAGGGAGAGAGAGGCTCTGCTCATTGCTGCCAAATATACCTTTAGTAGAGTCTTCAGTTAGAGGTGTCTGGACAGGTGGGGTTGGATTGAAAATGAGTACAGGCAAGGTAACAACTGGCACACTAGTCTCACTCCCCTCTGTCAGGGAGTGCCAGAGTAGCTGCCTTTCTTGTACCTTTTCTGATGTTTATAGAGGAGCTGGTGTTTAATAGTTTGCTCAGGTGTTTTACATACAGTGCTATATGTAATTTAATTGTTGGATGCAGCATGCTATTTGGGTTTTTATTGGAATTGTGAACTAGGATGGTGTAGTCTTGGTCCACAAGCTTCAGCATGTACTTCTGCCCACGATGCTTATTGAGAGGTTCGCCAGTAGCCTTCTTCATAGGTACTGGCCAGCGCTTGTGGTCCAACACAAACACCCTCCCACCAGACTTTGAGTTGGTGAGTACAGCAGCAGCAGAGGTGGTGGGAATGTAATTCATATAACATAAAAAGTGCAGTAAATACATAAGTCATTCTCATGCCAATTGCCAAACATCTATTAATTAATAAATGAAATATGTTACCCATATTGTTACATCTCTAACAAAAGAAAGATACTACAAATTGATTTGTCTATTTATGAAAATGAACAGTAATTAAAATCAGGTGCTGCTGCAGATGCTTAAGTCTTGTCCACTACTTTGTCCAGCAAATGTTTACCTGATTCTTGCATGTGACTCAGCTGTATTGTTCCACCATGCCTGTATAAGATTCCTACCCCCACCTCAGGATCACTCAGGCAGCCTTGCAGCCTTTGAATCCGCTGAATCTGCCAGGCTTTCAGCATAGAGGTCTTGAAGAGAGGAACACCATTTGGATCAGCAGTGAGGTAAAAGTGCTGGAACACTCCCTCCACTCTCTTGGTAACCTCCTCAGGCTGCGGGATGTTGGTCCTGCAGTGCTCACGAATATGTTGCTTGGTAGGGTTGGAAGGTTGAATACCACAAAAGGTATAAGTATCTTTAAGCCTCTTCAGTTCCTCCTGATCCCCCACAGAAAAGGCTGTAGACAGGAATTGGGCAAAAGAGCTGTAGAGGGGGAGGTGCTCTAAACCACCTCATACAATGAACCAAGTCCAGCTTGATGGTCATGTTTGCATTGTAGTGGGACCTTGATGCACAGGTGTTCAGCATCTGATGCCACTGTACCAGAAGTGGCATCTAGTACACAACCCAATCAAACATATTTAACTAGTTACCCTGTGCCACTGGCAGTTGCAGCGGAGGCTGGCTGGGTACTGCAGGTGTGTCAGTAGAATGTGCCTTTGGCACTTGCTAGAACTTTAAATGTTTATTTTATGTATAATGTATAATAATGTATATATAATATATACATAATGTATTTTATGTATAATTATATTATTATTATTTACAGTAAGAAATTACAGTAAGAAAAGGAAAAGGACACCTACAATAATATACATTATCTGTACCTGGGACTGTGACAGTGGTGTCAGTTGGTGGAGAACCTACAGTTTCTGGCAGGAGAAACATCAGCTCGGGAGTAAGAGGTGCAGTACTCTTTACAGAGGCAGACACCCCCCAGATAGTCCGCAAGATCAGAATATTCAAGAATGCAATGCCAGACACAGCAGACGGTCTCTCAGACAAGAAAGGCAAAGAATAAAAATCTGTTTAAAAACACATTTGTTCGTTAATCAGTAATGCACAGACATTTTTTGTCAACACCGTCAGTTTTTTGTCAACACCGTCAGATATATGTTTTGTTAATTTTTGAAAGAAAATGTTTATTCTTTCTTATGTTTATGTTGTTTCTGTAATAAAAGACCATCTGATCTACATCCTCTTATGTCTCAATTATTTAAGGAATTGTTTTTTATAATATTAAAATAAAAAATCTGAGTTTTCAGAATAGTGTGAAATCACAACATCAGTGTATATATTGTATTTTATTACATACCAGGGTAACTAAACCCTTTTACTGTTACGATGGGACTACAGAGCAGGTGGACCAAAACCAAAATACAGGACAGGAGACTGGCACAATTTTTAAGGTTTTAATAAAGGAAGTCTTACTAAACACACAGTCTTGGTTTCTTGAAGGAAGTTAAGGGACCTGAAATGAGAGGAGAGTTAGGGATTTCAAAATAAACCCGATTTAGATTAGGCCACTCATTTTCTTTCAGAGCTTTGATTATGTTGGTGCCACTGTCTGTTGTCATACAGACCAGTCGGTCTTCAGCGAGGTTCCAGGAGCTCAGAGCATCTTTTAACCCCTGCGCAATTATGTCACTTTTGTGCTCATCGGGGAAGTAAGCTGTTTGGAGACAAACGCTCCGTAGGGCCCAGTTGTCGTTGATAAAATTTGCCGTTAAACTCATGTAGGGCTGCATTGTAAGGCTGGACCATAGGTCTGTTGTGGCCGAGTAAAAAGACACCTCCTCCAACTCTCTAGCGATCTTTTCACGAGTGCAGTTGTACAGGTGGGGTAAGGCAACTTCGCCAAAATACTTGCTGGCTTGGTGGCACATACCTGGGATCGAAAGTTTTCAGCATGTGAAGAAATCCCTGGCTTCTCTACAGTATAAATGGGCACCATGTCTTTAGCAATATACAACGCGACCGAATCAGTGAGAGCTTTCCACCGGAGTTCCTTTCTTATCGTACAGGACACATTTAGAAAATGATTCTCCCAATGTAGGTTGTTTTTTAGCAAGCGTTTTGTGTGGGCTACAGCGTTCCACTGCATCTCGTAGAGAGCGACATTCCTCCCACTCGGCTGCATTCCTCTGTTTGAGGTGCTGAAAGAAGTTAGTGCCCAGCCCTACTTTCTGTAATGGGTTGGGGACATCTGTGAATCTTCTGGTTTTCATCCGCAGACCAACGGGCAAACGGAGAGGACCAATCGGGACCTGGAGACAGCCCTACGTTGCATGACTGGTGCTAACCCTAGCTCGTGGAGCTCATACCTACCATGGGTGGAGTTCTCACATAATTCGCTGGTCAGCTCTGCCACCAGACTCTCCCACTTCGAAGCCTCTCTGGGATACCAACTACCACTGTTTCCACGTGAAGAAAAGGAACTAGCCATTCCATCTGTACAACACCACCTTCAGCGCTGCAAAACAGTATGGCGGAGGACCGAAGCAGCGCTTAAGGAGACAGCTCAGAGGAATAGGCGATCGGCAGACAAACATCGGTCTCCAGTACGCCAAAGGTCAGTCAGTTTCGTTATCCTCAAAAAATATCCCATTAAAGTGCTAATCTCGTAAAATGGCTACCCGGTATCTTGGTCCCTTTGTCATACAAGAAATCATTAACCCCTCTGCTGTTCACCTCAAGCTGCCCCCATCCATGAGAATCTACCCCACAGTCTCCCAGATAAAGCCAGTTGCCACCAGTCCTCTCCACTCTGCCAGCTACACGCAAAGTTGTTCAGCTAACCACCCGAATCCACACGGAAGGAAACACAACCACCTGAGTTTTGAACCTAACTCTCTCTGGTGTCATGTCTGGTCTTGTGTCTGCATTTTGGGGTCCTAGCTTAACTCTGCCTGAAAACATAACAAATGTATCAATTACTGTTGGTCAGTGTGTATGGACTCCAGTATCAAAATTGTGGGAGTATTTTAGACAGAAACCCAACAACATAGTGTTCTGTAAGATCTTATCACAGCATTACAGCTGCTTCAGGAACTCTTAAAGTGAGCCTCACAGTGCTGTTAGGTTGTGATGAGGCAAAGCAGTGTGGAGGACTTTTTACACAAATGGAACCCAAAAATTATTTAGAGATTTTATGTTGGACTGGAAAATGGACATTACCAGTTAGACTGGGCTAATTTTGTTTTGTGAATAATGCTCTGCAATGCATACTGTTTCTTGTTACATAGGCTTGTTTTTAAGAGAAGACTGAATAAAATATTTGAATATTAATGAGACAAGTTTTAGATATTTATGTAGGCTAAATTGTTATATGAATCTAACAGAAAAATAATTCATAGAATAATAAATTAGTTTGTAGATTAACCAATTAACTGAAAAAATAATCATTAAATTTATCAATAAAAAAATAATCATTAGGTGCAGCCCTACTCTCCAAAGAATCTGTGGGGTCTCAGGGACCCTCACACCTGGTATACTTTGTTTGAGGAGGCTCAGGCTGTATATAAGATGAATACCTTTCTCCATATTCATAATAAGCAAGAACTCGTCCTGGCATCTGATTTCTCCAAGGTTTAGGTACAATATGAAACTGAGAAAAGTGTAAGAATTTTGGATTTTGGTAGGACTGTACCCATATATACTATTATATTTAGTTTGTTATAATAAACTTACCTTCTGGTAAGGAGAAGTTAAGCTGATTTAGTTATTTTCCGTTGTTCATCAAATTAAAAACTGACCAGGCAGTAAGTTTTCTTTGTCATCAGCACAACCAATAGAAGTTTCTTTATTACCATCAATGTAGCACTAAAACTTCCACAGTGGTCTGTTTTTTTCAAGAGAGATTGCTGTAGTTTGGTAGCTAGCAGGCAGACTGATACTGACTAATTACATGTCCCTTTCCTTACCTATCACATGCAAAAGTGCTTACATGTTTACTAGTGTTGTCTGATATGAAGAATATGCAATTAATGCTGAAACAGCTTTCCATAGACTGTTGTGTTTTTATAAAGGTAGCCTTTGATCTCAAAAGTGTGAACAGTGTGATAGTATTGTTGACCGGCATATTTGGACACACTTTATCTCAGCTGCCAGTATGTATAATTGTGTCTACTTTGCCATCATCAATCCATAACACCAAGCCTGGTATTACTCCTAATCATATTAGAC
Organism: Scortum barcoo; assembly: GCA_023238725.1. Classification (NCBI taxonomy): domain Eukaryota; kingdom Metazoa; phylum Chordata; class Actinopteri; order Centrarchiformes; family Terapontidae; genus Scortum; species Scortum barcoo. Next base: position 26,236,888 of record CM041533.1, on the reverse strand, counting down.
GCCATCATATTACAGTGACAGTGATGATAAAGCTTACTCCCTCATCTCTCTCCCCACCCTTTTCTAAAGTTGTCCGTGTCCCTCTCTCCCCTGACACTGCTCACTGAATGCCTACAGTGTTAAAAAATAATAAGCTTTAGGAAACTGACACCAATTCTCACTCACAACACAAAGGTAAGAATTTCTGTCTATTTTTACTATATGTCTAGTATCTGTGTCTAGATGTTTTTTCTTTCACAAAAAGGTGAGCTTTGGACCTACTCCCTTAAATCCCTCTATAAACTTGTGTTTATTTTGTACACTACTGATTAGCAGTCATAGTCACTTTGTTTTTGGTCACATTCAGATTATTGTAGCGCCATGATATTATTGTCCAGTTGCCCAGAAGTGATTTTTCCAAAGCTACACATGGTGATATATATTTCCATTTACATGTGCTACTATATACATTGCTTTAGTCGAATTATTCGTTCATATTCATAGATTATAAAGTGTGTCTATTCAGATACTCTCAAGTGATGTTATGCCATTAAAACATTAAAACACATTAAAAACATTGCACTTAAGGGTTAAAGTCCACTTCCTTAACCTCTTTTGAGTTTATTCAAACCAACATTAAAAGAAATGTATTGCTTTAACAACATAAAGGAATTAGCTGCCACAGATTTATGGGCATTAACAGGCAGTTTTATGACTGATGTAGGGTTGATTAGGACCCTGTTCTTATTGGTGGCTGTGCTGTATCAGCACAATATCTTTCAATGTGGCCATTACAGCACCAGTGTATCTAGGGGAGAAGTGGTTAACTGGTACACTTTAATGGAAGCATTCATACTACACTTGTTTACTTTGACAAAAGAAAAACAGAGGTCATACAAGCCCAAATATGATATGATATGATATGACATTGCAGAATTGGATGCAAGAGCTGTATAATCTATTTTATCAATTATGCTGGCATTCAGTGAATCGTAAAATGATTAAGTATTAGTTTGTCACTAGATGTTAATGTTACATCTTTAGGATCACAACAATAGAATGAAACTTGTATTGGTCTACAAAAGGTAAAGAGGATGGCTTAGATGGCTTAGCTAGCAAATGATGTCATATCACACACGCACATACATAATAAGATGTCCTAGGCATGTGTACATGTTAGACTCTTGGTAATCTCAGCTTAATCTGATAAGTAAGGCTCACAGTTAGTGGATGTGACAATAGTGTGTTGAAATGCATGAACCTACGCACATGTACACAACAAAAAATATTGCAGATAATGAGGTTTGGATGTGTTAGATATTTCTGTTATGGCAATATTCACACAGAAATAATTTAATTAAAACTCTATTTTGGCCTTTCATCCACATATAGGCAGACAGCATTTTTTCACCCCAAAAACAATGTTTACCCAGGTGCCTTCCTGAGTGTTTCTGGTTGGTGCATGTTTGCTTTGGCAATATATGGAACTTTCCACTGAACTTTACTTGGAAAACATTGTAAGGTTCAACACATCTGAAGTAAATGGCAGGATTTGTTCTCAGCCCATTTCAGGTTTTATTTTGCACACCTTAACCGGGTGAATCAAATGCAAAACACATATTATGCAGTAGAAAAAAAATATCCAAGGCACCCCTGAAGGACAGCTGCACTGGAGAAGAACAGAAGTAAAAAAAAAAGTGGTGAACTCCTACATGCTTTAATCACACAATTTAACAAAAAAACAACACGTTGGTCATTGTTTCATTTGGCATGACAGGATAATTCTAGTGTATTTCCCATGAATGCAGTTGTTAGTGCTCTATGGACTGTGTCAATCTTGCAATTTCCACCCCTGACATAGACCTTTATTTAGTTTATCATAGTGACAGTTCCAGGTGTCTAATGAGTTTAAAATAATTGTTTAACATAATTTGAAAAAAATGTCTATAAGCTATAGGATACTCCTGTTGCTATCCCCAGTGTAGGTTGTTTTGCACAGGTCTTCATTTTCATCAACCTCTACAATGGTTGTGACAAGTGCAAAGTTAGCACCTTTCACATAGCCACAATAGCCACATTTACAGGAACTATACCAGGTTGAAATTTTCTTGAAAGAGTTAGAGTTTAGATGGACCTAACATAACATGATTTTCAAAGGGCACATCACCTCACCCACCCGCTGTATGGTCCTTGTCAGGTTATCTAACATGTCTTCTCTGTATTGCAGAGTTATACCAGGATGTCTGGCACTACCCAGGAAGAAGAGGAATTGCCTGCCAATCACACAGGTCAGGAAAACAAGTAAAAAAGAATAAGGAAACATGAATTGCTAAAATGGTGGTCTAGCGCCACCCAGTATAGTGTAGCTTTTGTAAGTCGCCACATTGTCTCTATAAAAACTTTAATTGCTGCATCGTTTGATGGTGTGATTTCAGTGCTGTGTCAACTGTAGTTATATTTGAGTATGTCTTCATGGGTCATGTATTTGTGGGTATCTGTTTGTGTCTGCAGGTCCAAAAGGTGTCATTAATGACTGGCGAAGGTTTAAGTTGGACAGTGTGGATCAGACTATCCCTCAAAGCAAGAGAGAGCTGCTGCGACAACTGTCGAGTCCACGAGAGGATGACAAGGAGAGACTCAACAGAAAGGTGAATGGCAACACTCCCTGTACCTCACACATTGGAAAACATACCATTGACAAGACTTTATATAAGAGGACAGAAACACGATTTGAGAGATGTGCCAACAATATGTTTGTACAAACAGAGATGGAGAATTAAAATCACAGACAGGGGCATCGGACCCAGACAAATTAACAGACAAGAGATGGACACAGTCGAACGAAAACTAATGTTACACAGAATAACAATCTACTGTGGCTTGGATTGTAATATACATAAATGTAACCAAAATGTGAAGTAACATTCATCTCCTTAACTCTAGATGAGTGTTCAGGAGTACGAACTGATCCAAGAAGAGGATGAACGTTGCTTGAAACGCTACAGAAAACAGTGTATGCAGGAAATGCATGAGCGCCTGAGCTTTGGTCCTACATTTGAAGCAGTCTATGAACTTGAAAGTGGAGAAGACTTCTTGGAGGTCATAGAGAAAGAACACCGGTTGACCCTGGTGGTGGTCCACGTCTACCAGCATGGTGTCAAAGGTTAGGATTTTTTTATCATGTGTTTTTAAGTCTCTTTGATCAACTAACATGCCACAACATACTCCAGAAATATTTATGCATTTCTGTGGGATGGTTCACTACAATGCTGTTTGCTAATAATTATGTGTATTGTCTGTCCTTTGTCAGGCTGTGAACAATTGAACTCATGTCTGGACTGTCTGGCTTCAGAGTACTCGAGTGTTAAATTTTGTCGTATTGATGCTGTGGCAACTGGCGCTGCTGAGCGCTTCTCCTCAGAGGTTAGTAAAATGTTAGAAACAGGAAGAAAATGATAACATTATTGTTCAGTAATAGAGTACATTCAGATCATTAGTGTACACACACTAATGATTAGTGATTGAGTAAAGTACAATAATTGATCTGTAGTATTAGCGGTATAATTTCTAGTAGTGAAAGGAACAGAATTTGTAGTCACACTGGTATGAAGAGCTAAAGTAATGAAAAGTTACTCCCATCAATTGTTCAAGGATTGTGCTGGATCACTAGAAAGCAATACTTACAATCTAAAGAGTTTTTTTCCAATTCAAAAACAGAAAGAAAACCAGAAGTGTTAAAGTTTAAGTTCAGATAACTGTGTAAGCAGAGGAGCTTGAGAAAACTCTGGAGTTTTAAGTCCCTTTTGCACATTTCCATTTCCATTTCCACTGCATCTGAAAAATTGTGAATTGTGAAGAAGAGTGGGCAAACAATGCTGATTGAAAAATTGAAATTTGAAACACTCTGTTCTATGTATTTACCACTGTGTGATTCTGGATATCTTAAACCAAACACCATATACATGTAGCCATCAAATGTTTTTAAGATGCGTTCTTCGGAAGTAAATCTGCCACTGTTACAGTTGTAAACTGCATCACGCTAGAATGGAAAGCTTGACAGGCATAGCATTGAATTAAAATGCAGCTGATTTTAAGTTGCAACATTATTCTCTAACAGGCTGTAATCACACAAATAATGAATTATTAATATAACTAATGATACCTGTTTGGTTGGAAGTTGTTGGTGTTACTAACATCAAAGCGGCACTGATTTTAAAAACATTAGGTTCCATTGTTATTGTTACAAGATGCTGAGTACTGATTATATGTATCTGAGCACCTCAGATACAGCCTACAGGTGAATTCTGATTCCTGTTCATATCCCTCCAGGTTCTTCCAGCCCTGCTGGTGTACAAAGCTGGGGAGTTGCTGGGTAATTTCTTGGCTGTTACCAAACACTTCAATGAAGAGTTCTTTGCAACGGATGTTGAGACATTTCTCAATCAATACGGCCTGCTACCTGAGAAAGAGTTCACAGCATGTGCTGATGATGAGGATGAGGGAGGGGATGTGGAATAGAAGGAAAAAGAAAAGCATGATTGTTAGCAGAACCAGCAAATGGAAGGAAAGCAATTGGGGAAAGAGGTGGGGAAAGAGATATGAAAGCATTTACATTTTATGTACAGAGAAATACACAAAATAGTAAACATCTACCTGCACACACTGGATGCTGATTGTATTTAGAGGCAGTTAGGTTTAAACCACATGGTGTGAGAAAGTCTGTGCTTTGCAATTATATCATAGTGTTCCAATAAAAGGTTACTTTACCAAAATGCTCTCTGTCTGTGTCCGTCTGTGTAACATTGTACAATATAGAATTGGACAGAAGAAAATCTTATGGTACTGATCTTATGTCATAGTCCCCATCTCCTTCAGCAGGTCAGAGTTGGCAGTATTTTTATGTGACAGAATATTTACTTCCCCCAATACTACATGGTATATAAGGAGCATTATGTAATCATGGAGTGGATTGTATCTATCTGACCAACTTTGCCATGAAGTTCTGATTAATCACCATCTATCCCTTTGCTGGTCTATACCAACATTTGGGAAAGTCTGATTCTCATTTGGTAGATACTCACTATTTTTATTTGGGCGTAATATGTCTTAATATCTGAGCCAATATGACCAGAGCTGCCTGTCATACCTCAAAGGTTGGTATGCCTTCATTCACTGTGTGACACTCAGTAAGACTGGCAAAGAACATGGTCATCAGTTCACCATTATTAATAAGAGATAAACCTTAATAGCATTAGGTAGATGGCATTAATAGTTGTAATAGCAGTGTTAAATAGCCAAAACTATTTTCAGTATAAGTCCTCTGATTGTCAAAAAAAATCTAAGAAAATGATTCTGTGTTTACTGAAGGTCCATGTGTGTTGAGTAAACAAGAAGTGATCGAGATTAAATAGATTAAATCCAGATTAAAGGAAACATCTACCTACACAGAGACTTGATCATTGTAGTAAGTGCTCCAAGGACAATGATTTGACCTAGTGGTTCTGATTGAAAGCAGCAGCATCGGACATCGAACATTAGTTACCTGAGTTTAGCCTTTTAGGCAGCTGCTGCCTCTCAATCTGATGTACAGTTCAAATAGTTTTGGTCTGTAGTAGTATTATGGGAAACTTTAATTAATGTGATGTTTATGTGGCAATACCAATACATTTAATTGGAATGGCATTTGTATTCAGCCCAAGAATAAATGCTACCTAAGAGTGTCAGCTTTTGGGGTAAATTGGAGGGATGGAAGGGAGCAGTCCATGTAAGAAGATCTAGATATATTACATGACACGGAAGGAAAAATTTACACCAACTCAGATGTGTGCGGGTTATAATGTAGACAATGTCGTGAATGGTCTTTTTGGGTGGACAGTGTAGTTTGTGAAGCTATCACAATCTAGCAGGTGGCGGTAATGCAACACCTAGGAATGCAAACTGCCATTTATATCAGTAGAAGAAGAAAAAGGACTCCATGTTTGTAGTCTTTTGCTGCTGCTGTGACAGCGGATCTGCTGATTAGCACACGGATTTTATTGATAGTGATTTCAGGGATTCATTAAATGTGATCGAGCTTTTAAGTTGAGTTAAAATCTGAAACATTAAATTTGGGAAAGATGCAGGATGACGCGCGCTACCTCAAACGGTAAGACGTGACAACGCTAAAATGATTGTGACGTTCACAGACACAATATTATTTTGGAGAAAGTAACGTCAGGTAGCTAACCTTAATGCCCAATTACTATGATTCTCTCACGTTAATCAAAATATGATATATGTAGCTCTGTGTCAGCTGTAATTGTAGATTTTGACATTTCAGAAGCACTTTACTGACGTAAATTAGGATGCCTATCGGTGTGAATCAGTACGAACTAAGCTGTATTGTGTTGTGGATTTTACACAATGCCGAATCCACCGCAAGACCATAAATAACATTAGAGATGTATTTCATTTTTCAGCCGACCTATATTTCTGTCGGCAAACTCAGCGCCTTTAAACCGACCAATTTTTAAATGGGATTTTGCATTGCATTGCCTCAGTGTGGTTATCTGGGTTACTGGGCTAACAGAGCCAGCAAACCGCTGTGAAACGGCGATAACCTGCTGAGCAAATTAGCTGTCTTACACTGAATTAGTAAACTGTGTGCTAGTGTTCACTGTGAGTTGGGTTAATGTGTCTAAATATCCAGTCCTTCATGGAAGCATATGCTAGCCCGTTAGCCGAGCCGTGCAGCCTGTATGTGTCTGGGCGTGTCCTCATAACGTTATTGTTTTGGTGCATGGACAAACATTAGTGTTTGAACCATCGACTGTATGTAAAGAAATATCATTACATACAGTCAATTTACTTAATCGACAATGAAAACAGTTGTTACTTTTTGAAAATGCTTTGAAAGAGGTGGGATCTAAACATCTGAGCTGTGGAGTGTTTGAACTGTGGAAATGGAGACAGATTTGATGGTTGAAGTCATGTTATTAAGGCAGACATTGAATTCACCCTCCTCACTTATTTTGGAATTCAGAGACTGTGAAACTTAAGCCAAATGCAAGACTTATTATCCAAGTGGAGTTCACTGGAGTTACAGCACAAAAATAATGTGATCATTTATTGTCTTTCTGCCTGTCTGTTCATCACTCAAAGCAAAGTGACTGCAGGCAGTTTGGATGTCCATCCCACAGAGAAGGCCCTTGTTGTCCACTATGAGGTGGAGGCATCTATACTGGGAGAGAGCGGAGGTCATATGCTGGGCGAACGCAAGGAGGGACAAAAAATGTGAGTGTAATATTAGTTTTCTACACACGGCTGTTATCCTTTCCTTCGTACTCTGTTGCTGTTGTTCCATAACTTCTTTGTTTGCTTGAAGTGCAGTTAAGTCTGCCAACAAACTTTTGATTTTTACTTTGCATTATCTCACTGTCCTCCCCAGATTTCCATTGTTGTTGTCTACCTCTACCTTGTTGTATCGCCATTTGAATTGGATTAGTTTGATTCAGGTTGATCCTTGAAATCACCTTTGTGTGACTCCTATTCACTGGACAGGACTAGGCAGCCATATACTCAGTCATTTGGATGGTATCCTAAAATGATATGGACTAGTGTCATGCAAACCCACTCCATAAATCAGTCACAGCAGGTTCTGCAACTCTGAGAAAATCCTAAATGCTGTTTTTAGAGGTCTTTTTTGTCATTGTGTAATCATAGAGTAAAAGGGAGAGAGAGAGAGAGATTGATTCTTTACACCATTTACTCATTCTTAGATAAATCATTCACATAGCCATGTTATCCAATTTCCATTTGTTTGTCCTCCCAATTTTCATATTAAGTTTTGCAATTATCCTAAATTCTGTTGCAGGTATGTTAGTAACCAAGTATTAATTTCACGTCACCCTTCATTTTGTCCTCTCTTTCTTCCTCTAGTATCCGTGTGAAAAGTCTTTCTCCTAGTACAGATGTGGGAGCTTTGGCCAAGAAAGTGGTGGAGGAGTGTAAACTCATCCCTCCTTCACGGTTGCCCCAGGTGGAGCAGCTCCTCTACTACTTACAAAACAGGAAATCATCTCCAGTGGAGGGCAAAAGTCAGTCACATTATTACCATTATAATAATTACCATTATTACACCTTTGCTACTGAGTCTAAATATATCAAATTCCCACTATACAAATTACATCACAAACCTAATAGCTCTCTCAGGCCAGATAGTCAACGCTGTACACTGAAAGCTTTGTTCAGTATTCAGAATTGTGATTCTGAATACTGAATAATGGAAGTACAGGAAATACTGCATTGTTTTTATTGTTGGCTGGTTGTGTTTTTGTGTCACCAGTGGAGAAGAAAGAGAAAAGAATTGTGAAACCCAGAGAGCTAACACCGTTTGAAGGAATGGAGGTAAAAAGTAAAAAACTGACATTTCACCTTGATCTCAGTTCTCAGACAAGACTCACTAAATTATTTCATGACTGGCCTTGACTGCACTAACACCAAATATGTGACCTCTGTATCCTACAATAATCTATGATTTTTATTATATATTATTTATATCAGTTGAATGGCTGATGAAAGTATAAAACTGAGAAATGCTACATATCTCATGTTTTTTTCATTTGACTGGAAAAATCTGTCACTCCTTGTGTCAATAACAGTGTGTGTATGCGTGTTCATGTTTATCTGTGTAGTTAAATGAGGAGGCCAGTATAACCAGAGTGGATGAGTATGTTGAACTGCTCTATGAAGGCATCCCAGAGAAGATCAGGGGCTCTGCTCTCATTCTGCAGCTCGCCCGCAACCCTGATAATCTGGAGGAGCTGCTTCACAATGGTATACTTTCATTCTTTTTGCCTACAGTTACACTACATGTATGCCTAAATTAGTTCCTAGCTATGTGTGGTACATTTTGACCTATTTTTTTGCACTTAAGCCAATCAAAGGGTGTGTCTATTATGTCTTCTCTCCTGTATTTGTTATTAGTGAAGATGGGGTTTCTGTAGGTGCTTCTCTTTTCAGCCATCGTGACTGACTTCACACTTTTCTTTATGCTGCTTAAGCTAGACGCATAACATCAATAAACTAGTCACCTCAATTGAAAACTGTGCATGTCTGTGTGTGCAGAGGCAGCCCTAGGTGCTCTTGCCAGAGTACTGAGGGAGGACTGGAAACAGAGCGTTGAGCTGGCTACCATCATCATTTACATCTTCTTCTGCTTCTCCAGGTAACACAAGCACCTACCCACACAGACAGTGGCACACATACCTTTATTTCATTCTCTTACACAGAGCTTTCCTCTCCTCTCCCCCAGTTTCTCCCAGTTTCATGGAGTGGTGAGTCATTATAAAATAGGTGCTTTGTGTATGAGCGTGGTGGACCATGAGTTAAAGAGGCATGATGTGTGGCGTGAGGAGCTACGCAAGAAAAATAAGGCATATATCCTTTTATCTGCTGTCATTTGCTTCATCCATTGGAGCTGTCAGTCATTTTTCAACCCTCCTCCTGTTTCTCTATGTTTATTTATACAATATATGTTCCTTAACACTATTTTGTGTACGTGAGTCAGCACCAGAGAATGGCTCTCTAAGACGAGACCAGGACAAAGCTCTGAGAAAGTACCAAGGCCTTCTGGCTAAACAAGAACAGCTGCTCAGAGGTAGGCCGGCCTTACCGCCTCAGTTTTTGTTGTACAGTAGCAAAAACACAGGAGCAAAAACACATAGGAGCTTGTGTTTTTCTTTACTTTGATATTAATGTGATGTTGATGCATCACTTGCATCCAAGATAAACTTGTATAATACATTTCCCAACCATATTTCCAACTTTGCATAGTAGTGCTAAATTATAAGCACATCATCTCAAGCAACATCATTTCACAGTGATGTTTCAACCCAAATGTTACTCACGTTCATAACTTGTAGCTTTATGAAACACTAAAATCAAATCATTGAATGCGATGTATGAATCAGTATCTCTGAGGCTTATCTTTTGAATTGTGACCAAAGAATGACTTGAGTGATACTACCAGAAAAAAAGTTGCTTCTATTATCTCTAATTCTCTCTCTTGCTTTCTGTTCTTCTTTTCATTCTCTTTCTGTCTCTTCCACTGTCCCCCAGTGTCTCTTTACCTCCTTTTGAACCTTGCTGAAGACACAAGGACAGAGCTGAAGATGAGGAATAAAAACATTGTTGGTCTGCTGGTCAAAGTTCTTGAACGGGATGATGAGGAGCTGCTGGTCCTGGTGGTTTCTTTCCTCAAAAAACTGTCCATCTTCCTGGAAAACAAGAATGACATGGTCAGTGAAAGACATGTATTGTCAAATGGATTTGAATTGCTTGCATCACAATTATGTCTTGTATAATATCAGTCTTCATCTTGTTGTAGGACTTTATTGTTTTGCCCTCAATATTTGTTCTCTCTGAATGATTCTGTTCTTCTCTAATGCTTGAGTTTAAGTATCATTGGTTTGATTTGATCTCTTTGTGTGTTTGTGATGTGCAGGCTGAGGTGGATACTGTAGAACGATTGGCTCGTCTAGTTCCCTGTGACCATGATGACCTGTTGAACCTGACTCTGCGTCTGCTGCTCAACCTTTCCTTTGACTCTGGACTCAGGGCCAAGATGGTGGAAGTTGGACTGTTGCCTAAGCTGACTGCCTTGTTGGGTAACAGTAAATGCAATCATAGTAGCATAAAATATATACTACCTGTATTGCATATACAGTAGCCGTGTTAGCTGTGACTATAATAAGTCAAAGCTCAGTCCTACAGTGCCATGGCAACGTTATTTTCTCCAACCCCAGTTGTGGTCAATCATGAGTATAAGAATATCTTAACTGATGTGTACATTTGTTGTCATACAGGTGATGAGAACAACCGTCAAATAGCCATGCGTATTCTGTACCACATCAGCATCGATGACCGTTTCAAGGGCATGTTTGTTTACACTGACTGCATACCTCAGGTACAGTGAGATCCTCTGAGAATCATTTTAAACAAACTACAGAAATAGGTACTGTTAAGTTCAACTTTTATACTGATTTTTATGGTTGTAATATTTTGTTTGTGTCTAGCTAATGCAAATGCTGTATGAGCACAGTGAGGAGGAAATCGAAGCCGAACTCATCTCCATCTGCATCAACTTGGCTGCGAACAAAAGGAATGCACAACTCATGTGTGAAGGTATATTTATAGGAGCTGCACTTTTTCAACAGATAATGGCCGAGTGTCTCTGTAAAACCCTCCAGATGTCTGACTTTTCCACAAGTAGATCTCCCATTCTCTGTCAGTGATGCTGCCAGACTACTGAGTTGAAACTTGGTTTCTGGTTTAGGAAGAAAGGTGTTTGAGTGTCTCAGAGTGCATATAACCCTACTTGATCGATCTGTGGAAACTTGGTTTTGGTAAAACAATGCTTGTGTTTTATAACAGTCTGTTTGTATGTTTCTTTCTATAGGAAATGGGTTGAAGATGCTTATGAAGAGAGCTCTGAAGATGAAAGACTGCCTTCTGATGAAAATGATCAGAAACATTTCACAACACGATGGGCCAACTAAACCACTGTTCATTGTGAGTGACTGTACTCTGCTCATTATTAGTTTTAGTGTACATGTTAATGGTTGTCGTGCTAGCAGTAGACACAATCTTTTATTTCACTGGAGGCTTTTAGTGGCCCATGATCTGATGTCTGTCTTGTCTCTCTTTCAGGACTACGTTGGTGATCTGGCAGCAGAGATCCGTGCAGAGGAAGAGGAAGAGTGGGTCCTGGAGTGTCTGGGGACACTGGCCAACCTCACCATCCCTGACCTGGACTGGGAGTTGGTGCTGAAGGAGTACAATCTGGTACCCTACCTCAAAGACAGGCTTAAACCAGGTACTGACCACATTTACATAGTAGGCATAGACAGAAATCAAGGAATATCTGCCCAACTGACATCACCTTACATATAGCAAGGGTATGTTTACAGTGACATATACATTTGTGTAGTATACACTGTATTGCAGTATCTTTGGTGTATGTGTGTCTGTTTGTTTTCAGGCTCAGCAGAGGATGACCTCATCCTGGAGGTGGTGATAATGATCGGAACAGTCTCCATGGATGACGCCTGTGCCGCCATGTTGGCTAAATCTGGCATTATTCCTGCCCTTATCGAGCTACTGAATGGTAACACGTGCATACACGTGATTTTGTTCAAGATACTGTGTTTAGACTGTGTTTTAGTGAAATAAACCACATGAAGCTCACAAGCAATGTGAATACTTGATGACTTGATCAATATTATAACCTACTTTCCATGCTCCTCTATTTGTTGAATGTAGCCCAACAGGAGGACGATGAGTTTGTGTGTCAGATTGTGTACGTCTTCTATCAGATGGTGTTTCACCAAGCTACACGAGACGTCATCATCAAAGACACACGTATCCTTCCCACAATGCACTCTGCCTAGCCTAATTTAAAGATGAATGAGATTCCTTAAACTTGGTTCTCACCTCCTTAAGTAGAGGGGAGACAGGTTTCACAGACTAACAATTTACACCACCACCCTCCCAGCATGTCTTTCTTTAACCTTCTGTCCAGAGGCTCCAGCCTACCTGATAGATCTGATGCATGACAAGAATGCTGAGATCAGGAAAGTCTGTGACAACACCCTCGATATTATTGCTGTAAGTGAAACACACACATTGTTGATGCACGCACAGGGTAGTAATTTTAATGAACAAAGGTAACACATCTGGACAAGGTATAGAAACACACCTTCCTGTCTGTTTGTATTTACCCTTCTCTTCATCTGCCAGGAGTACGATGAGGAGTGGGGGAGGAAGATTCAGTCAGAGAAGTTCCGTTTCCATAACAACCAGTGGTTGGAGATGGTTGAGAGTCGCCAAGCTGATGAGTCTGAACCGTATCTCTATGATAACGACAACGACAGGACTGATCTATTCTATAGTGCAGGTACACTCTTGTACACACATGTAGAAGAGCATACCCTGCAAAAAGTGACATGCAGGTCAATCTGTCTTGTACTCTGAATTCATCCAGTCATATTACCTAAAGATTATTGTACTGTACTGGTCAGTAAATCTGTTTTTCAGAATCATTTATTTGAAATTTCACACTGGTGTGACTGGTTGGTAGCTCAAAGTTCCACAGAAGTGTCTTTCCATCTCTTCCACTCTGACCTCCATCATTGCTGTCAAGATCATCATAACCAGCACTGGTTCTCATCAGGCATATTAATTTGACAAAAAACACCATCTCACCACTTAAGTAGAAACATGAGTATAGTATGCTGAAGGAAAGACAGTCATTTAATTTCATTTATTGACTCATTTATTCACCAGCACTGAAACTTTTTGTGTCATTGTGGATTGAATGTCTTTTCTTAATAGACCAGTGAATTAAAGCTGAAGTGTTGTTGTGATGTAGTGTGGTGCAATACTTATTGAGTGAGAAGAGAAACTAATCTATTTCATAAAGTTTGAGCTCCTAGCAATATTTAGAAAAGACTGATTATGATTATTTTGGCTTAGTATGAGGTACCAGCCCACTGTGTGTGTGTGTGTGTGTGTGTGTGTGTGTGTGTTTGCATCTGTATGTTTGCGTGTGCATTTTACACTCTGTGTTTGTGTCTTTAGATGGAATAACTCCAGCAGATGGTTCAGTCAGCCCAGATTTCTTCAGTCTGCAGCCTCAGAATGGAGACTCTCATCTTACAGCGTGAGTGAACACTCCCTACAGAAATGAGCTGTCTTACAATAGGTATAAACTGGGTTGGGTAAAAGAAACAAAGCTTTAAAGCAACAAATATTTTTCTTATTAACTTACTGTACCATACAAATTTCCCTGCTGAGGGATTAATAAAGGATTATTTTATTTAATCCTATTTTACCTGTTAAAATGCATCAGCAGAAAACAGCAGAAAGTCCCTTGCCAGTTTTTCTGAAGGGAGTGAGGTCAGTGATCTCATTAGCAAAGTTATAGTAGTTGTAAATAGCAGACTGCCAGGCACTAATTATCTGCAGTGGGGAAATACGCGTACATATGGAGACACCAGACATCAGTTTACCTAAAGAAAGGTGGTCACACACTTAAAGTAAGCGAATTTTTAGGGGTGACACATAAATTTATTTGAATTTGAACAGTGTGCGCATGAATTCATTTTCCTCCTCTCCTGCTAGCAGACTCATCAGGGTCACTGAGGCCCTGAACATTTTGCTACAAGATAAATCACAGCCTGATCATTTGACTGTTTTTGCTTTCCAGAGATGGCAACGATGTCTTCGACCAGACCAGCTCATCACCTGGACGACCAGCTACTGCCTACGGCTTCAGACCTGATGAACAACCCTTCTATCAGTACTCATAGACACATATAGACACAGATCATAATTGTTAAACACTTCAGAATGTCCCATCATCTTAGATCCATTCCCCATCTACATCCTGCATGTCTGCTGTTCTATAAAGCTGAAATACACACTACTGTCTACTGACACACCACCACTGCAGATTTTCAACTAGTTAGTAAGTAAACTGCAGCTTCATGCTGTCACCTGTCATTACCCATTTGATTCATTGACCATTATGTTAAACAGATGAGTAGTTAAGTCTTCCTTACGCCCTGGCTACAGCAAGTCAATGAGTCAGCAAATATTTAAAGAATGTGAACAGAATTCTGTTTGTTTTTGCATGTTTTTCCTATGTAATGATGATATTCTTTGCCTCATCAAATTCACAGAAGAAACGTTGAGTTAAAAATCCACAGAGTAAAATCCACAAGTTTCACTTTTCACTTTTCTAACACTACATCAACATGCCCAGAACATACACTCTGTCAGTATATTAACATGCACTACAGTGTACGTATTATTATTGTTTTTCTGTGTTTTTCTGTGTCACTGTAAAGATTGTGGTTGGTGGTAATTATAGCTTCAGTTGCTTCCACACTGGCAGGTTAAGTTGGAAAGCAGCAGAACAGTCTTTTTTTATTCAATGGACCAATGACAGTTTGGTCAGAGGCTGGAGCCACTAGCTTTTAATTTTTTAAGTGCACACCCTAAGATTTTTTTCATTTTCAAACATGTACTCTTCAGACCTAGCCAATACTGACTCTAGTGTCATCACTGTGATGTGTGAAAAGGGTGGAGTTTCCCTTTAAACTGTCTTTGATACCACAGACAGTCTTCATGCCATCATTTTAACATAAAGCAGAGGTAAGTCAGCCTCATTGATGTGCAGTATGGACAGAGAATAACATTCAAGCTCGGAGGATAATATAAAAAGGGTGCTTGTCTTTTGCTTCTTTGCAGCCCTCACAAGTGGTTGCACTCCCCTTTGTCATGATTACATGTCTCTGCCATTATTCTCCATTTTTCCCCATGCATATCAAAATAGGCCCCAACCTTGTTTCCAGGTAACAGTGGTCAGCAGCTGCACTTTGATGAAGACATTACCACAGATTAGAAAAAAAACGTGGACAACTATAAAAGTGGATCAGCAGCCTTAGGATAAAAAAGGACTGTCAAATTCATGTTCAGATTCCAAAGAGCAAACCCTGTGTGAAAGTGGACTGAGAAACATGGCTCTACTTAGTGGCCTGTACATTTTACCGATGTCAAAACCGTAGCAGTATTACACTGATACAGTGGCGAGAGACGTCACTGCGGAACAATTAGGCCCTCTCTGTCCAAGTGGATATGGTATGTCACTACGTAATAATGATACTCACTTTACTCACCATATCAGCTTTTACCTGCAAGTCACATGTCGTTGGGGTCATTGTTAGCACATGTAGCAGCTAGCGGTTGGGCCAGACACAGTAAGAGGGGTCTCTGTTTTCCTGGTTGCTGCGTGCACATCTACTAGTATTTTTCTTTGTTTGTGTAGCAGGAGATTAGGAAAACAAACTTCCTTTAATGATTTGGCTTTAAGTTGACTGAATAGGAAAAGAGGAACTTGTGGTTCTTCATTTATCTGTCTGTTTAAATAGAGAGATCTAAATTTTTCAGACCACACTGCAGTGTTTGGTATGAAAGTTTAACCGTCCTACATTTTGACTGAGACACTATTTCATATTCAGTGCACATTTGGACATTTAAGCATTTGGGACCGAGCTTGTTTGTGCGAGACAGTGAGGTTATTCTGCAGAATCTGTTCTGACACAATGAATGTCATATGTATGTTTTTGTGGTTTCAACTTAAGTCAACATTATTGGTATGATCTTATATTTATGACTTCATTCTTGCCAGTTTCCTGCAGAAGTCGCTGTTTTTTCATGGTGTCTGTTTACTGTACTGAGCTGTGGAGGGTTAATGCAAGAGCATTTGTCCACTAACTGATAACAGTTCAAATGTAAAAATGCACCAAGGACTGTGACTAAATTCTCACCCATTTAAATACCAGGGCTAACTTGGTTAAGGGAACAAATTATATTCCTTTGAGCATGGCAATTATTACTACACAAAAAGCAGCTCCATGTCTGAATGTATGTGTTCAAAACTGACAATATATTGTGCCATTGACTAAACTACATGTGAAAAACAGGGTCACACTGTAATTGCAGGACACTGACAGTTAACTACATACTGTATTACTTATAGGCATATTTTCACATATAGTTATAAGTTGATGGATGGTTATGGGTTTTTTTTAATCATAAGTTATTGTATATTATTATTTTCTTTTATAATAATTCATTAACAAAACACTGTAAACAGAAACTAGTACTAATGTACAGATACTCTTCATCTCTGTTACTGTCTTTCATCCTCAGGTTCTTTAATAAAAATGTGAAAAAAGATCACTTTTTTGTTTTAAAATCAGTGTGTTCACAATCACATCCTGGACATTACAGGCACCCAGGAACTTTTGTACTTGGACAGACTGTTACGTTTACGTTGAGTGTCTCATACAAACATTTATTGGATGTACCTTTTAGGCCTGTCAGACCTTATAAATGCATTTCCTTTGGTTTGGTTTATTATAAAACATAATAGCCTTTATGATGGATAGAAGGAATTCCAGTTCTTCTGAAAGAGACAGTATGAATTTATATTTATATGCTGTTCATCATTGTCATGGGATGCAATCCAAGTCTGATCTGTTCAACAAAGTAAGTCAAAACATTTCCCGTCCACTGTGCATTGGCATTTTAGTATTATTTATTTTATTTTCGGTAGAGAGTGAAAACATTACAGTGCATATTAATAACAAGTTTTTACATCTTTATTGGATCTTTTCTATTTCAGTGTCAGCAGAAGAAAGCAGAAAATGAAGCAGCAGAGCTCAAAGTAACCCGTAGCTTTTATCAAAAAAGAAATTCTTACTATAGAATGTGAAAACAGAATTCTTCAAAATGTAAAAGTAAAAAAATGTGTAGCAGTAATAATGAAATGGGTTAACCTTTATGGACTTTCTCACTTCCTTTTCCTCTTTCACCTCTGTTCTCTAACATTTGATAAGAAACTGTGAAGTAGGAATTAGTCCAGTTCTGGCTCAGAGATCCAACAGTGAGTTGTCATGGTAACGTGTCAGAGTGTATGGCTGCTACTGGGATCGGGCTTGACTATTGTCTCCACCTCAGTGATCTCAGTCACAAGCTCTCTGATGATAGCCACGCTGTCCAGTGGCAGCTCATCAGCAGTATCAGGCTGTGAATCCATTGGCTGTGGGCTTTGGAGAACCCCCTTCTTCTTCTCCTCTTCTTCTTCCATCTTTTCCTCTTTTTCTACAGGACCTTTATCCTCTGCTTCCCCCTCAACTTTTCTTCTCTCAGTCTTGAGCTCACTACCTCCCTCTTCATCATCCACCTCCTCTTTGCCTTGCTCTGTGGTTAAAGCAGTGGCGCTCTCTGCAGGAGATTCAGCAGATGGGCTGCCTTCAGCAGGTTCATCTCCCATTGGCCCTTCACTTCTTTCCTCCTCTATCTCTTCTTCTTTCCCTTCTTTGGTTCTCTCATTTGCCCCTTCCTCCTCTGCTGCCTCCATCTCCATTTTTACCCTCTCCACCTCCCAGTTGTCCTTTATTTCTCCTGTCAAGTAGACCGCTCTGTCAGTGGTCTGCTGTGCCATCGTCTGAATTTCAGAAGGTGTTATGGAGCTGCAACCTATTGCCTCGCTTAGTGACCCAAGGCTGATTGTCATCTGACTATTTTTACAAGGTGGCTGTGAGGATGACGGGTAAGGATGCTGGAGGGAAGTTGCATCTTGTGTCATATGGTCTGAGACTGGCAGCTCAGGGGTGTCTGAGTTTTCAGGTGTTGCAGATTGATCACTGTAAGCACTTTCTGCTGGAACATCTGTGGACTGCGGTAAGGAAGGAGTGGGCAATGAAGGGTCAGAGAGAGGGATGGGATTAGTGGATTCTGGGTTAGCAGGTGCATCAGATGTACAAACTTCTTGTGCAACAGCTTCATCAGAGTCAGATGTGGCTGAGTTGGAAAGCTCATGTGTTGTTGGTGTTTCAGTTCTGAGCTGTGCTTCCTCTTGGGTTTCCTCAATACAAGGGGCCTCCTCGGTTGGCGATGCATCAAACTGTTCTGTCACGACAATCACAGGAGACACAAGAACTGTCTTCTGGTCAGAGCTATGAGTGGGACTGGGGTCAGATCTGGCGTCAGCTTTATGTTCTGGCTCACTCTGGAAGCAGACGTCAGCTGTGACTGTCTGACCTCCTTCCTCTGCCACAGGAGCAGGATCTTCACTGGGTGTTGCTGAAGAGGAGTCTCGAGTGTGAATGGCTGGGCTGCTCGGTGCAGAGCGAGGGGGCGTCTGCCCCAACAGACTGTACTGACTCATGCCCAGATCAGAAGTGTCCAATGAGAGATTGTTGCTCTTCTTGCTGGCAGCATCCTGGACCACTGGAGAGAGGAAAGGGAAAAATTAGGATTCAGTTTACTATTTAGCAGAGGTTTCTAGGTTACGGTTGTTTTTGGTTGTTGTTGGTTGCATCTCTCACCCCAGATATTCACTTTCGTGTGTACTGCTCTGCACATCACTGTGTGTACAATCTTAGAATATGACATTTCTTAAGACGCTGGAGTTGCTCTGACAGTCAGCTCACCTAATCATTCCTGAAGAATCTTTTATTTAACAAACAGAGTTTCTCTTACTTTGAGAGTCATATGTCTGATATTTCCCTGGCTGTTAAAATTAGTTGATTTTGGATACCAGATTTTATTGATACGGGACCTAAATGATCTCTGTGTGGACTGCCTAGCTACTTTAAAGATTTACAGTCACACAGTGTAACTCCTTAACCTGTGTATGTGTGTGTTTTTACCTGTGTCTATCTCCTTAGTTAGGATGTCTCTCAGCACACCGTCATAGACATTGCGAACCAGGATAAAACTGCTGTAGTCTGAGAAAATGTACTGCTCGAACTGCTGCAGCTCCTGGACAGAAAACACATGTAGTACTTTGTGAATCAAAGTGCTGAAATGAGACACGGGTGAACTTGCACTGTGTTATCTGTAAGAACGCAGTAGTGTATTTGACCTACAGTTTTCCACTTGTTGTCCATCCTCCTGGTGAGAACAGGCAGAGTGATCTCCAGTAAAGCTTCCTGATAGAGCCTCCTCTGGACAACTCTGCTGTCATAGTCCAGCTGCTGCTCACACACACGCACACGCACATGCACTTTTGAACATTGTATGGTTTATTGTATTTGTTTAAGACAGAAAACAATCAACTATAGTAGCATGGAAAGCAACAAGTATGGGATCGTATTAATGAGTACTAGTCTGCTTTGTATGTTCAGCCTTGTTCAGTTTGGAGCTACAGGTGGTGACATTGTTTACTTTACAGTTGAGCCTGTTTTGCTTCTTGAAATCTGATAAATCATTGCTTAAAAGTATCTTTTACAAACTGACAGAATTAGTTATATTACACTGCATTTTTAATTTGATATTGTCACTGATGTCTGTGTTTACCTTCAAGACTCTTTCTTTAGCTCTTTCCATCTTGACAGGAGTCTGAGAAGGCTGCAGTCTGGCTGATGATTGGAGGAACAGCTCGAAGGTGTACACAGCACTGCCCAACAGCTGGAAGGTAAAAATGACACACACTGTGTTTCTCTGTGATACAAACTGTAGTACTTTGACCTTTTTCTGTTTTGCTCTGGGTCTTGCTCAAATGTCCTGACTGTATTAAATGTTGCTTTTTGTCGAATGCAAAGGCCATGGCTGAACAACTCCATACCTTCTCCATCTCCAGATGTGCAGAGTGAATCAGTCTCTGAGTGCTGCTCAATCCAAAACGCTGTTTTAAGCCTTCAAGTTTCTCTGTCAGGTTCTCCACATGCAAGTAGCACTGAGCCAGACTGATGGAGCACAGACTGGACAAAGCCTGGAGAGAACACAGAAAATCACAATCTTGAGTTTAAACGAGATAACAATGATAAAATGATGAAGAGAACCAAGCCCACTACACTCTGGGAAATTTAGCAAAAAAGTATCACCATGTAAGTTCTTTTTAATCTCACCTTGTTTGTCTCCTCTGTTCCTCCATTTGCATGTGTGAAGGCTGAGTCCATCTGTGTGCGCAGTGTGTGCTGCATCTCATGAATCCCTGTACTTATGTTTTCTGTCAGCGCTTCAAGGATGGAGGACATGTAGGGTGCCACAGACTCACTACACACCTTCTCTGCTTCTTCACATACACATGCTGGAACACAAACATACACTCATTTGAGGGGACATACAGAAAACAATGACTTTAAAAAAAAAAGTTACTTGAGGATTCTTATCAGACAGGGAACTTAGACTGTGGCTCAAAGTACTGGTTTAACAACACTGTGTACGTTCAAACTTGAGCAGACTGTACCTCTGACTTTCTCCGCCAGGAAGCAGTGAGAGGACATGATCTGATCCAGGTCGGATCTGATTAGTGCCTGACTGGCTGATGCTGTCTCACGACACTCCCCCCGCAGAGTCTCCAAACTTGCAGTGAGTTGTTCCAGCACCAAAGTGTACGTTGCCTGCACTGTCTAAACATACATTAACACATAATGATGACATACCTTAAAACACAGAGTTGCGCACTTGTGTTTGGTAAATTAAGCCCAAGATAAAAGACAGCAGTGTTTACTGTGTTTAAAGCTGCATAGAAAGATTAAAATCTAAATTATGACAAGCCAGTCAAATTCTGAGAAGTCAGAATTCCAAGATTATAATCAGAAAGTTGTTTAGCAAACGGCTTTGCTATTCAAACATTAGCGTTCTTTTGGAGTTGTGTTTGTGCTGCCTGATGAACATCCAATTTCATCCAATTTTTGTTCTTGAAATCTTAAAACCTAGGCATACACAGTAAAATCACTATATTTAAGATTCATTTTTCATTTGTTACATAACATGAAGCCTCCGAGGACTAGCTTAGCACATTTCCATGACCCGGCAACAGGAAAGAAAACATACATGTGTGCAACATAACTGATAACACCCTGTGGACTGACTGATTGTCACTCAGCACAACGTTTGCAAAAACAGCACGCCACTCAGCTTGTGTTGTGTTGGTGTATTAGTTTAACTCACTGCCAACCACTGTCGTATCCTTTCAGTCTTCTTGCCTTTCACTCTGGATTGAAGCTGACTCTGTAACCATGGCAACACTTCCTCCATCACCTGGGAGGCCAGAACCTACACACACAAGCACACAATTTAGTAAGCAAGTAGATGAAGAACCACAGACAAACAGAAAGCTGATGTGTGTTTGTGTGTGTGCTGACTTGTTCCTCAGTGCCCAGCTGCATGGCCCAGGATTCATAGCATCCTTTGTCCTGTCGGTAGAGTCGGAGGGCTTGGACGTATGCCTGGCTCTCATAGGATGTATCACACCAGGGGTCTGCAGGAAGAGTGGACTCGGTTATGATTCTGGGGAGTTTGGCTGAAGTCATGCTTATCCTTCCCTCTACAGTTCTCCTGTCCCTTCTGTGGACATCAGTACCTCACTGACTTGCTCAGTAACCATTTGAAAAGCGTTAGTGGCAGTGGTCTGTTCAGAGATACTAATACTGATAAAAAAATGGGAATGGTAAAAATGGTAAAAGTGAACCAAAGCCACTGTCATAAAACCATAGAAATGTCACTTTTATCTGTCCTTTCATTTGGGTTATTTGCTTTTCCTATGGATGAGGTTCCAATTGGTCAACAGGATAACTTCATTGACAGGAAACCCTTTGAGTTGTATTCCTTCAGAAAAAGTCAGCAACAATGTAACTCAGCAGTTTAACCAAACATTAGTTTTACAGTGGTTGTTTTATTGTCCTAATGTCTCATCTGTAGCCTTAGATGGATTTTGTGGCTTTATGGGATAAGCCAACAATGATTGTTATCTTATCAACAAGTATTGTATTTGTAGCCTGATATATCATACGTCTCTGAACCACAGAGCTTCATGGTTCTCCAGAAACTATTAAAAACAGTGAATGAGCTGCTCTGATGCACTGGGTGACATATTCATTACCAGTTACACTGTAATCTATTTTTCCTCAGTCTCACACACAAACCTGCTGCCCCAAATACCTTAAACACTCTCTATGCTATTAGAGCACAATTTGCTAAAAACTAATTACTGAGTTTTTTTCTTTCTTTTTTTAAAGAAACTATTGGAGCATCCTGGTGGCCTGGATTGGTTCACTGACCATGAACTGCAATGTCTCTTGTTCCTGTCTACCCAGGGACCTTTCTCAGTCTCTTTGTACCCCTCAGAGTACCCTTCATTTCTCTACTGATTGCTCTCTAATAAAAACATGCATTTCCCCAAAAATTATTATGTAGAGAAGAAACATCCACAGACAGTATTAAGAGATGGACTAACACATTGGTCTTCTCTATAAATAAAATACAAATAAATGCAGTTATATGATAGGTAAATACTCATTTCATGTTAGTTTTCACCAGTTACTTTTCACAGCATGCATATGTGTTATTATTTCTACTGTTCAGTCTTTACAGTTATTAGTGTTGCTATGTTTAGTGGTGTTAAGTTTCACAACTGATTTCTGTTTTTTGTTGTATCCCATTATCATTTTTTTTGTGATTCAGTTCCTCATAAGATTTTTAGGTATTCTTTTCTAACTAAATCGGTGGGGGGAATTTGAGGAACAGAAAGCTCTACTAATGCTGAGTATACTTCCCTTTATCATCCACACCATCTGCGATTCACACTAGCGCAGCTAAAAACAGACCTGCAGGCAGCATGAAATCATTTCCTGATGATGTCACTGGCATGTGATGTGATATGCTCAGTTGGTTAAAATGTTAGGTCAATTCATACACACACATACACAACCGGTTTCAATTCAACCGGTGTGGGTGGTGACATTTCCTTCACAATTTAAATTTGAAGTTTCAAATGTTAAGGTGCAACATGATGTTTTAAACACCAGTAGGTCATAATTGTATATAAAGTATTACAATTAATATGTTCATTCGACCCTGCAGTGGTTTGTGTAAGACTGACTTTAGTGCAGCAAATATATGATATCCAACTTTTTGAACTTCCACCAAACAGTATACATAATCTCGAACTGCTGTGAAATATCTTTGTATAATCATTATTATTATTAATCAGTTTTTATAGTCACTTAGGGTCAGAACTTAATAACAAGCCGCACATTTGATACATTATCACCTTATAAAGCTGCTGTATACTGGCCAGTAATGACTTACTTACACATCAAGTAAAGATGGAGAAACATTAGTATTCATTCAGAGTCTTGTGTCACAATGTCTCCTGTTCCTCAGTTTTGGTCTTCACCAACATAAGAGAGGGTTATATGGCATCAAATGCTTCACTTTGTTCTAGCTGGTCACTAATGTTGTCTGTCTGCTGTTCGTTGCTAAGCAGGTGGTGTATTTCGTAAGTGTGTGTTGTTTCCTGTTACTGCTGAGGATACACTAGTGGCTGTGCACATATGATGTGCTCACTTGTCTAAAGGGGTTGCTTTTGGTTTGTATACTAGCTAACCACACAGGAAGTCAACAGCATTAATATTATATCTGTTGCCAGGGCAATTGCCACCACATGAGTGACAAACTGAAAAAGAGCCAACCAGCAAGAGCACTCTGCTACAGCTAGTTAAAATATTTTGCACCCTCATCTGACATTAAAAATACATAGGTATCATTAAAAACCTCACACTACCTCAGCAGTGGGGATAGTGGTTATCAAATACCATTTTAGCAGTATAATATACAAGGTAGTATAGTACAGTAGGGTATAATTGAAAGCATCTAGTGGTGTACATCATCAGTCAATTTCAAATAACAATTTTCTGATAAATAAAAGATAAAATTGTTTCTGAGGAAACAATGTTTTTTTGTTTAACTGCTTGTCATTGTAATTTAAAGGATTATTTCAACATTTGGGGGAATAGACTTAGTTGCATTGTTTACGAAAGCACAAAACAGGAGCAAGGGCGGACTTTATTGAGCTGAACTTAAAAGTATATTCTCATATGTTCAATAAATGAGCAAACGTAAAAATGACTATTTTTGATTTTAGAGGGAGTTACATGCTAAGCTGAGTGACAGTGAGAAGCTGAGTGGAGTTACTGTGTTAAGCTGTTTGTCTTTTTTACATTTCTTTATGTATACAGATTAAACAAGCAAACTGCATATTAAGTACCGAGCTTTGAAGACGTTGGTATTTTTTATAATTTTAGACAGAGTCTGGCTCCATACGTAAAGTGAGACCGTGAAAGTTTTGCTGAATAGGGGCTTCTGTGCCACAAGCGACAACAAGAGTCTCCTGAGTCAGATGCTATAAACAGAACATAGTTTCTCAACCTGAACAAACACGAGTAGAAGCCACAAGCAAGATGCAACAAACTCGGCTCTTTATGATGTACGATGGCTTTACGTCTTGCTTTGCTTTTGTAATAAAACCATCAAAATGTTCATCTGTGAAATAGTAAAATGTGTTTAACAGAAGCACAAATAGAGAAGTAGAAGAAGTCAGTTAGTCAAAAACATTTATGCTTGAAATCAGCCACCATAAGCTGCTGGTCATCCCAGACCAACACAGACTGTAACAGAAAGCCCTGGAGTGTATTTAATTAAGCAAAGGTACATTTATAACGTACAAATTCATCTTTTATATATATCAAAGGCAGTTGTGTTAACATTAGTATGACTCTTCTCATCTCTCTCTGAGAAACAGTCGATGAGTGTGAGTGTTTGTGTTTACCAAGGTTGCAGTGTCTGATGCAGGTGTTGAGGGCAGACTGAAAGTGATCCTGTTCCTTGTCCTGTTGGAACAGGAAGCAGGTGTGACCCATGTAAGGCAGGTGCAGATACACAGCAAACACATCTGGAGACGACACCACCGAAGAAGAATCTTCCTTCACTCCTTCACACAAAGACACACACACACACAGACAACAGAGGTCCAGATGTGGATTTGACTTCATTTTCTCTGGACAATGAATTAGTTTATGTTCAAGAAGATAAAAGCAGCTAAGCTCCTAGATATGCTGTTGGTGATATTATCATTGTCCAAAAAGGCCTAAGAAATTACAAATGATGTTACATCTCAGAGCCTTCCAAAACAACCCAGGGAACTAAAACTACCTGGTTGAAGGGAAATATAGCCATTGTGGTTGAAAGAAAACAACAAAGATGTGCCTCTCTCTAGTACCAAAGTCACTCTGGGATTTTGGATGGTTTAAAACTCGGGACATTGTGTTTTACCAGTTTTACCTTAAAAAGCTCAGCTACACTCTTGGTCCTGAAGTCAGTTTAACACCTCTTAAAGTAACAAAGTTATTTTTGACCACAATAAAACAAATGAATATATATTTTGAAACAATGAGACAGCAAACATTACAGTTCTGCACATGAGAGCCAACTGAAGTGGTACTGCCCACATTTTTTACAAAGCCCAGCGGGTTTGGATAAGTTTAGTCAGTTGTCTGTATAAAAGGGAAAAGGAATGAGACAGTGTTCTGTTAGCCTTAAAGAAGGCTGGCTGGCTAAGGTTACAGATTTAGCTGAGATACAGACTGAGTGCACGTTTCTTCAGATGGGACATTGAGTTGGAGTAACAGATTAATGCATTTAAAGGGTTAACTGATGCCAGAGCACTATACACTAGTCTGTAATACTCATGGACAAGACTTTACAACATGTTGTCAAAGCAACACCTATTTTATCTTTTATCTTGGTGACCACGAGGTAAACAGTGGAAATATGACAATGATGTTACAAAGTAATCCACCAAATAACAGAGGGCTGTGATTATTCAGTTTGGATGCAAACATATTCAAGTGTACCACAATATCATTGTCAGCAGCTTTTATCATTATTGACTTAATTTAGGCTGTCTCCAGTCATCAGGTAGACCTGTGACTTTGGTAGACCAAGCTGCTCCTGAAGTAACTATTAGAATAAAGTTAAACTTGACATGTTTCCAGCTCCAAATGAATGCTGAAAATGTCTGTTTCATTAGGATAACTCTTGTGACGTTATACTTGTGAACTGCACACAGCAGGCAGACACATGTTGAGCAAACAGGTCAGTCTATGATGCATCAAACCAAAGTGATGAGAGAGGTGAGAGATCTAGTGTTGGGAAATCCATGTTTGTGTGAACTGTGCCCTTTAGAGTTTGTATTCTCTTTT
The DNA here is from genome assembly GCA_023238725.1 of Scortum barcoo. NCBI lineage: Eukaryota > Metazoa > Chordata > Actinopteri > Centrarchiformes > Terapontidae > Scortum > Scortum barcoo. The sequence continues at coordinate 26,210,309 of CM041533.1, read as the reverse complement.
TACATGTCCTGTGTCCTGTCACACAAGTACAAAGAGTGTATCTCTCAGTGAGAGTCCATGTTTGATCATTTGGGCTTACAAAGGGCCTGGGGGTTAACTCAGTAAGCCAAGCTGTTAAATACAGTAGGTATATTGTTATAAACGAATAAATACCATTGAGTAGTCCAACACAAGTTTGCTCCAGGTAAGCTCTGGATGCCTCCTCTGTGGTGAACACACTGCCCCCTGCTGGCTGCAGGATCAACTTAGCTGCACATCCTCGATTGAAAGTCTACAGGTGGAAACACAGACAGCAACGTCCAGCACAAGCATGTTATTTAGATTCTGAGTGTATTGTTGTGTGTGTGTGTGTGTGTGTGTGAGTGAGTGTGTATGTGAAAGCGTTACCTCCATGTTTTCATGTATCTCCACTTTGTAGTCTCTTCTCAGCACTGTATATCTCTCTCTGCATTTCTTTCCCTGCTCATCCCAGCAGGAGAACTTTACGCTCCCTTGGTACAAAACTTCCTCCGGAGCATACTGAGGCTGCACACACACACACACACACACACACACACACACACACACAATGATTTAAATGAGTACTGGCATCCAGCATGAATTTATAGTTAGAGTAAACCGGTACTGATTGATGGACAGAATGTCAGGTGCTGCTCCTACCTGGGGTGTGAGCAATAGGCTCCTTCCCTCTTTCTTAGGCTCCACCTCCTGGTGTAAATGTCTGAAGTAGGCTGCAGAGTATTGCTGACGGTAAAATACACTGAACTTCTGAAATGTACTGTCCACAAGTCCTGGATACACACAAATACATAAACACATGTACATAAAAAATGGCATTATCTCTATTTTTTCTGGCCCCTTTAAAAAAGTATTTTCTTCTACCTCAGAATCAGCTTATTCATTTATTGCAAGAAAGCAGAGGTACACGGTAAGTCAAAGTGGTAGATTTTAATAGAGCAATTATTTATATTAAAGCTGCACAAATCGATACTTAAATATTATCAGTAAACTGAATAATTATATAAAAAACTGGGAACTCTTACTGATTTTGTTTGAACTCACATAGAATCATTACTATACTTTGTTACCCTCAGTCCTACAGCATTTCAGACTATTTCAGCTCTTTGTTTAGATTTTATGGCCTGGAACACAACTTTTTTGGTTCACTCACCACTCTCAACAACCTTGTTTCTCGTTTTTAGAAAAAAAGCTTGGATGCAGACTAACAAATAACACACACTTACGAATGAGAGCAAAAACAGATAAATGGCATATTTGATTTATAGTCTTCACATGGACATAAACACAACTCTAAATGAATGCTAATGTTTCTCCATCTCAGCTAAATGTGACAAAAGGTAAGCGTTTGCTAACACGTTGGCCATCACAACTAATAAGATCATGTGTCAGTGCTGTGTTTTTACTTTGTTCCACTACCCCCATGTGGCTCAAAAGATCACCAAATGCAGCTTTACATTATCAAAGTACATCTGCTTTTGATGTCGTGTTGGAGAGCATGGCACTGCCCTTGGTCAGCAAGACCAAAATTAGAGGTTTAACAGTCCATAATTTCTCTTTCACTGCTATTAAGTGGGTGTTTTAATCAGGTGTGGAGACAGGAAATGTTGACTCAAACAAGCCCATCCACTGATAGAACATGTGCTATATATGGAGGCTCTAAGTTTATGATTCTCGTATTTAACACTGAAACGGGCGACACTGCTGCTGCTGTAATGGAGGACAGGGGTGGCAGGAAGATAGCAATTACTACACACACACACACACACACACACACACAGATCGCAGAACAAATACCTCTAGAATGAATGATGTGATCATGACAAGTCATACACACACAGCCACAGTTTGTGGATGTGATGCAAGTTAATGTGTCTGAACAACTTGCTTCCTAATCTCATGTGTTGTCATACTTATTAAAACACTTGTGTAAAGGTTGATTATGGAATCTACATGTGGTGGTTTTGTGATTTGGACAGCAAAATTCATACGATTTTTTTAACCACATTTAAAGCTGCGTACAGTGGTCTATACAAGGTTTGTCAGATGTCTGTCTGTAACAAGAGATGGATTAATGCACTCTCTTAACTGGAGGCTCTTGATGTGTTTAAACATGGATCAGTCGTAATCTTTTGTTTATCGTTTGTTTACAGAGTATGGCCACTATCACACTGTGTTTGGGTCACTCTGTAGCCTGACTTTCATCTTACACATTGACACTATGAAACACACACACACACACAGAGCAGACAACCCATAATAATGTAATAGTTGGAAGTAGCTGTAATTACATTCTAGTTTGCAGTGGAGATTAGTGACAGGATGTGACTGTGCTGATAACATGTATAGGAATGCAACACATAAATGAGCACAGCAGTAACTGTCCTGGCAGTGAAGGCTGGTGCAATATAACCACAATATCCCCACTTTGAATCCGGTGACCAGTTTCATGTCACACCCAACCCCTTGTTTCCTGTCTATCTCTTTGCTGAAAGCAAACATGGTAAGTAATAAAAAATAGTTATGTTTCAAGTAGTAACACTCTCTAGTACAATGCAGGTCAATTTAGCACCACTACTAAGTACAGCCTCCAAAATGACCATAGGTTCCCCTCCTCATTGACAGTGTCAGTGCTGTTGTGGTCATTTACATGACATTATAATGGGGTTGTGGTCACTCTGTAAATGACCTCTTAGTAAGCAGGCTAGATTATTAATATATGGGCAGTAGAATAAGTACATGTCAGGAATATTAGAAATACAGTGGCATTTGAGTACAGCAACTCTGTTGTTGTAACCTGACACTCACATCTAAAGCAGATACTCAGTAGAGTAAACCAATCTAAACTGCACCAATTACCACCACTGCAGCTTTTCCTTCTGCAATAAAAAAAGTGTCACTACTGCTGATAACATTACAACTACTGCTGCTGCAGCTCCAGCTGATACTACTGCCTCTGCTATGATTGCAAGTGTCACTGTCACTCCAACCCACATTCTGACATTTCTCTTTTACTTAACATTTCTCTTTCTCTCTCTGTCTTCCTCTCTTTCCTTTCACTTCTTTCTCTGTGGTGAACCCATATTTGAATGAGGCTGACTTATAAGATACCTGAGCCATCAAAGACGAACAATCGATTTTAAACAATAGATGTCCAAAGCGTCAGACGACACTAAAGAATGTAGGGGTGGGGAAAAAAAGAAGAGATCTAATAGTTTTACCTTTGATGCTGCTGATTTTGGCCTCATCCAACAAACCAGAGGAAGATGCTCCCATTATGTCTTTTTCCCTTCTTCTCAAATGTTAACAGAAATGCTTAGTTGAATGTGTGTACACAGTTATGTCAGCTAAACGAGCTGCTCTGATGTGTCAAGGGGTTTTTGCTCAGCTCATTTCCTCTGTGAGTTAGTGTGTGGTGAGCTGGGCGGGACTGTCAAAACATGAGGTGAAATCTGTCACGCCAGTCATCTCTCACCAACTGCAACATCGTACACAACCTCTGCTGGAGGGCCATCTGCTGGTAAACACTGAAACAGGACTGCCTTCTCTCCATCTTTCACTTTACTACTCCAACATTAGAAAATATACCACATTTCATCTAATTAAGGGCGAGATTTTATATGGCGCCCCCCTCCATCTGTGATTTACATACGCTTACAAAAGAAATCAAATAGCATTGTTTTTACCATTGTCTTTCATTTATAAGATAACATGTCACCCAATTTACATGCTCAACAAATTACAAATAAATACAAAAAAATCTGAAATACAATATAAATACCCTTACCACAAAAATCCTGTAAATAAGTGAATAAATAATAATAAATAGTAATAAATTATAAATACAACAATCAACATCAAACAATTTAAATAACCACAGTTTGCACACAATAACTCTACATAAGCAGGAAAAACGTTAGCTAGCCAGATGTAAATAAAACAAATAATAAAAGCGTAGATTAGGCCAATGTAGACACCTACTGAGTAGGTTTAATCTTTACAAATGATCCATAAAGTAAAGAGCCTCCATGCCGCCCAGCTACAGAAATATAAAAGTGCTTATTTACTGATTAGCATGTTGAGGCTAATCGCTCAGAAGAAGTTATCAACTTCACAGTACACTGTGAGATAACTGATGCTTCATTTCATTACTGTATCTTTACTTTACCTCTTTCTTTCTCCCGTTTTTCCTCCTCTTCTCTTCTTTTTTTCTTCCCTGTGCTCCGGACAGTTCAGCTCGTTTTGACATTTTTACAAACTTCTCTGGTCACATCAATAAATCTGCCCCTCCCCCCACAGAGAGCGAGCAGGTACCATCAGCCGGAGGAGGGGGGGGCTTATTTGGTATTTTCATTTGTAGTGATATTAATTGGGCATTTCTTTACATTTGAGTCTATGTGAGCTTTTCCATTTTAAGAGAGTTAATAGTAATAACTAGTTTTAATATAATTATATTGAAGGTGATTTTTGTCCCGATTTTGTGGCGCCCCCTGGAGGCCACAGTGCCTTTACCATTTGCCCATATTGCCTAATGGGGTTGATCCACTACCATCTCCACTGTCTTTAGAGCATTTAGCTCAAAGTCACTCCATCTGCAGCAGATGTTCAATCTCCCAGCTGTAGGCGGAGATGAGCCCAGTGAAGGTGATCCAAGCTCAGACCCATTAAACCATTTATTCATTCATTCATTCATTCATTCATTTACCCTGAATTCACCAGAAATCTGGGTAAATGCCTGAAATGACATTCACTTGAATGAAAATATATTTGAGACCGCTTAACTCAAACTCCATCTATATCAACACTAAATAAGTAAATAACTAACTAACTAAATAAATAAATAAATACATGGTTTAGCATTTTAATTGTTTTATTTAAATCAGATGGTGAATTAACGGTTATTAAAGTCATGTCATGTAGCTTCCACTTAACATTAACTTCGTTTGCTAGTCTTTTTGTTACTTCATTGTTTAATGAATCAGAATAGTAAATACATGACGGGCTCAATAAAACACTTTGATTTATATCAAGTTATGTATTTTCAGCCGTAAATGAAGGATTACTGATGGTATTTGTCTCACATCAGGACAGAGCTCTCTCTCTCTCTCTGTGTGTGTGTGTGTGTGTCTCTCTCTCTCTCTCTCTCTCTCTGTGTGTGTCTCTCTCTCTCTCTCTCTCTCTCTGTGTGTGTGTGTGTCTCTCTCTCTCTCTCTCTCTCACTCTCTCTCAGTCCTGGTCTGGACCTGGTCCGGGGTGGATCTCTGTCTCACCGGTGACACGTCGCCTGGTCAGTCAGAGCTCTTTTCCCCGTTTTTTTTTTTTTATTTTTCATTCATTGTTTCATGACTTCAGTTGATGTTCTGTCTTTAATCAGCTGAACTCAGAGCAGCGTCCTTCCACAGAGTCATTAGTGTGTTAAAACTCAGTGGACACATACAGATCATCGTTTTAAAGCCTTTTGGAGGGCAGTGTGTCTGATGCAGTCCGGTGACTGAGGGGGACGTGGGCGGATGTTGGTTCAGCTCTGACCGGACTGCTCAGCCTTTTCTGGCTGCAACCACCCGATAATTACCTGAGAGCTCTTTCTGCGCTGCCGTCCGCTGTGCAGAGATGTGGTGCGCTCCGGCCTCTCTGCTCCTGCTGTGCGCGCTGTGCGCTCTGGACGCGGCCGGAGAGGAGCGCAGAGAGGAGGGGGGAGCTGAGCAGCCCACCGCCGAGCCTCTGGAAGACGAGCTGGACAACCAAGAGAACATCATCAGCCAGGTCAGTGAACAGTGCCTCCGACATCTCCTCCATCAGCAGACTGCACACACACTCCGAGTTAAATGGCAGGAAGCGCACAGAAGTGGAGGGTGAAATAAGAAACAAGCACTCTCCAATGTGCCATTATCCAACTTACCAAGCAGCACCCCTCACTGTAAAATAACCTTAAAAACCTTAAAATGTCATTCACACGACCCTCACCAAGCTGACTGTGTGAAGGGCTATGCTCACTCAAAGAACTGATGATCCTGATAATGATGGGAAATATTAAATTGCCACTTCAGCCCAACAACACTTTGCTTTTCTTCTCTCCATGAGTACTTGGTGAATTCAGGAACATTTTCCATCCACTTCAACAAGTGGACATCTCATGAGAACTCAAAGCACTTGTGCTTTTTGGATGCATGCTGCTTTTTAACAGTAAACCTTCAATTTCTCATTTCCAGTATGAAAATAAGATTAAGTGAATGTATTAGACGCAGCAGTTTTTTACTTGCAAAAGTTGGTCTGTAATTTATTTTTCCTTTAAACACAACCCAAACCCCACTGTGTCAGCTCAGCTTAAATGACGTGGTAAATCAGACCCAGACCTGTGTGTGTGTGTGTGTATGCTCCACTGCAGAGTTTGAATCCTTCTGGTGGTTGGTTATGTAATATCCTTCAAACTGTAAGTGATCCAAACCAAAAGTGCCTGTTTGTAAACGCCTCTAGCTATCTTCTTCTCAGGCAGCTCACCACTGCTGCAGCTGCAAATCATCACACACAGCTCTTTTTTGTTTTCATTCAAGTACTACAGCTTAACATATAGTAAGGGATAATGCAGAGTATCAAATATACATTCATATTAAAGTTGAATGAATTATTTCTTTACATTTTCTTTTCCTCTGAGTGGCCTGACTAAGTTACTGAGTTACTGAGATACTGAGTGAAAAAACAAACTGTATCCCTCTCTTTCAGCTGCTGGGCGACTACGACAAAGTAAAGACTGTGTCATCAGGGTCCGACTGTGTGTGTCGCTGCATTGTTCGACCACTCAAGCGCTCTGACTGTAGCCGTATCCATGACAGCGACCTGGCATCGCCGTCCAGGGACTTTTACACTGTGGAGACGGTTACCAAGGGAACAGACTGCAAGAAGTGCGTGTGCATGGCTCCACCCTCAGCTGTCAACCCCTGTGAGGGAGAGTACAGGTTTAAAAAACTACAGGAGGCCAGCAAAGATGACATTAAGGTAGAATACGCACACACACACACACACACACACAAACTTACTGATTTTCTGTTGGCTTTTGAGGACGAATGATTTCTTGAGGTTTGCACTTTATGTAAAGACGCTCCATAATTAAAGCTAATTTGTTTTCTTTCCTTCTTATCTTTCCATGTCATTTATCTGCCTGTCTGTATCTGTGACCTCACCTCTTCAGATGGCAACTATCATTGACCTGTTGGAGGGCTCTCTGTATGGAATAGACTTGTTAAAGCTCCACTCCGTCACGACCAAACTGCTGACCAGGGTGGACAACATGGAGAAGGTGAGGATACACACACACACAGACACACACACTTTTACACAGGACACCAATCTGCCATACACTTTAGTATGACTCTCTTTTTACCACATCTAATTCAGTACTGGGACTATGAAATATGAAACAATTTTCAGTATAAACAAAATACAAAATGTAATCTATCTGAATCTGAATGTAGTTTCATTTATCTTAATTTGAGAATAAATGACTTCTTACTTAATAATACTTAACAAGTAGAGGAAGTATGTTTTGGCATGAAGCACACAGGAAACAGTAAAGGTATGCTGAATAAGTTTGCAAAGTACACAGGGATGTAAAAACAGCCATCACTATATTACTTTGATAATAAGTTTTTCAGTGATCACTAAACTGATTTATGGATGTTAATAATTATGACGGTTCCTAAGGGAATCCCACTGAATCTAAGAGTATGTGTATTGTGTGTGTTCAGATTTGACTGAGTTAGGAGAAGGACTACTATTATTGATGTAAATTAGGATAACAATATATAATCAGGTGCTAAGCATTTTAAAGTGCCTTAATGACCCCCCTTAGCAAACTGCCAAATAACAATAATTAAGCTCCAGCATTCATTTCCCTTTCACCTCACCCACTGTCTTTGCCTCACATTTTTTCCTCTGCGTCAAACCTCCCATTTACAGTAATAGTTGCATTTCATGTTTACTGGCAGATTAAAAGTTCATTTCTTTCAACATTTCCTTCTTTAAAACACCAAAAGAAAAAACATGTATAACAGATATTATCTTTGTTGTCAAGCTTTATGAACTCAAACTTCAGTTTCATGTTGCTCTAAAATCTCCTTTATGTGGTCATTTGGATTGAGATCTGGTGACGGTAAAGGCCATAGCATAAGATTCACATGAATTTGTTATATTTCCCATTTATTTATTTATTCCTGTTTTTTTTCAGTAGTCACCAGTCTGTATAATCAGTTTGTGAGTATGCCATTGTGAGTCCTGTTGCTGACTGTTTGTCTGTGACATCTGCAGGCTTTCTCCCATAATTTTACTGAGAGAGCAAGAGAGAAAGAACGTGTGAAGGAGAGAGAAAAAGAAAAGGAGAAAGAGAAGAAGGTCCAGCAGAAGAAAAAGAAATTGAATGATATGGAGCGTGCAGGACAGAAGAGTGGAGCAGCTGCCTATGCCAACAAGCAGGTACTAACTGTGTGAAAATCTGTATCTAAAATCAGGAGCAAAGACAGACAACAGCATCTTATCTGTTTTTCAAAGAATATTCTTAATATCCATACACTTTCTCCAATTTTCTTACCCCTTTGCAGAAGAATTATGACGGTCAGATGAAGAGGAACCAACAGCAAGATGGTCTGGAGCAGCAACAGCCAAGCAAGAATAAGACAGGAACTCCAAAGACAATCAAAGACAAGAACATCATGGTCATCAGGGGCGTGACCTTTTACAAGGCAGAGGAGGAGAGCTACAGAGAGGAGGAGAGAGATGAGAAAGGAAAAGGAAAGAATAGTAAGTCTAATAGTACATACTGTAGTTTTCCCCTGCTAACCGGTCACAATGGATGTTTATGTTCAATTTGCTCATGATTATTTTTTAAGCTTGAAACACATTAATGTAGAGATGATGCATCACATTTCACCATTTGTCTTAAGTTCATACTGACTTAATACTGACTGTTTTTTTTTTTGGTGGAGCAAAAATGTAAATTGTTTAAAAATCAGTCCTCTGTAGTAGAAATGGAAGTTGTTAAAATGTTTCACAAAAGGAGAAGAATATTTCATATCAGGTCTTGGCACAATCATTCAACTATAGGATTTTTTAAGAACTTAAGGTGATTTGCTAACCTTAGTTCACTGCAAAACTTTGATTATCAAAGCAATATATGTACCTGAAAGATTATGTGAACACCCATAATAAAAAAATCCACAATAGTCTTAAGTGGTAGTTCTAGCAGACAAATTATAATAATAATAACATATAATATATACTATAATTCAGCATAAAACTATCTTCTCTTCTATCGCTTGTTTTCCTTCTTTTACAGCTCATATAAATGCTTCAGTGGACTTACTGATTGCTGATGAGCTCCCACCCACCAAGGCTTCCCCCACCAAGAGTCCAGAACCTTCAACTACTGTTAAAACAGAACCAGACTTTCAGGATCTGTCTAGGAGACTGAGATGGCCTGAACCCACCCAGCAGCCAACAACTCCCCCAGCTACCACCCAACCAACCACAACTACAACCAAACCAGCTCCCACCACCATTAAACCAACGACTGAATCAACCACTAACATACCACCAACAACAACCAAACTGACAACTACTTCTCAACAAACCACAGTCACCATTAAGCCCACCATGCATGTCATTCAGCATACCACATTATCTTCACAATCCAATATAGGTCCACCTATTGATGCATCTCCCACTGAAAGGTCTCGAGCAGGACCCAAAAGTCGACTCAGCTGGACGGAGAGCCCTGCTGACCAGCCAAAGGCCACAAAAAAACCTGGTAGAGATACAAATAGTATAGTGGTTTATCTATTTTACAATTTCCATGGTTGAAATGAGTGAAAAATGCTCATGTTATAGTGTCTTGATTGATAGTCTCACCTTTTGTGTGTGTTCTTGCAGCGGTCTGTAAGGACACAGTAGCCAGCATCTCTGAGCCGGTCCAGCAGAACGTTTACGGCCTCAGTGACGGAGTCTGGATGAGAGATGCCCGCGGCCATGGAAACGTCATCTACCTCACCAGCGGTCACTTTGACAGCACCCTCCTAGAGTTCAGAGACATGGACACCTTCAGATCAGGTATGGGACTTGTTCATGTGCATTGGCACGTGTGTGTGGAGAAGGGAACAAACACACACTCTACTTCCAACCACACCAAACTGCTCAGTCACACCCAGTTTGACAAGTTTAAAGCATCTTTTTCAGTCTGGGGGTCCCTGCGCTTTTTGCTATTGCACCAGGGCTCACATATTTATTAGTGGTGGGGGCAGTATGATTTAAACATTACCACCAAATACACACAGTTTAGTGAGCAGAAATGCCTTCAAATAGCTTAGCACAGAGATCCAGTAAAATATATTTTATATAGATAATGGGTAGATGGATCACACCTTGCGGCCATAGTTGTGGGTTGGGAGTCTGACCAGCTGCATGTATGTTTTCTGTGTTTTTCCCACTCAGGTCAGGCAAGTAATTCATACAAGCTGCCCTACAGTTTCACTGGAACAGGCCACGTCGTGTTTAATGGAGCTTTCTACTACAACCGGGCCTTTAGCAGGGACATCATCAGATATGACCTGAGACACAGATATGTAGTCGCCTGGACCACACTGCATGATGCTTTACTGGAAGAACAAGCTCACAGGACAACAACTGAAGTAAGAGTGTTTGCATGATGGTTTACGGCTGGAAAATACACTTGGGACACTTTTACGGGTCATAAAAGGTCAGCGAAGGAACAAAACATTATAAATCACTGAAGAGTTCAAAAGGGCAAACAGTGAGGAGCAGAAACAACTGCAGATGTTTTTTTAGTTTTGTTCACATTTCTAACTGAAATATGTCTGGACTTAAATAAAGTGAAAAACATTCTTCAAAGGAATAGTTCAGAGTAGTTCAGGGGCCAACGTCTCTGCCTGTAGAGCACGTTACCAGATATGGCTGGTGGGCAGAGGTTTCAGTGTACGTCTCTGTACAGCCAGAAGAGATTTACACAATTGTCGCAAAGTTATCTTTTATTAGTACTTTCTGCTGACCTGATGAATGTCAGTCTAATATTAACTCTCCTTTTAGCTCTGTTTTGGTCTCCACTAAGAGAGTAAAATCTGGCTCTTTCTCTGGTAAATTCGCCAGCTAGTTGCTAACATTACCTCTTACTGTCATTTGGTGCTGAGCAGGCAGTGTACAGTGTATTTTTAGAGCTTTTTCACTGAAAACAGAGAGTGGTGAGGACATTAAAGCCCCCAGGCTGTACAGCCACAAATATGAGCTGAGTGATGCTGTGTGGAGCTGAGAGGAACTGCAGAGTTAGGTGATAATTATTTGTTGGTCACTATGATTGACACCTTTCACATACAAGTAGTCATGTGATCTATCATTCATCTAAAAATACAGATTATAGCCATTTTAAGGCATCAAGCTAATAAATTTAAACATGGATTTCTCATATAGTTTTACAGATTCGGCCCTTTGCAAGTTACAGCTTGTTATATTTTCCAGGTGGAGTTTGCTGTTGATGAGTCCGGGCTGTGGCTGCTCTACCCTGCTCTGGACACAGAGGGCTTCCACCAGGAAGTGATCCTCCTCAACCAGCTCAGCCCCCGAGACCTGCAGCCAATACGGAGTTTTCGCACAGGTCTGAGGCGTGGTCGCTATGGAAACAGCTTCTTGGTTTGCGGCGTACTCTATGCTGTGGACAGTATGGAGCGTCACTACGCCAACGTGACATACGCCTTTGATACACACACGCTCACACACACCGTGCCAAGCCTGGCATTCACGAACATGCACGCACACACCTCCGGGCTGGCATACTGCCCACTAGACAAGAAACTGTACGCGTGGGACGATGGACATCAGATGTTATATGATGTCATCTTTGCTTATTAGTGCCACGAATGGACGCACAGGTGGAAGAAATCACAGTGAGCATATGCAGCCAAAACAAAGCTGAGGACAGAGAAAATAGGATAATTGATCAGTGTTTTGTCTCTAAATGACTGTGGATCAGTCGAACTGAAAGTGTTTATATTGACCACAGCTGCTGCTTTGCCACACACACTAAAGTCAGTATTAACCAGCAAGAGCAGCACTTAACTCAGAAAAGTCAGAAAACAAGTGGAAATATATTCACAGTTGGACAAGGACCAAAACCGCAGGGTCATATGAATGAATGTAAATAAATGTATACACATCTCACTCTGTTTTTTCAGGTGGACATTTTCCTCTGCTTTATGAAAAACTATGTGTACTTGTTCCTCTGCAGAGTGAGGCTGGTGGAGAAACACTCAAGTGTTAAACCATACACAAATGGTTCCAAAAATGCCAACCAACAATTACCAAGTTCATCCAATTCTTTAAAGAAAAGAATGAAAAAAGTTGCTTCCAGCATTTGAGTCTGAAGACAAAGATATCCTTTTCTCCATCAAGTTTATTTTTCATAAATCACTGGAGGGTTCTATGTATGTACATACTTTAAACAAAGCACAAAATTTCCACATAAAAAAACACAATGCTCATGGAAACTTTCTGCCTCTAAACACAGCTCAGTCTTTGGTTTCAGTTATGACCTTCAGTGAGGTCAGTGCTACCCATAAAAGTAATTAGTTTCATGTAAAATGAGATTGATTGAAAATATTTGATTTCCAACTCTCTGTAAGACCTTATATTGTCTTATTAAAGGAGAGTTTACATAGTTTCCTAGTCAGAGGAAACACTATTCAGCTTGGAAAACAGTAAAAGGTCTTCTGCTCTGGAGGAGTTCTGTAAATGTGTAGTATTTTCAGTATGTAACGAAGCAACTCTCTACTTTCTCATGTGGTTAAAATCTTTACTGTATGTTTTTTTTACTGTGTTATTATTGATATTGCATATTTACGTTCACTTCTTCCTATCATAAACTCTAACCTTGGTACAGTTAATGCTTCATCTACCATTGAAGTTCATGCATCTAAAACAGTTTTCAGACCTGCATATGCCCCACACTGCTTTGCCAAGACAAGGTTGATATAAACTGCTTTTCTTTAAGTCTGACTTTTTGTTTTGTTAATTTATAATAAAATATTTTACAAACGATTAATAAGAACATGTTCTTCTCGGTCTTTCTCCTTAGTCTGTCCTGTGCATGTCCAGCCTGCTGTGACATTATTTCTGGGATTGATTTAGTTTTCCTGGAAGCAGCGAAACAACTGGAAGGATCCCAGTGTGGAAAATAAGCTCCAGCCAGATGCTGGTGAACCTCGTACTGGGAATGCTCAGGACACAGACCAGACCCTCTACATTAGAGAGTCTCGGATTCATAGACCAGGCTGGTGTTTGATAAGGCTTCATCAAAGAGAGCCTTTGCTGTCATGCCAGCCTGCTTTGGTTCAGCACAGCACTTCAGATCAGACCAGTCAAGTCAAAATAATTCACACATTTATAATGGTAACACCTTTTCAAAGCAGACAAGTCCATAGGGAGTTAATAGCTCTACTTCATGGACTAATTTATGGGCCCTTTGCTCTGGTCCTGCAGCCTCTCACACATGGTCGCTAATGGACTCTCCAGAGAACTCAACCTGACACACACAGAAACTTTAATGGGAAATATTAAATACAAAAATAACTCTAATGACTATAATTTAGCAGTAATAACAAAATAATGGGATACAGTTCATATAATTTTAAGTAGGACAAATTTTAGGGGACAGAAAAGAAAAGATTTCAATCAAAACAAAATGTATAAACAACATTAAAACATATTGACCACAAACGCATGAGTTACAACAGGAATGTTCCAGTAAGGCTGATTGGATTGGATGGAGATGACATCAAAAGTTATATAACCATCATGTTTATGTGGTGGTGTCTGTGTGTGTGCGTGTGTGTGTACTGTGTGTGTGTGTGTGTATGTGTGTGAGTGTGTTTGTGTGGTAAGTGACCACCTAGCATGATGCAGAAGAAAGGCGCCCATTCACATCAACTGCATGCTCAAAAAGACTCACCAAACTGTATGAATGTGTGTGTTCTGTTTTTAATCCATTTGGTCTAAATGTCTCAGAGCATTGGGACCACACACACACATGCACACACACACACATGCGCACACACACACACACATGCACACACACACACACACACACACACACACACACAAACACAGACACAGGCACAAAAGTCCAGAAAATACACTCCAAGGATGCTATCTGTCCAAGTTCACAGAGCAGAATGTGTATTTTACAACACACACACACACACATTCTGCATAATGTCTGGTTTAAAGATAGCAGCGGTATCTGCATACACATTCCTGACTGCCACTGAGCTAAAAATCTGCACAAAGAAAGAAAAAGAAAGGGAGAAAGAGAGGGCAATGGAGAGAGATTATCATTGAGATTGAGACCTTTGGTTCAAATATACACTCACACAGAGTTAATTTGTGTTTAACTATAGTAGGAAATGGGGACGGAATGAAAGGAGGTGACTGAAAATTTGCTCTGTTGAGAGGGAGGAATGAAAAGAAAAAGTAAAAGGGTGAGTTAAAATAGACTTTGGTTAAGAGAGAAAAGGAGGAGAAAGGAGAAGTGCAAGGAGGAAAAGGTAAGAGACAAAGCGAAAAGAAGAGAGAATGAAGGGATGCATGCAGAGGTTAACTCTCAGAACAATGAAGTTCAAACAAGGTCATAAAAGTCAGAATTCAATGTGAGAGCAGACGAAGCTTGTGGGGCTTTTCTGGACACCAAAGAGCTCAACTGACCATGAAAACATACTTGATTTGTTTTAGATGAGACACGGGGCCGCTCACTCTGCCACAACATCATGGTAAGAATAATAAAAAGCAAAACTGATTACATTTTCTATGATAGGACATGACTATTAGTTCTGGTTTATACTGCAGCTTTATCATTGTAGTGGATCATGTACTCTCCTGCCATGTTGAGGATGCCATTATATTTCATTTTAACCACATCAGATTCACTCAAATGCCACACTGTCACATGCAGTCTGATTCATCATCTCCCCATGCTGTCAACCCAGGAGAGAGGAGGACAAGAAGGAAGAGAGAGGATGTGGGCAGAGAGGAAAAAGAAAGAGGAGGGTGAGAGGAAATATGCAAAGATTGAGAGGAGAGAGGAAATAAAGTGTGAACTGGTTAAAAATGTCTCAGTAACTTTATAAAACAGCTGGGCATTGTAGTTTTTAGTAAATCTCTGGCAGCAGGACAGTGTGTGTCAGATGGAGTCAAAATAAACTACAGTGTGTGAGTTGATGCTGATAAAGGAAAATGCAAAATGCAACAGTGAAGTGCACAAGTGTGTTTGTAAAAGTTTTTGAACAACAGTGGAGGTACATGTAGCAAAAACTACCAGAGATTATTTATTTGCATCTTTTATGTGGACAGCTCAGATGCTTTTATTACCTCAAAACTGGTTATGTATATATGTTTGTGATTTCAAACACAAAAGTATCACTGTAATTTAAATTATTTTTTATTATTATTATTCTCATTACTATTAATGCTTTCAAAAATCTTGTTTTGTGGTGCACTTTTGAAGACTGATGAGACAATACACTAGTCATATTTATTCATAACTCTGCTGATAACGGCAGAGACACTGCAGGCTTGACTGATGTAGTACATCATTCTGAACATCATCCATTACATATAACATGAACATGGCCTGACATATTAAAGGATAGGTTCACCATTTTTCTGTCAACTCTGTGTTTACAAAGTACTTAACTTTTTTAGCATCTCACTCTGGTAATATTTTCAGACTGATGATGGACTGAGTTTGGGGGGAATGGATTAAAATTGTGGCAGCAGAACTTCTTTTATTCTATTGATCTTCATCAAAACCTGATGTTGACATTACCCACAATGCAACTCAAGCAGCACAGGTTCAGTGTGAGATTTTAGCGTGTCATGTTAGTAGTGACTAATGTAGCTTTGGCATGGACAAGGAGTGGGCTCCAAAGGTCTGCTGAAGACGGACACACACAGGTGGTGTTGACTGTCAGCAGATAAAATCATGGAGTGAGTGATACATAAAGATTCTAATGGTCAGTCTTCAAATCCAGGTGGTGCCAGTTGTTCTAATCAAGATCTTTTAAAGGTATTTGTGGCTGACATTGGCTACAGATGAAGTCACTGATGTGTTAGCAGAGAGAGAGACATAACTAAATAAGTAAATAAATTAGTAAACAACCTTACCTGAAGTTAACTTTGTTTTACAAAGTTCTCCGCACCATATTTGTGGGGTCATCTGCTCACAGACTGCTGGTTCACTCTGTTGCTGAGAGTAAGGTTTATGTTCCCTCCTGAATGTCAAAGACAGAAACATCTGTGCAAGTTGGTGGAAACAATCTTTATGTGTTATTTGTCCAGTCTTTGCAGGTTTCACTGACTCAAGTGACATCACTTGAGTCAGCTGAACAGAGCTCCCTCTGGAGCCACAAAAGGCTTTACACAACTTTTTGTTCACACGTGCTGTAGTGAACTGATTTTGATGTGTGAAACTGGTTACTATTTAAAACAATAGTCAGGTGGCCACACTGAAAGAAGTTTTACGTGCTATAATCATTCTTCCTATCCATGTTAGACATCAGAAGATTCCTTCCTAATGCATGTCCAGTGTAAGTGATGGGGACTAAAATCCTCGTTCTGTGAAAAAATACAGCCTAAAGTTTATGTGAAGCTAATATAAGACTTCAGATGTCTGGCTTAGGCAAATAAAGTCTTTTTAGTAAAAAAATCTCCTCACTGCTACAGTTCTCCTTGAGGAAACATGGGAATTTTGTAGAATAATATTTTACGTAGTATAAGTATCATGTACCTTAACTAAAATGCTGGAACCAACAGAATATATTTATATGTATATATAATAGAATGGATACTGTTTCTGATACTTTCAATTTTCCATAAAGTTATACATTACACCTAATGAGACATTTTGGTGAAATTTCATCAAGAGGTTATGAAATACAGACACTTTGCTTCAGCCTCCAGCCAGACCTTCAGTGCTGGTAGAGAGGAAATACTAGAAAGCAGAAGAGAAGGGAGTGATGAAAAAAGTAAGCAGAGGTGAAAAGAGGAGGAAAGTGGTGGAAAATAATGGAGGGGAGAGGAAATAGAGAAGCAGAGATGAGTGGAGGAGGAGACAGGGGAGAGAGCTAATGTGTCCCCCAGACATTAGATCTGAACATCTGGTTTGTTACTCAGTGTCTCAGACAGACAGAGAAAAAAAACACAGCTTAACTACTGACAGAAAAGTGTTGTTGTGGTCAAAACAAAATGATGAAAGTAACATTAAAATGAAAAGCAGCTCAGGTAATTCATAGCAATATAAAACTGTGATACAACTGGACAAAAAGTATGAAATAATTGGAGACTAGAAGACATTAAAACACACTTCAATCACACACAATGGAAAATCATTCTGCTCTCCAGGCCTGTGTACAGCCAAAGGTGGAGAATGTAAAAAGAAATAGAAAGACAGAAATAGCTCATTCTGGAAAGTTGAAAAAGAGTTCTTGCATGAATCTGCAAATATTGCACTTCTGACAGACTCCCATAGTCTACTGCCAAAAACCTTTTACACTCTTTTCGAATAATGAAACACAGCCTGTGAAAATCACCTTTCCTGTAAGTCCAATCAGAGCAGCAGATCTCTCCTGAGTGCTTTTACAGTAGAGATCCTGCCGAGCTCTCCCATGAGCCCAGACACACAGACCGCAGAGTCACAGTGTGACTCACGTCCTCCAATGTGTCACTCCTTCGCTCTCCTACAGTCGTTCCTGTAACTATTCACTGAATCAGGTTACAGGAAGCGGGTTGATGAAAGTGATTGTAGTCTGGTGCAGACAATAAGCAAAGGCAAAGTGTCAGACATCCACATCAAATCTCTGCTTATTTCTAATGCTACTAACTGGTCCAGACTGCAGCAGGACACATCTGTTGGATTCATCTGAGCTCATTTTCTCTAGAGACAGTCAGCTCTTCTGCATCCCTGTTGCTCACTGTTGCTGCTTTTGTGCAGGAAAATATTATGCAGTATGCATCTTATAATGATGGTTGATGGTCATGAACTGTCCCACCATGATGAAAATGAAGGGGTTGGGGGTTTTTTGTAGTAGAATGTAACAAACTTTATATGATTCAGTCCGTGTGTGTGAGCATGAAATGCAGTTTGGTGGTGGTTGAGTCTGAGTAAGAAAACAGCTCAAGAAATTAACATTACTGAATGCATAATGTGTCAGAACATCACAGAGTGATCCACAGTTCAGACTCCCAGTGCTGCTGTGGTGACGAATGAAGAGTTTTGTGTGAAGCTGTCTGGATGAGTGTTTGTAAAGAAGGGTGCAGAAATGCTGGAGGCCAAGCAATCAGCCCGGGCGGGTGTTGAACAGGCACTGCACGAGTATTGATAATTGTGATGTGTACACTGAAATGATCCCCAAAGAATGGATTAAACAGTGTAGCAACATGTATAAATGGTACTGCAGTTATCTTCATTTCTGATTTGCAAATTAAATCTGAATCATAAGCAGACAAGTCTAAAATAAATCACTCAACACAGACCTAACCTGGCTCCTGGCTCTACCTCTGTACTTGCACAGACATGACATTGATATAGATTCTTTGGTAAGTCTCATAAATTAAGGGAATACGTTTATATTCTTATATAAATTTATATATAACATGTCGAACTATTCTTTTTAAGTATGAGAAGTATACTATCAAGGTATAAGTGTTTAGTAGGTTTCTTTGGGTAAAGCTGGGAAAAACTGGGAACAGTTCATAATACAAGATTTGTGTACTAAATGTAAAACCTTTATTAAAAGATATCTAAGACTGTGCCAGAGTGACCCCAGAAACTCAGCACACAGTGTTATCATAAAAAAATTACTTAAAATGTTTACAACAGTAATGTTTTACTTACCTGCAGTAAAAAATGTCAACTCTAAACTACATTTTAGGAAGATTTAATAGTTCTGTCTGCAAGCTGGCTAGAGCAGGATTTGGACAGAAAGAAGACAAATGAAAGACAGAGAAGAACAACATAAGGATTTGATCACTGTTACCAACTTGGAATGACATTTATCAGAAGAACACTCTGTATGGCCATTAAAGGAAAAATCCAGGCAATGTGACAACACGTGTTTTTCTCTGTTTCCAGCAATGTCTGGCATCTGCATCACTGCACTTACTTTTATTACTGCAATCATTCAATGTCAACTTTATTAGCAGACACACTATTACACACATTGAGAGGCACCAACACATCTCTGCTCACCGGATCAGTAATGCAGACAAAACCATTTACTTAAAATAAAAAACAAAAACAAAACATGCCATATACGTGTCTTATGTAAAGTACTTAAACAAGGATTTTGATACTCTTACCGGCTATAAAGTTAAACAGAACCATCTGAAGAAAAAGGAGGATGATACTCCTGTGGACAGTTTAATAAGGAACTTGTCAACCAGCAACAGTGCCTGCCAGGAGCCCAACGCTTGCAAAAAAACAATAAAAATTAATTAATGATTTTACATTAAACCATTAAAATTATTGTTATTAGGACAATATGTCATTAAATCGCATTATAAATATTAAGTTGAGTCTCTGTCTCAAAGAATAAACTAGTATTAGCAGGATAGAAATGTATTACAGATGTGAACAGTATCAACAGTGTCTAAAAGCTAACTAACTAACTAACTAACTAACTAACTAAACACAACCATGGACTTTCACATTACATCCTACACACCTTGAAAGCCACATTTTTGCATAACCACAAATTTGTATTTCCATTTATTTGTTCAAAACCAACACCTTTGTCCTATTTATTTAATATTAACTACCTCAGGTCTGTAGTAAAAGGGGACATGTAACTACTTTGGCTGATATTTTTCTTATTGTATTGTATTGTGTCCATCTAAAGCCTGATATGTTATATATGTTTTTTTCTCTGTACCATTGTTGTCTAAAAACCCTGTGTGACACTGTTGGGTGACATGTTCCTTCAATACCCATGTGTGGTCATGGTTGCCAGCCTTGGGTCCTTGATTAACTTTATTGTAGAGATACAGCAACACTCAACGTTCAGTGTCTATGAAAGTGCACTTTATCCACATGGTGGGTTTATTAATAAAGGTGGGTACTCTTTAATGGAAGATTTATGCCTAGTATTTGTGCATTGGCTTTTGCAATTAGTTAATCATCAGTAGTGGACATTCAGATTCTTCAGCCATCTTAAAATTATGTTAAAGATGTGATATTTCACATCACAAAATGAGGGGTCTTTCTGAAATTTTCAAAATGGAGATTGTAAAAAAAATCCCCTCTGTTGTTGTCTGCTGATAAACAAGAGTATTACGGTGGATAACTACATATATCCCAGTAACGGTCTTATGGCTCACACACAAACTCACACACTCTCTCAGGCACACATACACACAGACACATGTGGGAAGTCCCCATTGATTGATTCCTAATTCCACTGCTTATGAGAGCATGGAAAACTCAGACCACATCCCCACTCTCTCCCTTTCCTTTCTTTTTGGTAATTTTCACACGTTTTCACTTTACCTTATTTAAACCCATTTTCTACCTCTTTTACATAACCCTCTCTTTTTGTTGGCAGTCACTGTTTTCATTCCTCCCCTCCCTCACCACATTTCCAGTGTGTGCGCTCCAGTTTTCCAGGCGTCTGTTGGACAGGACAGAGTTACAGTCCAGCGCCGGGGGAACAACCTCTTTTAATACCACTCACTGTAACAATCCACAAACTGTGCTTTCAGGCTCTCGGGGATCTGTTGGCACTTAGATCTGACATCATCACACTCAAATGCACACCTCAAATACTTCCAATAGTGTTTCCTGGATGTTATAAGATGTTCCAAAAAGCCTTGTTAAATTTTATCTAAAGCCATCTTAAGGATCTGTGTGGTGGCAGAGCAGGATTAACTTACATACTGTACATATACACAAGCAGATGAACATGAAATGACTTTCTGAGCTGATATTTGATGGCTTATCCAAAATAATGATTTTATTCATGGCTTTTTTTAATCAAAAGTGGTAATACCAACTATTTGGATAATCACCATAATTCACAAACCTCCACTGAAAGCAAACATTATAGTAAATGAAACAAAACCTGATATTATTGTCTATGAATAAAATACTTAGTAACAATAGTAACTGTGAAGTCTGGAATATTTGCTGAAACCTTAACTAAACAGGTCTTAATTAGAAAGAGAGTTGTTTCTTATTCTTCTGTTTAATATTCTATTATACTTTACTAAGACGCCTCCAAGTCTTCTCACCTCCATGTTCATCTGTTGTTGATGCTATTGACTGTTACAGGCTCCTCCTACTTCAAGTCTTTCAATGGTTCACCTCTCTTTGTTAGAAAGCCTCTCTCAAGCAGCTGCAGACGACGTAGACGTTTTCATTGGAGCTGATCTCCCACCATGTGGCATCCATGTGTTACTACAACTAGGGACTCTTAAAGCAAGCAACTCCACTGGGAAATACAAACTGACCAGGAGTACCTTTGTTCATGCATTACTTTTTCAAATTATATCTGTGTCATTTGAATAGCAAAATAATAACAATATGACATGCTATATATAAACTTCTTAGATGGCAAACTCAACATTTTCTCTCAGCCCTCATCTGGTTTAGGATGATGAAATTGATCCTTGTTCAGCATCCAAGCTGGGTCACATCTGGCACAGTCAGCCAACAGAGAGCTGACCCACTGATGGTCAACTAACCATCTGATGATAACCATGAAGGCTCAGCCAGTAGGAAAACCTTATTTTCATCCATTAAGGATCACAATTTCACCTCATTTTAGGCCATTAGCTATAAATGAATTATTGTTATTAAAGCATGAGAAACCCACATTTACATTTGAACTAATTCAAAGCATCGAAATCTTGTAACACTGCCTACAAAAGGTGCCTACATTGCCAGTGGTGAAAGAACTACTCACTTTTACTTCAGTAAAAGTACAGACACTATAGTGTAAAATTACTCCAATACAGGTAAAGCTCCCACAATTTATTCAAAGTCATTTTATTCCAATAATTTTGCATAGTTGGTACTTCAGTTAAAATGAATGAATTTGAATAAATAATACTTCTACACTGTAGTATTACTGTTTTACTGATGTATAAGATTTGAGTGCTTCTTTCACAAAGTACCTTTTTTTTTTTCTTTCTTTATGCTTTCTTAGAGTTGTGTCCCTCTCCATAAAGTGTGACATTACCCTGATATAACTATGTTGAGGGACTGTGAGTAGATTGAATGACAAACTGTCCTCTGATAAAAGAGTTTAAACCCCTGAAGGGTAAAATATTTTTTGTAAATGAATTCCTCTCAATGTTGGATTTTGGTTGAATTGGACCTTCAGTGCCTCTAAAAGTATCAGTAGAAGGCATCTGGAGCCCTAGGCTCTAATCACAGGTCCCAGTGAGTTTATCTGGGCTACAAAGCAGTATTCATTTCATTTCATTCATTAGTCATCTGACTTACGATGGAGGAATGTGGTCTGTGTTTTTAACATCTGCCTGTAAGAAACTCCAGAACAAATAAATCTGTTGAAATTCATCCCGATGCGATCTTTGTGTTGGACCCACTATCCATCACTTCAGCCAATCCGTCCGCATGTCTCTCTCTCTCTCTCACACACACACACAAAGATCTCTGATTTATTTACAGAATAACAGGAACAGATTGCAGCAGACTGAGCTTTTATTTTTCATTTATTTACATAATTTGTGTGTATTACATCGATCCTTCTCTCACAATTAAAAAAAATAAGTAGAATATTAAAGGGGATCCTCTACTCTATTATTATAATATTCTACAGCAATATTAGCTGTGGTATAAAATTCACTTTTTCTGACACTTGTTAACTGAGAACATTCTGCATTACACCAACACTGACATATAGGCTGTAGTGAGATGTTGTGGGCCTGATGGCCATCTGTGCTGTGATGGCTTTTTTCTAATTCATATTTCATCTATTGATGTTGGATTTTTTTCTCATTCCTTTAAACATTATTATTCTTATAAATAATGGCATGCCAATCACATGATATCAGTAACCATCCAGAGATGTCAACAGTGTGACACAGTCTGTATAAACTGGTTTGACTTTCAGTGTCACACAAAGACATCCTGCAGTAATAAAAAAAAATGTTCATTTTCTTCAACACCCAAACCCACTGTGTGCTATCTCTTTTTCTGCCTGCAGAGACTGTATTTATTTATGTATGAGAGTGCATGTGTGTGTGTCATTTCTGTATGCTCAGTTGTCGGATCTCGTCCACTCTGTTGCGGTGCAGCTGGAAGGCGGGAGTGACCCATCGACCACACGAACACTGATCACCACACCAGCTGAATGAACCCAGCTTAGAGTTACACTTAGGACACAGCAGCTACACATGCATGCACACACATGTACACAGAGAAGCACACACACATATACAGAAAAAGAGAGGAGGGAAGTACCATCAGTGCAAATAAAGAGACGTGTGTGTTTTAAGTAAGATGTGTAGATCAGAGGCTCCACAGTAATTAACATTCACACACGGTTGTCTGGAACAACCAGACAACAACGGTGTAGTATTGGTCTAGATAATGAATGTGATACATCACACATCAATAAAATGACAGTGACTGTGTAAACGACTGTTAACCCTAATCTAACCCTATCTGTAGTTTTTGTAGTCCAAAATCTCAGGTAATCTGATTTGACCTGAAACCTGATCAGAAGCACTTCAGGTGAGGGTGTTTTTTTTTTAGGTCAAATAAATAACACTGTATCCTGACCTGTGTATGTGTACATATGTATTACCTGTCCATCCATTACTCCGAGTAGAGCTTGTTCCATCCACTGCACTGGTTCAATGAAGTAAGACGTACATTGGATGTCTCCTGTACAACAATGTGTAACATGTCATTACTTATGATTAATGACACATTCACAATGTGTGACTGTAGAAATACACTTTTACACTGTGGATCATCATTAACAAATCACATTAACAATGTTGTTCTATTCAAGTGTCCCAGTAAGTCATGACAGTGAACCCACACAGATCCAGATTACAGAATACAAGATGAGAGAAGGTTTTTTGTTTATTTTTTATTTGTTTAGTTATTTTAGTTCTCTATCTTCCTCTGAATAATTTTGTGCTGCTCTCACTGTATAGCTGATGTTATTGATATACTTTTTTTCTCATCTACAACTTTCCTTATGGCTCATGTAAAGCCATTCCAGCTATTTTCCCTCCTGCTCTTGATTGGTTGGTTGATGCGGGTCTTTCAGCTTTCAGTGCTCTGCAGCAGAGGCAGTTTGCTCAGGTGTATCCTGGGTGTGTCTGTGTGCTTAGATGCGCACCTTTCCCTTTAATCTAATGTAGTCTTTGTGCCCTCAATTCAACTCACTCTTAAAATCCTCTGGACCTGACAAACTTGCCAACAGTATGGTTGTGTTCTTACCAGTGAGGTTACTGGACTTCTTGTGACCGAAGGCTGGTGCTCCCTCTCCTACTGGGTGACTGAGAAGGCTGGAGCCACGAAACAGAGTTCGTCTGCAGAGGAAAAAACAGAGGATAAATATGGAGCTGGAATCAATTTCCCAGAATGTTTAATTATTCTGTGTGATTACAAAATTATATATATAAAAAATATTAACAGGTTGCCTTTTAATTGGCATCAGAATTCAGGAAGAAAATTTCAAAAAAAGCTCCCTACTTGAAGGCCTTTGACTATTCCCATTTTACATCAAGTCAGCAGCATTATAAAGCTTTCTTCAGCCACACTATGAAGATTTCCACCTTTTACCTGCACTTCCTGCAGCGGTAGGACACTTCAGAGGAGCTGGAGTGAGCAGGGTCAATGGCAAACAGTTCTCTGGGAACATGCTGCAATTCTACACACACACACACACACACACACACAGAGTGAGAGAGAGAAATAATGATACATGTATGAAAAATGGTACATTTATACAATTATTTTGAGAGTGTGTGTGTACACGTGTGTGGTTACCAGGGTACTTCTCAGTGATCTTGGTCAATCTGTACTGTTTGTAAAGAGGACTGGATGTGTCCACTTCACACTGCATGGTTTCATACAGACACAACTGCTCCTCAAAACCACTGTTGACCCTGAAACACATCCAGCTAATAGTTATCTGCAGTCAATAAACTAATGAGAACACAAGGGCATACATCTCACCCACACATACACTTACTGTACATCCTGTTTGACACTCCTCAGTCTGTGGTAAGCCTCAGTGAAGCCCAGCTGGTATCTTTTCATTAGATATGCAGTGATGATGGTGGCACTGCGACTCCGACCGGCCTGACTGATACACACAGACACACATCACTTTATTTTGATTTTTCATGTTTCCATCATGGATCAGTTACAGAAGCTGGACAAGAATGACTGAACACATACATTCAAAAATGTGTGTATTTATTCATAACTTCAAGAAAGAAAGTGAATTACGTTATTGCAGGTTTATTTATTTTTACACTTGTTCAACATGTCTTCACTCCTCAGTCATAATTAAATGAGGATTAATTCTCAGTGAAGTTAAACACTGGATAGAATCTACAGTGTCAAGTGAAAGATGGAGACAAAGTGAAACGTTGACCTCTGACTCTTACCAGTGAACAAGTGCAGCCCTGCCTGCATCCACAGCCTCCTGAATGTACAGGAAGCAGTCGTCCATGTGACTCAGGAGGTCAGAGGTCACCTCATCCAGAACATTGATCCACTTTCTGTGGAGGCTCCTATCAGCAGGAAGTTGAGAGGCAGGGTCCACAGAGTCCACGGACAGGATGTGAGTGACAGCTGCATCGGTCAGTGCCTGGCTGTCGTTGAGGTCGGCCGCAGTGCCAATGTACAGACCGGGATCCACCAGGAGCATGACTGCAGAGAGCTGAGCAAAGCTTTAATGTCACTGAGAGGCCGTACTAAATATTTAATACAGTACAGTTAATACAGACACAAATAAAGCACACAGGTGAACACCAGCGTCACTTTTCTCACTGTCACTCTGAGGAAGCAGAGGTCATTTAAATGCTCTTCTTAAATTCTTGCATTACTTTTAAAATGTGGGAATAAAAAAAATGATAGAAAACACACAAAATATCAATACATGGCCATCTCAAAACACATTAAATATGTTTGGGGTTTACTAGATTATATTCATGAAATATATATATATATATATATATATATATATATATATATATATATATATATATATATGTATGTATTTTAGAAACTCCTGCTTCATGTATGACGCTTCTGCTGCTGCTATGAGGAGATTGACTGCATCACTCTGTCTTGTGGACACACACTCCTAACATGTGTGACTGAATGACTGAATCTCACAGTTTGACAGTGTTGTCTTGTTTCTCTCTTGTAGGCTTGCTGTGTAGACTGCTCCACTGTTTCCTGATGACCAACCTGCAGTAACAGCAGCTGTCTGAGCAGACAGACACACAGACAGACAGACAGACAGATCATCTTACCTCGTCAGCTCAGCTCGCTCAGCTGTTTGGATCGATCTGAACTGCTGAAGGAAAAAAGTCAAACAGTCTGTAACAACACAGAATACAGACTTTGATAAAAGAAAAAGAAAACGTGTGCGCACAGAGTTGTTTGGTTCGTCTTTTAGACTGTCCGGGTGGAAACATGTAGGAGAACTCTTTAGTTCCGCTGCACCCAGAGTTTGTTACAAACTTTATTGAGACACGTTTGAAAGCTCAGTCAGTATTAAATGTAATAAATGAAAGCCTGCTTTACTATATGTGTATGTCCTGATGGACTGATGACAGATGAACAGAAAGTATTTTTCTTTCAATCTAAATTATGATGATCACATATTTACCTTCAATACTTTCCAGTAAATGGAAGGAAACACAAAACGACCAATTACTTAATGATACATTAACTATATATATATATATATATATATATATATATATATATATATATATATATATATATATATATATATATATTGATTATATATATATATATATAATTTCATGTCTTGTACATTCATTCATTCAAAATGAACTTAAGTTTAGCTTAAACTAAAACTTAAAAAAACAGTAGAAAAGAGCTGTAAAAAAAGCATGAAATACACTCATGAGTGCATCTCAATGCAAGTAATTCAGGAAAATAGAAATTACTTCTTTCGTGGTATCGACAAAGCACACAATGGTTTTTTCACTGGTCACGGTATCACTGTTGGACAGAATAAACATACTTCTGCTCGCAGCCTGTGTCCAGGTATGATTATGGAAATACTGTTGCATGTTTGAGAAAAATATATAAGAACATTAATCTCACAATATTTTCACAATTTGAATGAGATCTATGTGACCACACACAGAAAACAAACAAAAAGAGAACATTCATTAAACTTCACCATGAAACTGGCTACAGCTATAAAGCTCACATAATGAGTAGGAACAAGTGAGGACGGTGAGGAGAAGATACCAGGAGGGTGAAGTAATGCAAGCAGACACCCACAGTCTCATCAAAGAGTCATAACCAGTGTCAACTGCAGGAAGTAGGAGCACTAAGATTGCATGAAGGATCTACAAACATCTTTTGACAACTACAGAGACAAACAGACACTTCTCAAATACGCTGTCTGACTTTCACTCACATGGTCAGATTAAATGAAAGTCTATTGTTCTTTGTGTTTCTTTTGCCAGACACTCTGTAAAACATGTTTCATAATGTCTGTCTGGCCTCCAGTTTCTCAACACCTTCTAAGTGTGTGTGAATTTGTGCGTGGTGCTCTGAACTGTCCGCCAGCGTGCGTCCCACAGTCTGTACATGGTCACAATGTGGGGTGCTAATAAAGTTTTATGAGCTGCTTTAATCTGACCGTCTGACCAATCACAATACCTCACCATGACCACACCCCTCCCTGAGGGCTCATTAGAGGGCTGCCCAGCACACATGAGGGCCTGTTACAATTGAAGAATATGAAGAAATCAGAGCACACACAGTCAGTCAGAGCAGCAGGTGAATGGGAAGAGAGTGGGAGTGTTGATGTGTTTCTGTGTGCTGTAGTGACTCATTCACTGTGCATCATCTCTCTAGCAGATGACCTGTAAGAGAGTCAACAAGCTGATTTGTAACATAAGTCAAACAGTCTTTTCCTACTTTTAAAATACCTGATATCAAACTTCTGTTTTCATGAAAGCTACCGTGTGTCAGTGTTCTGTGAGAGTTGGAGTTGTTTGTCTATCAACATGCATTACTCTCTGCCAAAGTGTGTTTTCAGTACTAGCACAGTTCATTTCAGTTTCTCCACTGGGGTATAGCAAAGTTGCACATTTTTAAAGTGGGGGCTATAAATTAAATGCATAGAAATTATATCGGTGATATAGTCAAATTGAACATCATCTAGTATCATCCACCTCTAATATGATAGATAGGATTCAGTTCACTAAATTACAAATTTGACAGTAGAGCTGATTGAAAATGCAGTTGGGAAAATCATCCCTAGCCTGGTTCCACACCTCTGTATCCACACATCTTTATCAGTTACTAGTAAAAAGTAGAAATACCAATACTAATACTACTACTACTACTACCAATACTAAATATCAGGCTGATCCTCCACCTGAACTGACTCTAAAAAGAGATCTTGTCAGTACAAAACACCAGTCTCATTCCAACCAACAAATAACCAGCACCGGTAACAGCTTTCACAAAACTCACAATTTACATTGTAGTAAGATGAAGATTTGCAGCCTCTTTTAACTGCTGACTCTAACCAGAGAACTCCAGATATTCACCAGCTGACATCTGAGCAAACGCACCTACTGATGAAGTGACTATGGGATGTTCTTGAAAGATTATTTGTATTATTGCAAAAGCTTCAAGATCAGATCCAAGTGATACATGTTGAACTCATTTATCATTGAGGAGTTTAGGAAACATTCAAGTTTCCATAGAGCTAATTCTATGTAGGATGAATTGTAGTCTTTGAAATATTTGGTTTGCACTTATCTGTCACTTTAGTCACAATATCTTTCAGCATTAGCCAACCCCTCCTGATTTCTCCCTCGGCCTTTGTTAGTATTAATGTCAGGAAGAGATAAATGAGTCCTAAATTGAGCAGTCTATCAACATCAAACTAAAGTAAATGCCTCTCTAGATTGATCCCTCTCATTCATTTCCTCTCTTCCCCCTTATGCTCTCCTTGTAAAAATCACCCACATGTAGACACTTTTTATGACCCACAGACTGAGCTGGACAATTGAAACTGCGCCGCAAAATTGCCAAAACCACATGACATCAGTTCTGGCTGGCTCAAGCAGCTAATTCCTCAAGTTGGTTGGCAGGGAAAATGTAGCCAAAAGGCAACAGGTAGGAGGAATATTACATGTGGATCAAGCCACAGGCCTCACAAGTGGAAAGTGCCTTTAAGGCGCTATAACCTTATTTGTCCCCAGGGATACAAGTGCTGAGTTCTTTGTTGGTTTAGTAGTTAATGTTGGTAAAGTGGCTATACTGAACAACTTAAATGTAAAATATTTTAAATATTCTGAAAAGTAAAGGAAACCAGGCACTGTGGTGCTGTTAATTAAATGCAATAAAAGTAACAGGAGTAATATCTAATTAGTTACTTTCCATCTTGAAAGGGATTACTGTGGAGGAGTTCATTTACTGCCAGTGTAGGACGTTTAAATACATCCTGGCAGTTTTTAATTAGCCTGTGGGTGTAGTATGAGTGTGTGTTTGTGTGTGTGATGGTAATTAAAAGTGTCCTGTGTCAGTGCCTTTGTCGTATATATAAGACCAACAGACTCACCGATTAACAGAAGACGAGGAGAGGTGACACACTGAGAAGGTACCTGCTGACTCTCTCACTCTCTTTCTCTTACTGTGACAGTCTCTCTCTCTCTTATGCTCCATTTGTCTGCTGCTATTATGTCGGGCTCAGATTTCTTTCAGGCAGAGTCTTGGATGAAGATGATGATGAAAATGTCACCGTGGCTTCTGTTGCTTGGCCTTGCTGTGACCTACACTGCTGCTGCTGGACCAGGTACTGCACACACCAACACGTGTATTTAGCCAATCTACACCATGACACTTTGTAATTGTAGTACCAAGGTTATGTCTATTTTGTGCTTTAAACTAACTTTTAATTCCTTTCTGATGCCTTACGGTGTATTTATACTTTAGAATTTCAAATAATGCATCTGGTAATGTATTGCATGAATAACTTAATTTATGATATCCTCATATGCCTTATAATCTGGTGACAGCTACTATGGTTTAAAATTTCAATGAGTGCAGCATTTTAAGTTAAATAATGCAGCCATGAGACCTTGTTATACATTACACTGCACTAACAATACCTTGAAACCTAATTCTGATTCCTCATGATGAAAATATCATACCTAATGTTAAATAATATTTATGTGGTGTGGGTGGCTGAGTTGGTAGAGCGCGCACACATGTATGAGGCAATGGGCCTAACCACAGCGGACCCCAGTTCGATTCCTGGAATTCCATGTCTTCCTCCTTTCCTGTCCATCTTCAGCGGTTCTATCTAAAAATAATAACAGGATATAAACCCCCCAAAAAAATGAAAATAATAATATTTGTTATGCCTTACAATGTAGCATTTCATGTTTAATATTATATCCATAATACTGGGATATCTTGCACTCTTCTTTGTAATACCTTACAGTGCTGATGCCATACAATCCTTACAATCCCTGAATGAAAATCAGGGATTGTAGGAATGAAAAGTATGACTGAAATGCTTCACACACATGCCATCTCTCCTCAGGCAGCTGTGTGGGTCGTTGTGGGGAGACTTTCACCAGAGGCCAGCAGTGTACCTGTGACTTCAGCTGCCTTCAACATAATGAGTGCTGCCAAGACTTTCAAGCTGTTTGCACCACTGGTAATCTGCACACATACAGTACACACACAGACAATAAGATACACGATACACGTAGAAGAACCACAAGTGTCATTAATGACATTTTAAAAATGCCTGTGTTCCATTCAGGTGTTTCAGTAAGCTGTGGCAGTGAGCCAGCATGAACAGTAGCAGGACCATAAACTGCAGCACCTCATTGAAATTCACCGTTTTATTATTGACACCTGATTTTCCTAACGTGATACATCAACATAGTTGCATAGTTCCATGTGTTGTGTGGGGGTTTATATTTGGCAGCAGTGAACAGTAATTGCTAATCAGACATACATAATTCTTCCCCTGACTTTCATCATGTTGCATGTCATGGCCATGTTAGAAGCATGTGTCTGTATGTATGCTTGGAGGTTTTCTGCCCCTTACAGACAGTTTTGAACAGTTGAAAGTAAGATGAGTTCTGTTGTGTTGACAAAGTTTATCTGGCTGTTCTCAGTTCAGTCCTGTCAGGGTCGCTGTGGTGAGACGTTCAGGCGCGGTCGGCTGTGTGAGTGTGATCCACAGTGCATCCAGTTCAACACCTGTTGTCATGACTACCAGTTACTCTGTGGTAAGGACCAACAGCAAGAACACAATCATACACAGTAACTTTACAACACACACACACAATTGTAGTTAAAGTTTAAGTTTCTAAACTTTAACTATCTTGGTTACTGATTAGAAAAATATTGTTGGTTGTGAATAGCTGACATAGTTTTGGCAAGGTATCAAATAAAGGTGGATGTTTCCACCCACCTTGTCTCTCTGTCCACAGATGCCAGTGTGTCCGTTTCACACCCCAGGACTTTCCAGCCTCTGCGGGCTGCAGCTTCAGGTCAGCAGCCATCAATAACTGCAGAGAGCTTCTCTTTCACTGCCATTGTAGCTTTTATAAGGAATTGTTATCACAGTGCCAGATATATTACTTTTCTCTGAATACAGCGACAAAACCAAAAATGAGCTCCATGTGGATCTTCAAACCTGCCAATTGGTACAAATTTAGTCTGCGGAAAATGTGTGAGGCTGACTGAAAATAAATTCATTGTTCTGCTGACAAGTTTGACAGAATGAGCCTTTGGAATAAAAATAAATCGGTTTACTGGGAGATTAAGCAGTAGCACATAGAAAATTAGGTTATAAAACTCTCTCTCTTATCATTGTCCACTCCTCAGGAAATCGGAAATCAGAGAAGAACAAGAAAAAGTCTAACAGTGAGAGTGAGGAATGGTACACAGGTAAATACTGATGTTGAACATGTTGTCATGACAAAATGAGGCAAAAACCTTCACTGTATCCAGACAGCAGAGCTATTTTTACCATGCCTGCACACAGAGATGTATTTTAACATGCTAATGAAAGAGACTGGATTACAATGTGGACAAAGTGGTCTGCATTTCCCAGAGTATCAAACTATTCCTTTAATTTAACTTACTTTATATTGTTCTCACATATATTATACTATAAGTTACAGTACTCTTTATTAAATAACCACAAACTAACTTACAGAAATTTCCATCACAGGACTGTCAGAGATGATGGAAGGTGAGGGTGCTCAAAAGGGGCACAGTAGCTAAAAATAACTTGAGAACACTGAGAACTCAGTAGTAATGTTAATTCTTGATAGATTGGGTCAAACGTAAAAACACAACTCTCTTAACTGTCATGATTAATGCTGTAATATCATGATAATCTGAATTTATTTGTTTATATGTAGCAAGAGGTCGCTGCCCACAGTACCCTGGCGGTCAGTGTCCAGATCAATTAGACCTCCTCAACGCAAACCCTGCCAGCTCCTCTGGCCACGCCCCTTCAGCTGTACTGACCAATCCACTATATCATGGTTTGGAATATTTTTTACTTCCTTTTTTTAAATTAAATTTTTTACTTAAAAGATAATACTAGTTTGTAAATGACATACAAAAATCATCTCACCGTTTTCCTTCTGTAGGTGTGAGTAACGTGCCTGTAGGTCTACAGCCAATGTCCAGTGCTTCCTCTCATGGTGGAGCTCCAGAGTCTCCAACAGCTGGCTCCTCTCTGCCCAGCTACAGTGCTCCATCTGTGGGCAGCAGTGCTCCTGTCAGCCCCTCTGGTCCTGAAGCTGTTGCTGGCAGAGTGAATGTTCACCTGGTGCTGTCACCTGGAGGGGTGGCTCCATCTGGACCAAATCAAGGTGAATTATGTCAATTTCATTTGGAATTAGTTGTTTTTGTCAAGCAGGCTGAATAAAAAGGAATAATAGTTGAATAATTGTAATACTTAGTTTTATTAGATTACAATGTAAGTTTAAAAAAAAACATGATATCCTTGTTAACTTTTAAAAAATCATTGCGTTTGACCACATGCTGTTTCCAGGTCTCAGTGGCCTAGCTGGCTCCAGACCGAGACCCAGCACCCTGCAAGACGTAGCCCAGACCCTGGGTCTTTCTTTGGCAGAAGGAGGTTCCAATGGACCTGGGACAGGTAGGACCAGTAGTCCTCTGGATGTGTGAGTGTGTGTGTGTGTGTGCCTGCATGCATCATCTGTCCCTTTTTGACTGACTTCAGTCTTTTGTGTCTTTACATTTGCAAATATTACAGATATAACATTACTTAAGTTTAGAATAATGAGATCAAATCAAATGTTTAGAACAGACTGCTTTGACTAATTTAATGTTAGTAACAAAAAATGGCTTGTTGAAATGTTGAAAATTCAAACAGTTCATAATGATGCCCACAAAAGACTCAAGACAGGGTGTTTTGATTCATTAACACAAAAGTATTACTAAAAATAACACACTGGATCAATAATTCAGATAAATGTGTGTGTGCATGTGTATGTTTCTGTAGGACTCTTTGCTGATGTCGGCCTATGCAGTGATTCTCCCATCAATGGGCTGACAGCTCTCAGCAATGGGACCATACTAATATTTAAAGGTCAGTATCAGTGTGTGCTGTTCGTTGTTTCCCAGTTGACCTTATGGATGAATATTGTATTGTATTGTTTCTACATATATTACATACTGTAATGAGTCCAGGATAAAAAGAGTCTGCAAAGGCAGTACTGGGAAAATACGTATTTAACCACATAATAATGTCAATGTGGTGTTTATATATTGAGCATGTTAATGTAGTGTGACTCTATGAAGTCTCTGAGTGTCCTGTGTAAATTGCTCTCTGTGTTCAGGTGAGCTGTTCTGGTCAGTGGACCCTGTCAGTCACTCAGTTGGTCATCCACAGAGTATCACAGACACCTTGGGTGTCCCCTCTCCCATCGATACTGTCTTCACACGCTGCAACTGCCACGGAAACACCTACATCATCAAGGTACAATTATTACTATGACCCATAATCACTGCTGCTGTCACCACAACTACAACCACTGTGTCGCTGTTACACCTGCTGCTTCTGTAACTCAGTCTTCTTATTTGTCTACCAAATGTCTAAACTGGATATTGTGCCACGAGTGAAATCCTGACTACTGCAATGACTTTTACTGCAACCTCTGACATCAAACTATAACTATTTCTGTACTACCACAATAGACACTGGATTAGTAATACTAATCTTATTACTACTGTCACAATAACAAAAAGTTCCTGGATTCAGTCCAGAGTAGTTCAGTTGTTAGAGACTTTAAATGATCCCACTGTTTTTTTAAACAACAGCATGTACATATTCTTTTTCAAGGAATTTCTAGATTTCAGAAAAAACTAATATCCACCATGAAAACTCTTCTCAACTCAATTTGCAAAAATGTAGCAAATGCAGTTGATTTCCTTTTTTTTTTATGGTTGCTTCAGATTTTCCATCAGAAAAAGTCTATGTGTTTTTGAGTATGCTCACGGTTTTCACAATACAAAACAGCTTCAGATGATGTGGATGTGATGAAGGAGAGAGTTCAATGAGCAGTAATCCTCTTTGTCACCATCTCTCCTCCTCATCAACCACTCCAGGATAACCAGTACTGGCGTCTAGATGGGAACATGGTGATGGAGCCGGGCTACCCCAAACCTCTGGCTTCTGAGTTCCCGGGTCTGACAGGAAGCATCAGTGCTGCACTGGCAGTACCAGCAACCAGGAGCAAACCAGAGACTGTATACTTCTTTAAGAACGGTAAGGAATACATGAAGACAACTGAGAGGTCCAAAAAGACAGTGGACCTTTGAGTTGAGATCATTTTGTCACACATGCAGTGTCTAAAATGCCATGCTCCAGACAGTGTGGTTGTTTGTTATATTGGCTGTTATAAATGAACAAAGACAGATGGACACACAGTGTTGCATTTGAGGACATGACCAACAGTGACTTTCCCTGTCCTCTAGGAGACATCATGCAGAGGTTCACCTTCCCACCCAGCAGCACTCCATCCTGTGGCAAAAAACCAATGAGCTCTGTGCAGACGCGTTTACCTCGCCAGGCTGGTTAGTAGTCTCACAACGAATGATTGTAATGACTTATCATAATTAACTCTTGTGTTAACTTTTATTTTTCTCAATTACCAGTCAGTTCACAATAAGCATCACATAAAACCTTAAGTTTATTAGGCTAAATTCATCAAATAACATCTCACTTGTTTCTTTAACTGTTGTTTTTCTCCTCACATCCAGAAGTTCTTTTAAGTGGAGAGATCAACATCAAAGTGTCTTTGAAGGGATTCCCCACCCCGGTCACCTCTGCTCTGTCCATGCCCAGCCCTCAGAGTGGCCGATACGAGCACTACGTCTTCTCTGGACGTAAGAAGCATTCTGAGTGCTTAAATTCCTGTTTATCTTATTGACCAAATCTACGCTGTACTTCTCTTGTGTTTCATTATGTTTACGAGGCCTTTCCACTCTACCAAAAGCTGACTTACATATATATATATATATATATATATATATATATATATTTGTGTTATCTTCTCCATCGCAGCTCTCTTCTTCAGCGTCCTGATTTCAGGTGACCTGCCTGCACTGGCCAAACCTGAACCATCTGCAGCCTTCGCACCGCTACCCATTCTTAGCCAGCCTGCTACTGTGGTGACCAACTCTGGCAACACGGCAGCTCCTAATGCCAACCCTCTCCACCTCGCCAACTCCATCAGAGTGTGGCTGCGCTGTCCCTAGGAACATCCTGAAAGGGAGATAGAGGCCTTGTCCTGGTATTTTCTGCATTTCTAAATAAATAAGTTCTTAGTAAATACATCTACTGAACAAAAAGTAGTATTTTCTTCTAATAGTCACTTTTAATTCCCAGAAGAAAAGGTTTCCTATAATTTCAAGTTTGAGCAGCCCCACTGCATCTTTCTATTAAACCTTAAACCTTCCAAATGCTAAAGACTCTACCAAATCTGTTTGAAAAGTTCCATTTCCATGAAGTAGTAGGAAAACTTGAGGCTTAAAGGCTCAAGATCAAAAGACTTTGATTATTATGGCTGTAATTAATGATAATTTTCAATGGTCTACTTTACCTTTTTTTTGTACTTTAACATACAACATATAAAATGTGTCAGTAAAATAGCAAAATTTATCAAACACAGCTTCCCAGACCTAAATTGATATCTTCAGGTTTTGTCTAAAAGACTTTAAAGAACTTAAAATATAAAACCAACAAAGGCAGCATTTAAAAAACTAAAGGGAGAGTGTATTCTTCATTTCTTCATTCACCACTAATTCTCTGTCCACTCTAACTCACTGGACTCTCACACTGATTATAAAACACATGATATCTCTGCTACTCTTTATTCGACTTTATTACTAAAACATGTTTTAACAACCAAAAGACACAGTAAAATAAAGACACTGACAAAATTACAAAACCATGACTGCTCTCATGAATACATTTAAAGCAAAAATTACAAAAGAACTAAAAAACTAACAAACTAAAACTTCCTGGATTTCAGAAACAATCTTACATATGTGAGAGGGACCGCACACACAAAGCTATCATACCTCTTGTAATAGTGTGAATTTGATTGGACAGAAGATTTGTAAAAATACTGAATGTCTGAAAACTCAAATAATCTAAGAACTACGCTTTGTCTTTTTTAATTTCCTTGTTGGATGAAATGATCGCGTTGCTGCTGGTGACATCATTAGGCGATGCCCCCTCTCCCCATGGCTCCTCCCCTTCCTCCACGAGAGAAAGTTCCTGAAAAGAGACAAATGTGAGGAGAAAGTTGGCGAATTGATGGCTGAGATGATCCATTTGATCCCACATCATCGCTGATGATGATATTATCCCTGTAATATCTGTGCCCACATGTATGCTGCTCTCTGCTTTTTGCACTTCAATAAACAGCTTCATCATTATTCTTTGAATGACTGGAGTTTATTCTGCAAGTGTACAATATCACTGACTAACAAGCAGAGGTTAAAAGCCCTGCACTGTGCTGCATAATCTTTACTGAACTGAGGTCAAGTCTTCCATACATGTTTCGATTCTTACCTCTGTGGCTGAGTAACGTCCTGGCCTCCCCCCGCGCTCCTCTGGTTCCTCTGGCTGAGAGGCTGCTGATCAAAGGTTGACTGGTCAGTGTGCGCCGCTGAGTAACACTGCTGGTGTCTATGAATGAAGCCAGAGATGAGCAGTGAGACCGGATGACAGACTTTCAGGGAACACAAACTCATCACATCGGCAGAGAGCAGGACATACCAAAAAAAAAAAAAAAAGAAACATCCCAAATTACTACATTTGTAATTTCATATTCTGAATTTTCAATTCAGAATATGACAGGGAGTAATCCTGAGCTGAGGTGTTCAGCAGGATTCTTTGAGCAGTGCAGTCATCAAAGGTTGAAAACACTTGAAAGTTTGTGTCCATGTGAAAGCAAACATGTTAGCATATAAGAAGCTGGCCCTGTGGTTTAGGTTCTGTTTACATGCAAGCCAGTAAAGTGAATAAGTTACCAGGGTCTTGGCTGGTAGACGGCAGTGATGCATCATCATTCTGCTGTCCTGTTGTATCCATGTCTGTTTGGCTCTCCAAAGAGGATTCAATACCAGGACTGGAAAACACAAAACACAGTTAGATGTGGTTCCACCCTAAAAAAGTTCCTATAATTGTCCAGAATACACCTGACTATTAGGAAAACAGATGTGTTAGTCATTTACCTTTACAATCCACAATCTCCCAATCAATGAACTCAAACCCCTTGGTCACATTTTTGCTTCTTTAATATCAAAATCACAGATTTAGTGGTCTTCTCCAGCTTTAGCTGTCTGAAATATATTTTACAATTTCTAATGTAAAGACACTTCAGGTCCCACTGTTCACAAGTTGCTCACCCCTCTCCTTCCTGCTCCATGAAGACTTCATCTCCATCATCTCCAGCAGAAGCCATCCCAGTGGAGGCAGTTACCATGGGAACCGACTGGGATGCCATGTTGTCACCGCTGTCTGAGGGCAGCGACTCTGTGAAGACTGTCACTGGCAGAGATGAAAGTCAGGGAACATGATGGATCATTCACAGGTGAAACTGATACATAATGTACAGTGTGTGTGTGTGTGTTAGTGTGTTACCTGGTGCAGCTACTTGTAAAGGAGTAGTGGGGACACTTCTTCCTCCTCCGTCTTCATCATGAGCTGCCAGGAACAGAGGAGACTCATACATTCCCAGACCTACACACACAGCAGCAAGGCAGACAGGATAAAAAAAAATGAATGAACTATAAACTCTGAGATTAGTTCAAGAATCTTTATTGTCATTATGTTTTCACATAGTGAAGTTTATATTGGTGACTCCCAGCTGTAAATAGTAAAAATAGGAAAAAGCACACTTTATACAAGATACATGCATAAATATATAAAGTTGTAACCGCAAGGGTGACAGTACAGTAAAGGGTGAAACAGGTGATAAAGTGCAGGCAGGTATCACTTTAAGTGTGTGTGTGTGTGTGTGTGTGTGTGTGTGTGTGTGTGTGTGTGTGTGTAGTACCTCCTTGAGAGGCCAGCTGTCCCAGGTCAGAGTGAGAGGCTGATGACTGAGGCAGCAGGTCCTCTGGGGGTCCAAACCTGAACCTGGTGGACAGACCTGCTACCTGAGGAGAACTGAGGAGATGAAAAACAGACACAGGCGGTAAAATATGAGAATCACAGTTCAGATGAAGAGTACTTCCAAGATTATCCCAACACTCTACATAACTTTCTTTGTCAGAGATTTTTTATAAGAGTTTAAGCCTATACTGTCAAACATTATTTCTGTCTGCAAAATGGATTCTGTTGGATTATTGTGAAGTAAGCCACTGGGGGATCACCCTTATATTCTCTTACGCATTGATTTAATAGAATTTGAGGAATTCAGTGACTACTAAATGTTCTTGGTACACTATGTGTGTGGGTGTGTGTAAGTGTGTGTGCAGATCTTACTGTATAGCCTCAGCAAAGCCATCAGTGCGGTGTGGGACCACCAGAGTGGGAGTACTGGGAACCATTCTGTCGTCATCATCAAAGAAATGTTGCTGCAACACAAAAACACATGATATAACTACAGATGCAGGTCTACTTCACATGCTTCTGTTTAAACACCATTCACCTCCAGCACTTTCAAAAAATGTGATCCAACTCCCCAATACACATGCATGGACATACAGACAATCTCTTACCATACTGCCTATTCCAGGGGTTAGTTGGGGTCCACGTCCCACTGATGGTCTGCGCAGTTGGGACGGCTGCCTCTGATTAACAAACACATGTCATCACTGTCAAGAGTAGTCTACAGTTTATTCAACAAATCATCTTCCAGAACATTTCAAAGCAGTGATCTAGACTAAACTGTTTTCGAAGATTATGACAGTTAAATGCACCGTCCTTCAAACATGGCTACTGTTCCTGATGACTGTGCTGATGGTTCAATGATTAGTTTCAGTGAGTAAGTTTGTGTACCTGTGTGTGTGGAGGTCCCAGCTCCGGAGCTGGAGGCTGGATGTAGAGCCGTGGTGGGAGGGGGTGTGGGGGCCTACGTGGGTGGGGCAAGCGGGGTGTGAGGGAGGAAGAGGAAGGGGAGGGCGCAGAGGAGGAGGTTGGGGGAAGGTGTCTAGGGGGGTCGGATTCTGATGTGGCACTACTGCTGCCTTCACCTGGAAGAGATAAATCACTCACATTAGGACATGGACTGCAAAACAAGGACCAATCAGACCAATCAGAAATTGCAGAAGCTGCTCACTGCTGTGTGACGGCTCGGAGGGACGCTGTGAGTCTGAAGAGGCTCCACACACACTCTCCTCAGCGTCGGGGGCTTGTGATGGCTCCTCCTCTCCTCCCTCCTCTGCTGCCTCCCTGCTCTCCTCATTACTCTCCTCTCCTTCCCTCATCCCGCTGTCACCAGCATCATCCTCATCTTCATCCTCCTCCTCTTCCTCCTTATACTGAGCCAGACACAGAGAGCTGGGTTATTTACACGAGAAGACCGAAGAAAGCTGAACACATTTTCAAAGAACATAAACAAATAAGCACCTCCTCCTCCTCCTCGTCTTCCTCCTCCTCTTCGTCTTCCTCTTCCTCTTCTTCTTCACATTCTTCCTCTTGTTTCTCCTCCCCCTCTTTGCTCTCACGGCTCTCGCTGTCCGTGTCAATCACAATGACATCCCGAATGAAAGCGGAGCCCTGGGAGGACATCTGATCAGAGGGGACAGACTGGGACACGCCTTCTTCCTCGATGTCTTCGTCATCTTCAGCTAAGACGGGGAAACCCTCCTCTGGAAGCTCCTACACCTCAAAAACACACCCAGTATTAAGTTTTATAAACCACTGCAGGTGGTCTTAGGAACAATCACCATCATCTTATTTTCAACAAATGCAGCCATTAGCTGCTGCTTCTAGGTATTAACTCAACAGGCTTTGCTTCCTATTCCTTCCTATTCCTTCCTATTTCTAGTGTAAATAATGATGGGCAAAACTGTTCAGTCTTCATGTTAAATGTATTCCCAAAGTAATGTGAAGCTCCAGCAGTCTAAGTTAATCAATTCAAGTCAGTATCTTCCAGTTGAACTCTCTACTTCCTTCTGTGTTTACACAGAAAAACCATACATAGACAAAAAGAGGGAATTTTGTACTAAAATGATTTTGGAATATATCCATTTGACTAACCTTGACAGTTAAAGCTCAATATCAATTATAATGTTTGAGTACAGTATGATTACAGTATATTGCCAAAATATATAGACTCTCTTGCACACACTTTGTATACTTTTGGTCAGGCCCATGGTTTTTGATTTACATG
Source organism: Scortum barcoo (assembly GCA_023238725.1). Taxonomy (NCBI): domain Eukaryota; kingdom Metazoa; phylum Chordata; class Actinopteri; order Centrarchiformes; family Terapontidae; genus Scortum; species Scortum barcoo. The sequence continues at coordinate 26,169,116 of CM041533.1, read as the reverse complement.
TTCAGCTATCACATGTGGGTTTAAAACTAGAATATGGCTGATTTGTGTTATGTGTTATGCAAAACTACCTATTAGTGGTTTCTCAAAAGTTACTTTCATTAGTAACTGACCCGACTGTCATCTGGTGAAGCTTGTCTCTCTCCCTCATCCCGCAGCTCTTCATCAATCTCCTCGTCTCCCTCCATCTGAAACACCACATTGCACAGCTGTAACTGCACTGAATTGAAAGACACACACCAAACAAAAACAGAGAAGACTGCAAAAAACAAAAAACAAAAAACAAACTGAAGCAGGAGGGTTGTTGAATTCTACTTCACTGTATCTCATAAGTGAATGAGAGACTACTGGCTGTGCAGTTTAAGTGTTGATGTTCATTCATTCACTGTGATAGATATGTGACTGGGGTGAGCAGAGATTTACAGTGGAGATGACTGTGCCAGATGTATGTTAGTGAAAGGGAGCATATAACTTTCTTCACGAAACAACTCAATGACTAGATGTTTCAAAAACATGGCCAGTTAAATAAAAGATAAAATCTATACTTTTTTGGCCAAAGAACTCAGCTCCCAGCTTCGATCTTGAACATTGTAGGACCTCAAACCAAGACAGAAATCTTGTTGTAGTCATGGACTCGTGCATGTGTTTATTTTCAAATTCTGTCGATAAACCAGCACAATGAAAAAAAAAGCATTGAGTGAGCCCAGTATCACAGTGAATGATGCATATAGACTTAAAAGCCCATGAATGAATGAAGAGTGAATTTGGCTGAGTTTACCTGCAGTGCTATTGTTGGTTTTAGACGTAGTTTTTTAGTGGTAGGGGGTGTGTGTGAACTCTCTGGTATGCTCTCCTCTTCCTCCTCCTCCTCTCTACCTCGCTTTGAACCTGCTTTAAAACAAAAACACACACAGGATAACATCAGTTATCAGTTAACATAATGTAACAGTTTGGCTGGTCTCCAGTCAGGCGCCTTCGCCATCATAGCCTTTAATGTTCTCAAGAGTGTGTGTGGGAGATATACCACAGAAACTATTTATTTATTTTCAAGCCATTTATATATACATAAAAAAATATGACCATCCCTTTTGTTTGTTAATTTGTTTTGAGATTATCTGTAAAGTGGCAGGGTTACTAGCAGAGTTGGGACAAGGTCCTACTCACCTGTTCCAATCAGGGTGGTGGATGTAGATGGTCGCTCTGCCTCCATACTGGGGCCAGCATCCTGATTGGCTGCCTGCTGCTGGGTAGGCTGGACAAAAGCTGTGGTCTGGGTGCTGGTTGGCTGACTCACTGATGTGGGTGTGTTCACCAGACTGGAGCTGGTTGAGTGCACAGAGGCGCCTGCAGCCATCAGAACTGCAGAAACATTATGTTACATGGACACATCATACGTGTGGTTATCCATCATCTTAAGTACTATCCAACTGTGAGCAACCACACATTCAACTTCTTTACAGTAAGCTTAAAAATAACCACCTACCTACAACTAAATTCTACTTTTTTATTTCTTGCTCTCACCCTCTTGACTGTCAGTTTGTGTGGTCGGCATAACAGTAGCAGTAGGTGTCAGGATGGGAACAGTTGCCGGGGTAACCATAGGTCGGATGCTGGCACGGGGTGTGGCCTTGCTACCAGGGGAGGGGCTTGGTTTGTTGCTGGGAGATGGCGTGCTTGGAGTAGGCCGAATGTTGGCAGTGGGAGGGTCAGACATGCTGGAGCTGAAAAGTCAAAAATTTGTTTTTATATTTGTCATGTGAATTGTATTTTTTTTGTTCAATTTTACTGTAACCAACCAAGTTCAAGCTCCTATAACTCCAATTAGACCCCTTATGATCACACTCTGTACACCTAATAACAAGGTTTGTGAAGATAGCACTGTCTGATTACATCCACACAGACAAATTTCAATGAAAAGTGTAAATGAAAATCCCTTTGTATCTTTTCTGGTGTTTACGCATGTGTGTAGGTCTTCATTAATCACCTTCCCCTGTCTTGGGCAGGAGTCTTCAAAGATATCTGTCGCTGGTCGGTAGATCTGGCCTGATCACCCACCTAAGTTCAGACACAGGTTTGTAATATTGCAATTAGATAGATAAGTCAGAGGGAGCAATATTATGACTTAATATAGACAATTAAGTCATAATATTAAAAAACAAAAAAACAAGTCAGAACATTGAGGAAAACGTGACACAGACAGAGAAAGCCATAAAATTAATGAGCATACCAGCAGAACAAAGAGTAACAGCATCATGAACAACAAACATGAGCAGCAAACAAAACAAGGTAGACTCTGGCTGCCTTTCATATCTTTCAAAAAGCACTCTGAGCTTTAATTATTTTCTGACACCATCACTAGTGGTTTTTTTCACACTATACTGTTTTTTTAATGTAAAATTCCGACTTTTATGTCAAGATACTACAAATATTTCACGTTTATTCTCAAAATGTTTTCCTTCCTTATTATTGGGCCTAAGATTTAGTCGTTTAATTGATATAGTGCTTGGGTGTACATGTAATTACAGCATGAAATACACATGCTCACATTCTGATGAGATAAGGTTAATGATCAGTGCCTCAGAATGGACCTGATGGTCCACAGCCGGCATGATGAGCGTACCTTAGCCCCGTTCTGGTCTTGTGGTTCCTCTCTGGAATCAGAGTGAGCTTGGGTCTCTCTCAGTTCTCTCAGCTCTCTGTCCAGCCGAAGAAGTCGTCCTTCATATTGAGACTTGAGGGCGTTGTTTCTCACCTCCAGTTCCTCCTTGCTCTGTTTCAGCTCTTCTATCTCCTGACTGAGCTGCTCCTTGGCACCTACAGGTTAAGATGATGGTAAAGAAATATGTTATATAAAAAATAAAATAAGTTATATAAATATAAATAAGTTACTCTTCAACTAATGAAACAGAATGGCTTCTTTGTTTAGCTGTACTTTGTCATGCCTTCAGCATGTCTGTGTGTTCACATGCTTGTGAAACTTACTGTTTAGTTGACTGATTTTGGTCTTTGCTCCCATGAAGACCTTCTTAGTCTTTTCTTCTTTTTCAGCCATCTGCTGTCTGAGCTGCTCTTCTCTGTTCTTGCTCTCAGAGAGCTGTAGGGAAACAACACAGCACTGTAACTACTGCTGTAACACAGCTGACCATGTCACCTTGGTTAATAGATGGCACAGAACTGGCTTATCTAGGCAGAAAATGGTTTACAAATTACTTGACAGCAAGATGTTTTTCCCCAAGACTTTTACCTGTCTAAATAAAGCTGCTTGAATGAATTAACTCATCAAGTGTTACATTTAATTATTATGTTATTAAAACTCCTTGAATTTTGTTACTTATCTCTGCTTCAAATTGAGCCTAAACATCCTAAACCACAGAAAAACTTCCATTTTGGGATATTTTTCATGTCAGTGGGTAAAAGAATAATCAAACCTAAAATGTGCTATTAATTAGCTATATTGTTTAAGTCTCAATAAAGAGATACAAATCAATACAGTAAGAATGAAATGATTTTGAGAAAGCAGGATGCAAATGAACCTCTTGTCTGAGTTTTGCCAGCTCCTCTTGTAGTGCCTGGTTAGTGTCACCAGCAGCGTTAGCATCACTGGCCTGGATGGACTGCGAACTCTGGCTCTGGTTGGTCTGTGTGGCTCGGCTAGCTTCAGTGGCCTGGTTAGCTTCAGTTAGCTGCTTCTGCAGATGCTTGATTTCTGCTTCACGCTCACCATTCATCTGAGGAACAGAAAAGTAGAACAGACACGTTATGTTAGCGAGGCATTTAAAAAGAAAGAAAGCATGATGCAGGTGACCCGAAGGATGGAGGAATAAAAAAAAGAATAGGAGGCAGATAGAAAAGTGAAAGGAAATTGAGAAATTGATAAAGAAAGCAAAAAAAATGGGGCATACAAGGTGTATTAAGTTCAATTTCTGATTTATAGCAATTCAGTCAGTCTATGTGAATGTATTCCCCAATTAAATGCCACAATCTAATATTTAACTCTTGGCTTACTAATTAAGGTTAACCCAGAGCAAAGACTTCATACATACACACAAAGGGTAGAGAATTATTTCATACCCATACTACAGTACTCAACACACACCACTATACTAAACACTCCTGCATGCAGTGCTGTTTCTAATTATAAAAAGTGTAAAGCTTTCCCAACCTTCTGCAGGTTCTCCAGCTGGCCCTGAAGATCAGTAACCTGTTAGAAGGCAGGACAGGATGCATTACTTATTAGTTTAAGTGTCGCACATGATGTGGGTTCTTCTTTGTTCTGATACCACAGAGCATCAAAAACACACAGGGAGAGGAATATAGAGATTATGATTTAAACAAAACACAATTACTCAGAATTGTGTAGAACAAATATCAAAGTAAAAACAAACATTTTCGATGTGTTTGATTTTAACTTTAGAAGAGGTTATTCCTCACAGGCTTGCAAAGTACTGATGGATGCTGCACTCCAACTGAGAAACTTCTGTATTCTGTCAAATAATTAAAAACACGGAAAAAGCCTCTGATACTGTATGAGACTGTAAATGCTGTCTGTATTCAAGTATGCATTTATTATTATTTAAATATTTGAAGTATATGTAAATCATTTCTTAAAAAGATGAGTGAAGACTAAGTAAAGAGAAAGAAGGCTCCTTACCTTGCTCTCTGCTTGGCTGAGAGCAGTCTTGAGGTTGGTGACTTCCTGGCTGTGGCTCTGTTGAGTGTTTTGGTGCGTCTGCTGTAGCTCTTTCTGATTAGAAAGGTTCTGTTGAAGGGTGTCTTTAGCCTGCTGGAGCTCCCTCTGGATCTGCTGAATCTGGTTCTGACGGGCCTGAGCTTGAGACTGAGCTGATTTTAACTGGTTCTGCACCTTTAAATTAGAAAGGAGGAGGTTAGGCTCTCCATGTGGCTTGTTGTCAGGTGTTGGGTGAATTTCTTTTGGTTCTGGGGTCATAGTGACATTCATGAGATTTCTTCACAAAATAACTGATGTAATGAAACTCTCTGGGTCAGCTGTTGCTGTGTTCTTGGCAGTACATCTTACCTGCTGGGTGTGGGTCTTGGCTTGCTGAAGCTCTTTCTGACTCTGCGTCAGCTGGTTCTGATTCTGCTGCAGTTGAGTCTGGGTCTGGGACAATTGGGACTGGACCTACAGAAGCAAAGAGGTTTCTAATGTATCTTCCTCACTAATATTTAAACCATTGTGCAGCTATGTAAATTCTTTTCCACATTGGCTTTATTACCATCTTAACCTCTATAGTAAGTAATGCAATGAACACAGTCAGATAACGACGTATTCGTTGCAGATGTTGTAGATCAAATACAGATTTGTATTTGTAGCTCAGATTAACTTGGGTAAAATGTGCCACAGTACCTGTGTCAGCTGGTTCTGGTTCTGCGTCAGCTGGTTTTGGACCTCCTTGACCTTTTCCTTGGTCTGCTGGTTTTCTTTCTGGGCCTCCTCCAGGTCCTGCTGGGACTTCTGGGCCTAGTTAAGAAAAAATATCTTATGACACTTTGGTTTTTTAATTTTACGAGACCAGTCCTACCATATCCTTGTATGTATGTATTTAACTGATGTTTTTTGGCCCAACAAAATCCTTAGTTATGTGTTCTTTTGTATCATCCTATAATTTGGTTGTTAATCATTTTATAATGATTAGATAAGAACACATTACTAAGTGACTATTCTGATGACTTTAAGCTCCCTTTAGATTTTGTGTCTAAGTTAATTTCATGCCAAAGTGTGAAAAATGAGTCCATTAAAATCTTGGTTAGATTGTAATATGTGTCAGACTGTACTTGGCAGTAGCTGTAGCGGACCTTATTCAGTGTTTCTTTAACCTAATCCTCCATCTGTGTATGACCATTAATGTCACACTTTTTTATTTGTGGTGTTTACGTGTGTCATTGATACATTTTGCAAACATATAGTGATTGTAGCTAGTTTATTAAAAAATGGTGGTTTTCAATTACTGTATGTTGCGTTAGTAAAGGCCTAAAATGTCTTCCCACTCACCGCCTCCTGTTTTTTCTGCACCTCCTCCTTCAGTGAGTTGAGCTCCTCTTTGGCCTTGTTGAGCTCCTCTCGAGCTTTAGTCAGCTCCTGTTGCACCTCCTGGCTTGGACTCGCCTCACTTCCTGCCTTTGCACTCGATTCCTGAACTAGCTGGAATACATTCACACACAAACAACTCACTATTTCAGTTTTCGTCGATATTAAAAAGTGGCTGTCTGCTGCAGTCTTTAAACTCAACTAACCCCACATCCAGGGTCCCACCTTGTCATGCTGGGCTTTGAGCTCCTCATACTGGGTCTTGTAGCGTCGTCCAATCTTCTTGACCTGGTTGATGGTCTTGTTCTTCTCCAAAATGTCACTGTTTTTTGTTTCTAGATCTTTCTTCAGAGTGTCTCTCTCTGATGTGAGACGGGCCACAGAGTCTCTGAGGGCTTGCAGCTGAGTCTGAGCCGAGTTACTGCTGGCATTTGATCTGATTCACAAATGACAACCATCTCAGTGATTTTTGGGTATGCACTGTTCAATCTGCCTCTGAGCATAACATTTGTAGGAAGGTCTGCTCTGGTCATTTTAACTGTCAAACTATAAGATCAGGTACACACCATGGGATATTTACTACAGAAACATCACTAACACCCAGTCTCTGGCCCTCTCTGGCAACTTTTTATGTTAAATTGGTGCTAAATGGTGTGTGTGTGTGTGTGTGTGTGTCTGAGTGGAAGGTCTACCTTGTTCCAGTCTTTAGTCTTTAGGCTTGGCTTCAGTCTCTTCAGCTAGCTGTGTGACGCGTCTCTGGTGAGCTTCTCTCTCAGTGGTGATTTTCTGTCTCTCTTCAACATCACCGTCTTTTTGTTGGCTAATCAGTTGCTGTAGAGGGAAAGTCAGTCAAGTTTAAGTAAAACTTAAACAGTAACTATAGACATTTGAAGATACAACTGTGACTGAAAAAAACATTAGCTTTATGAAATATAACAGTACCAAAACACTAGAATGTTAGGTATTTAATAATTATGTGAAATTATAATGCAGTATAATGCAGGCATGTAATAATTGTGTAGCAGAACAACAGCAAAACAATGTGTACGTAATGTGTGTATTAAAAAAAAAACAATAAAAATTATAGCGTAGCTGTAGTACAAATGAGGGACAACAATAATAAATGCAGGTAAAAACACCCTTGCCCTCCTTGTCCATGTTCGTAAACACATATTGTAGTTACCTGTGCTTTGGCCTTCCAGCGTTTGAGGTCATCTTCCAGTATCCTCTTATCAGCCTGCAGGGAGCCATTTTTCTCGGACAGCTGAGACAAAGAGTGATGTAGTGGGCTGATGTCTGACTGGAGCTTTGTAACCTGAGGCCAGAGACCATGGGAGACAGAGGAGAGATGCTGTGAGCTTTACTGAAGTTGAAGAGTAGGTACAGGTTCTCACTCGCTGGTAGATGCGGTGAGGTGTAGATAAGTTTACTAAGTAATTCACTATTCTCTCACTCACACCATTCTTTGTTATGGCCCAACCTGCCTTCTGTATACAACATAGCTCTAGAGAAGAGATTTTATGTCATCCATTTTATCATTAAATTTACAAAATAAGTAGGTTTACATTAGAGCAGTAAACTGTGTGAAACTGAAAACTGAAATATCTTTACTAACAGATCCAAAGTGCTACATCATCACAGTAGCTGTGGTGTTCCTCAGATGTTTTCAATATTAGATATAGCTTGTTTTGCATGTTTACCTAGAAATTGCTGGCATATATAAAACACAGTACAAGTCTGCAGGCTGTGTTGAAAACATAAAGCAAATGTTCACAATTTACATTAAGAAATTTTCTTGTGAATTTGTCTTTCAGATTTGCTATTCAAGCTGTAAGTAACATGGGGAGACATTTATGCTCCTTGATGAGCCTATAGCCAGGCAGATGTTCAGGAAGCAAATAAAAGGAAAAAAGAAAAGCATGGATTAATTCTCTCAGTGGAGCCATAAATGTAGTAAAAAAATAAAACCATCTATAGCTAACAATGACAAGGAGACACAGGACAAACCATGACATCCAGCACTCGAATCTTACTTGAGCCTGAGCTTGCTGCAGCTCTTGCTCCAGTTTATCTCGGTCCATTTTCAGCATCTTGTTGGTTTCTTGGAGAGCACCGATAGTTTCAATCTTCTTTAGCTGTTCCTGCTGCTGGGCCAGAGTCTTTGATGTAGCCTTATCCAGGGAAAAGGAACAAATAGACAGACTTATTACAATAAACAGTATTTTCTCATGCCACCTTTGTCCCCCAGACCACCCTGTCACCCAATAATGTCCATCCACGAGCCAGTGAGTACACATTAAATACAACAAGGCAAACTGCTGACTGTGGTGTTTTTACCAATGGGTTAGGAGTTAACTTCTAAGAGCTAATTAAAGTTCTATTCCCATTTCCAATTTGAAGACAAAATCATTAAAAGCATTTAGGTTTTCTGTAAAAAAAAAAAAAATGCTTTGTATATATATGTTTATCCCTTTATCAAACATACTGAACACAGCTTTGAAGCTCCAAGGCGGTAAACTGGTTGGTAATGAAGGAATTTAAAACTGACTCGTCATTCATGCTGATTAACAGAGCTCAGCGGATAGATATGGTGTTCAACTAGACACCTCTCTAGAGCACAGATTCTACTCACTATTTCTGTAGCATCTTGGTTCTTATACTATATTACATAAACTGTCTTAATGTCAGCAAAGGATAAGAGGAAAAGAAAATACAGTGGCCTACTAAGTGCATTACTGTGTCACACACGCCTGATGTGCACTGTCTCGAGAAGGGTGGGGTGGGGTGGTCTCTACATGTACATTATGAAATAAGTATCTAGACTGAAAAAAAAAAAAAAAGGAATTCAGATTTCTACCTGAGGTCTTAATGTAGAGAAACTGTATGGGAAATGCTGGTACCTGCATTTTCTCTCTTTCAGCATTCAGAGCTTCCTGTAGCTCCTTCAATTCTCTGTCTTGGTGTTCCACTCGCTGTTTGTGGCGAAGAGAGCTTCTCCCTCAGCCGCCTCACACTGAGCTATGGCGATCTCTTTCTCTCGCCGCACAAACCTACAACACACACATTTCAAACTCAGTTCCAATGAGCTGAGACTAAGACATTTAGTGGATATATGGAACTGAAATGAGAGGATTTAATTCAGTGTTTTCCATATTAATAATCGCAAGCCCTTCTCACAAGTATTAATGTAAACATGTAGCACTTATTGTTGCAGTATTACCTAAGTATTTCTAGTATCTGCTCAGTGGTCTTCTCTTCCTCACTAAATGACAGGTCAAGCTGCTGTTTTTGTTGCTGCTGTTGCAGCTGGCGACTCCTGGCGGCCATTTCATCCATCTGCTGGTGCAGGAGTGTATTCTGCTTCACCAGGTCTGCACAGCGACGAGTCTTATTGGACAGATCCTCCTGAAGGAGAGCCATAACCAGAAATCAGAAACACAAGCTTCTCCTACAGCAGTGTTTCCTGAAGTGGACACTTTGGAATCTTTGAAAGGCAACAGTGTTTGGAAAGAAACAAACTAGATATAATCACTAATAATTTCTAGAAATGCTTCATAAACATTTACACAAAGCTGTCTAGATCCCAAGTCTTCTCTCCTTATCCTTTTGGGTTAGCCATCCTACCTTTAGCTGTCTCTCTACTGTGGTCCAGGCTGCTGTTTTCTCCTGCAGCTGGGAGGAGATCTTGTTCAGTCGTTCCTCTAACTCCCTCTTCTGCGATGCTTCTTGTTGGGATCTTTTCTTCAGCTCCTGTAGGGCCTCCACATCAGCAGCATGAAGCATTAATTCCCGCTCATACTTGGTCTGTGCCTCTCCAGCTAGCTTAGCCTGCAAGGAGGACAGAAGATAAACAGTTGAGCCCACACAGCTTAACAACACTTTCAGATTTATGTTGGGTGTGAGATTCTGTGTGTGTGTGTGTGTGTGTGTGTGTGTGTGTTACTGTGTACTACACTGACCTGCAGCAGGCTGTCCTGTATGGCCTTCTGCTCCAATGTTACAGCAGCAGCAGCTCTCTCCAGCGCCTCCTGCTGCTCTGTCTGGCTGGCCTTCAGACTGCGCTGCAGCTCACATACCTGACAGAAGGAAAAATAACTAGAGAGTTGGAGCTCTACATTTTCTAGGCTGAGAGGTCCACCAACAGATCGCTGACAGTCAGCTGGCAACTTGCAATTGGATTCTGCTGTTCAGGTAAAATTGTTTTTAAAGCTTTTTCACTGAAAACAGCTGCCTGCTTTGAACGCAAACTGCATGGTAGCGACCCAGACACCTGACCAATCAGCTGAAACTCACTATTAAGGCTTAAAGCTGAGGGGAGAAACATCATTATGAGCATTGCCCATGGTTATTGCACGCACTGTTTTTATAAAAACTATAAACTATATCTGCTTTAAGTCATTCTGTGGCTGTTAGTCTTGATCATATTTTAAGTTTCCCTCTGCAGGCACAAAGACACAAGAGACACAACCCTGAAGGTGCCCTACACATGGACAATTAACATCAGGTGACATATTTCAGGAAGGCTATTGAACAGACAAAAATGTTCAAAGGAATGTTTGAAAAGAGGAATGACAACAACATAAAATACAGACCCATGTCCACAAATGTTCACTGGTACAAATGTGTGCAACAGGCTTACTTGTTTTTCTACTGCTTCCACAGCCTTTCTCCTCTCTTCTTGCTCCTGCTGCTTCATTATCTCCACCTCTAAAATCCTTTTCTCCAGCTGCTTCTGCACCTCCTCAGACTCCTTCAGCCGGATCTCCAGAGGGGAGCGGGACTAAAGAACAGAGGAGGGTCAGTTTATGTATGTGGACAGGTGTGTATGAGTAGTAAAGAGAGTAAAGTGTGTAAGAAAGAAGATGGAAGAGAAGAACAGGGAACAAATAAATCACAGAGCTGTACCTCCTTTTCCTTCTTCAGACTGTCCTCCAGAGTCAGCACCACAGCCCTGTACTGCTCCACTGTAGCATTAGCATTCTTTAGCTGCTCTGCTAGTTCACCATTTTGTTCCTCAGCGGTACGCAGGCGATCTTTCACCTCTGCTAGTTCCTGCTCTGATTGGCTGGGCTGCTGGGAGGCTGCTGGTACTGGAGAGCGTACTGATGGTGTACAGAGACAGGTTTTGCGGTTAAAATAAAGGAGCATTAGACACTTACCAACCACTTCCATCAACAATAAAGTAGAAACATGTTTACATTGTCTACCCTACTGTTCAGCACAGTGATGACTAACACTTTAAAGCTCCAATTAATTGAATACCATATTCTACAAATATGGTATTCACAGCAGTGAGTACTACTGCTCACCTCTGAGTGGTGCTCTGAGGCCTGAAGCTCTGGTAGCTGGGGTGGTTGTGTTGCTGGAATTGGCAGCAGCCTCAGAGGATGAAGCAGAAGCAGAGGCGAGCTGGGCTTTCAGTGCTGCCACCTGCTGTTCAGAGCTGCGCAACAACTCCCTGGTTTTCTGCTGCAAGGTGTTCTGGGTCTCCAGCTGTTTCTTAGCTTCTAATAATTGAGCCTGTGAAGGAGGTGGAAGTGACAGAGAGTAGCAAGACAAGATTACACGCTGTGTCCAATGACATTTATTTTTCGCACATGTATACAAACATGCATCAAATGTATACACTCTACATACATCCATGGTGCGTCCGAGTGCATGTCTCTGTGCTATTTCCTGGTCCAGCCTGGTCTTCATTGAAGCCAGTTCTGCCTCAAGATGCTCTATCTTGTTGTTCAGTCTCTGGCGAGTGTCTGTCTCTGTACGCTCCATTGTCAACTAGACCAAAATGAGTAGAGGATCATGAAGAGAAAAAGAATTTAAGGTTCATCTAAATGTAACTTTTCAAATCCTGAATCATGTGATACTGATGAATAAATTTTTTCGGATAAAAAGGGGAAAAAAAGTGATAGGTTCCAGTTGTCCAAGTGAGAATAAAACCACTATTGTATGATATGGTACCTGTATGGCCTTGAGGTTGATGAGCAGCAGGTTCTGGTTACGTTGTTCTGCCAGCATGATCTCCTTCTCTCGATTGAGTCGACTCTCTGCTTGTCTTAAGATCTCTCTCTCTTTAGTTAAGTTCTCTACGCGCACCTACAGACAAAGAGGGGGAAATTGAAAAAAAAAAGAGTTAATAATTGAGAAGTTTACGGAAAAGATAATCAGGCAGAATTTCTAAAAAAGTACTAATTTTGTGCAGTGTTTATGTTTTATGTTCTCTAAGACAGACAGGAGAAATGATGTGAACGAAACTTGTTCAGAGGGTGAATTATTATTATTATTATAAATTTGGGTGGTGGGTTTTCATTACATACTAACAGTAGTTTAGAATGGCACCATTATTGCAGAAATTACATTTCAGGCAATTTTCAGTTAAACAAATAAACTAGGCCACCAATGTATCCACTGACTAAACATTGCTTATTGGCCACACACTTATAGGATAATCTGCTAGAATGGCATATCTGATCATGGACATAAAAGCACAGATTTGTTGAAATGTGTCTTTATATTTGAAGATGAAGAATGAGTGCAATTACCTCTTTTAGATTCAACTTTGTGTTAATGTGTCTCACAGTGCAGTTTATTGCTACACAGCATATCATCATGTCTGTCCTTAAGATAATCCAGCTTTATCTTCTGCCTCACCTCTTCCAGTGCCAGTTTTTCATTAGTCTGTCGCATGTCATGGCTCATTGTGTGGATGATGTGCTCGTGTTGTTGGACTGTTGCTGCCATTTTTTGGTTCCTGTCCTGTAGGGCAGAGATCTCTCTACGGTAGGCTGATACAGTCTCCTGGAGCATCTCATACCTGACACACATGAATACACAGAAAAAACAGACACTGCATAACAAATCTCCACAAACTGAAATATGAGGCAGGTGCAGCCTCAAATTTAGTACTGGACAGGACAAACCTCTTGTTGCTGAATTCTAGCTGAGAGGTCAGCTTGGCGTGGCTGGAGCGGAGCTCTGTCAGCTGCCTCTGCAGCCTGTCGTTTGTATCATTCAACATCCTGTCATTCTCTGCCTTCTCCTTCTTATACAGAGTGAAGGCATCATTCAGCTGAAAATGTAAAGACACATAAATACATTCAGACAAGCTAATGAATTTAAAGATTTTTTTCCTCCAAGGTTATATGGAGATAAAGAAAATCCAGATTAAAGAGCAGGTGGGTGCAGATGTTTGTATGAACCTGTTTCAAAGCAGCTTTAGCCTGAGCTGTCTGAGCTGACTCAGCAGCAGCACCTCTTTGAGGAGTAGATCGTGTTGGTGGGACAGAGGGCCTGACATGTGCAGGTTGGGATGAAGGCTCAGAACCTGCAGACAGACATCAAACCTTGACCCCATTTTGTAACCAGCATTACACTGACCATCCAAAACAAATTCATCATGCAGGTCCGTATATGTTTTTATTTTTGTGTCACCTTGAGGAGGCAGGCTGAAGCCGGTGCTCTGTGTCAGCAGGATCTTGTACATGTCTCTCTGTCTGGCGCTGGAGTCAGCCAGCTGTTTCTGCTGGTTCCTCTGCTCTCTCAGCTGCTCCACCTCCCTCTGAAGCTTCTGCACACTGGCCTCCAACTCTGACACACTGAAGGCAACCAGAGACACAGACCTAACGTTTATAATCCATTTAAAGAAGCTACTCACCTGTTCTCAGTTTCACTTGATCTCTAGCAGGAAAACACAACTCAACATAAACACATATGCACGGGGGGTTGTATAAATGTGTCCGCTTGAATCTACTTCTATAGAAATTGACTGATGTGCATGTGTAATACAACTGGGACATAACTTAAAATTTACATCTGGATAGATGTTTAGAGTTTTAGCTGCGCAAGAAGTTTTATTTTTGCTTTACTGTGTATACTATATGTAGTGTGGAGCTTTGATACAAACATAGATTTATAACAGATTTATAAGTCTTTTCATATGCTCGGCAAATGGTCGATGTGGTAATAGCATCAATGTGAAGTGGGAAATCTCAATCCAAACTCTCCTGTGTGGTCCCTCACAATTGGAACAACCTACTGAACTCAAATCAGTTACATTACTCAAAAATGTCTTGACCTACTGAACACAACGGCTCAGCCACCAAGCTCTAGCTCTCACTCCCATTATGAATAAAATCCCACACACTTATCGCATAACCTTACTTCATGTACTTCTTCTTGATCCAGTGGAGCTTGGATTGTACATTATTAGTAAGTTACTTTGCGGAAAGGTAACAGCCCAAATGGAATTGTTGTAGTAGCAGAAGCAGTCAAACAAACAACAAACAAAAAAACAAACAAACAAACTTTTATTACCGCGCTGATGTCACTTGGCTCTGTTGTCTGTCCTTTTCCTCCTCCAGCTCTTTCAGTCTTCCCAGCAGGCTTTGGTTCTGCCTCTGCAACTCCTCCACACTGCGGAAGGATAGATGGCACGGACTGGTGACCTCAGAGGTGCTGGAAATGTTGGCGGAGCTGCCGTCGTCCTTGGTCACCTGATTACCTCTGGCCTTCTCCAACTCTACCAGAAGAGTACACACCTGGACAAAAGACACATTAATGAATCTGAACCAATCAACAGCAGTCTCCTTTGATTGTACATATCTATCATCATCATCATCATCTGAGCATATTGTTTCATCAGTGTTCACAAAACTGTTAAATAATTTGATCAGATAAAGTGAAAGAATCACACCAAAGTTTCGTAAAATAGATATAGTTATGTTTGCTAGAGATGTCACAGTTTCTTTTCCTATGACAGATATGCATGCTGTGGCATTATGTGTGTGTGTGTGTGTACCTGTGTAGATGTATCCTCTAGCTGTCTCTCTGCCCTCAGTTTTTCTCTCTCCATGGTATCACAGCACTGCTTGGCCTCCTCTTTGTCTTTCTGCAAACTGTAGATCTCCTGATGACAAATAGTAAACAAAACATATGTTAGACAGAATATGTTGTTATCTGGAGTCAAAAGGTGGATACATGTATTTGATCATACACTTGAATGTACTCTTTGACAAACACTGGATGAACATGAACTCATTCCAGACCGTTCGAGCTAGCTCCAGCTTGTTGCACAAGGAGGCCATGGATCTCTGCATACTCTCGTACTCCTCTCTCTGACGCTTGAGGACAGGAGCCTTGGACTCGACCTCTTGGACGATCTCATCCAGAACTCTGCTCACTCTCCTGGTCTCCTGCTTCTCAAGCTGAAGCTGCGTCTGACACTCTGCATAGGCATTATAAAGCTAAGCACAAAGACAAAAGAGAAAGAGGACTTACTCCCAAAAGTACAAGTTGTATATACCTGATATCATCGCTGACAGTTTTCAGTGGATTGTTTTGTTTGTTCCAATCTCAATCAAGTTTCACTTCACAGAAAGTTCATATGTATAATTTTCAAAAAGTAGTAAAGATCAAAGGCTTCCTTGAATGTAAACTGGCAATGTTCAATGACACAATTACTTATTAATAAATTAAGTAATTGGCACACTGATGTCACATTTTCTTTGATTTACCTTTTGTTTTCTTTTCTTAAACAATGAGGTAAATAAAGCCACCAGCCAAGATACAACCTAATTCTATGTTTCTGTCTATCTACAACATGAAGCATTAACAATAAACATGTAAAGATGTGCTATAAAGTAAGACCTTTAACAAGCTTAATAGGTTTTAAACTGTTAAGTTTAAGCGGGTTTAAGTGCTACCTTTTTTACCTTTTGAATGTGTAAAGACTTTTGCATTTTAAATCTTATTTTAAAAAAATAATTGCATGTAAATACCAATTTGAAGACTTTTAAGGTTATTATGAAAACAGTTAGTACACAATATCATGACATGTATTGATAATTTGAGTTTGACTGTGTCCCATTAAACTCACATCAAAGAACTTCATGCCAGGATTGACAATTGAAGCGATGGCAGCTGCTGATGGACACATGGCATCCAACTGCTCCTCAGTCAGAGAGGGTGCACCTGGAGCAGAACAAACATATGTAAAAATAAAGGTAGTACTGTGAAAATAGCAAACAAGAATCGAAGTATGAAATTCAAGTATGAAAGTAAGATATTACAAATGTGTGTGTATGTGTGTTCTTACAGCAGTGTTTGCCAGCGGCCTTCATTGTGGCGTTTTCCAGCTCTTTCTCCATTTTCTTGAGCTTCTCTCTAAGCTCTGCTTCAAGTTGTGTCTTCAGTTCTTCACCTTCTGCCACCTTCTTTTCTAGAGCCTTGTTAGCTGCAAAGACAGCGACACCAATCACACAGGTCACCATGAATACTTGGAATCTACAAGTCACACACACAAGAACATGACCCTAAGTGGCATTTTCCTGATTCAGAGTGGGGGTTCTTCTTACCTTCAGTACCCTTCTGTATAATAAGATTACACAATTATAATGACCAGTCAGCCAAACACAGTTAACAATGGTGAGGACAGGTTATTTCCAGGCTTAAAGTCCAGGATTTATGTCATTTTATGACACAGATTTACATTTTGCTTGTGCCCTAGACTTTTCTGGAAGACAATTAAAAACCTGAGTGATACCTTCCCCGCTGTCTTTAAAAAGCTTGCTGAGCTCCTCCACTGCTCTGTTCAGTTCTTGGTTCTTTGCCTCCATGTCTGTTGCTGCCCCCTACAGGGAGAACAGAGAGATCACATACTAAGTACATGCAGGCAATAACATTGACAGTACAATGAAGAGATATTGCCTTATTGCCTGGTGTTATTTTTAAAGTATACATTTATCTCAGGTGCCTTGCATTGATTCTTTACCTTGTAGAGTGA
Source organism: Scortum barcoo (assembly GCA_023238725.1). Taxonomy (NCBI): domain Eukaryota; kingdom Metazoa; phylum Chordata; class Actinopteri; order Centrarchiformes; family Terapontidae; genus Scortum; species Scortum barcoo. The sequence continues at coordinate 26,152,290 of CM041533.1, read as the reverse complement.
AGACAACTTGACATGAGCGTTGAGCTCATTGCGGTATTTCTCTTCCATGGCACTCCGCTCGTCTTTTGCCTGGAGGGAAAGACCATAGAAACAATTAACATTATATATGTATACATACCTGCATGTCTTTTTTTCAGGTTGTATAGCCTGACTGGTCCCATTTTACCACATCTTTCTCTTCACAATAAATATTTTTTCCTGTATATACTAAATTAAATATGCTATTTTAAGTCAAATATGTGCTTTGTCCCACTGATAAAACTATCAAAATTAAAAGCTGAAAATGCACACTAAATTTTGATAGCATCTATTGTGGTACCTTCAGAAAAAACTTATTTCTGAGGCTCGGAGGAAGATTATTTTAAAGTCTGAGCTAAGGACAACATTTTACCTGTTTCAGTTTGTTGTTGAGGTCTTCGGCTCTTGTACTGTGACTTTCACTGGTTTCCTTCAGAGAAGTGAGCTGATTTTCCAATCTGGTCACCTGTTGAACAGAAAGATCATTTCAAAAAGACATTCGCATTGTGGATAGACACCAGCATTGCAATCATTTTATGTTTGATAAGACATTTCAGTGAAAAACTGACAATAAAGGCCAGAGTGAAGAGAAAGCAGTGAAAATTGAAATTGGTCAAGATTTCCTGTCATCTGCCTCATAGACTACAACAAATAACAGTTCAAGTTTTAGAGGACACTTTAAGGGATATGTCTGTGACATCCCAATGTTTTCATCCTGAAAAGGTTTTGGCCCTTACATTTAGGAATGTAAGCACAACGATGGAGCTGGTCTGGTTCAACACATCGAAAAAAAAGGAATTAGTATGAGCTAAACAACTACTGTGCTCATATTCCAGCTGGCAGGCTATCTTTACATGGAGTACTTTATGATACTGCTCAGTTTACTCTGTGTGTATTAGTGTGGGTTACCTGCTCTTTGCTGTTCTTCAGACTACCCTGCAGCTCCAGGATCTCTTTGCCTTTCTCTCTGTTGGTGTTTAACAGTTCTTCAGTTTTGGTCTTCAGTTCCTCAGTCAACCACTCAATTTTCTTCTCCAGTAACTCTCTCTCCTGCTCCATACGCTTCTCCCGGTGCTACAACATACAAACCCAGGACATATAAACACAAGAAGCACAGAAAGAGCCTCGTGGTTGCAATTTCATTTGAACCATATGAGGTATGACTGAGTAGTATACAGACAATTTGTGATTAGTGCATCAGTCAAGTACTAAATTATTTAGTACTGAACTGGTGATGGTCAGGGGACACAGTCGTGCAGTATTCCCATTAATTAGTGTAAATTCTGAAAATATACACCATACAACATTACTAATAAGCTTGCAAAAGGTCAGTTTCCATCACAAAATCATTGGCTATTAGTGGCATTAGATATTAAGACATAATTTATAATGTAAAATATGACAACATTTATGTCCAAGAGTTTTTTTTTTACTTATTAAAATCAGGAGTTTTCATGGAGCCAGCCTTTAGTGGTCTTTGAAAAAACTGCAGTTTTATTCACTTCCACATGACTTATAAAACTGAGCTGTAATGGTTTCTGGTGTGTACCTGTACAGAAGTCTCAGATGATTGTATATCATCCAGTTTTAACTGCAGTTCCATCTTGACTTTGCTGGTCTCCGTCAGCTTCTCATTCAGACGCTTCACATCCTCTGCAAACCCACACAGAATTCAAAATTCACAAATACTTAAAACTGAACTCCTTATCTGAATAAAGGGTCTGCAGAATGATAAACATATCTGTTTCTGGAAAAATAACATTCAGTATTAACTTACAATCCAGTTTCTGTGTGTGTGATGTCTTACCAGTGAGGTTTTCCACCTCCTGCGTTCTCTTCTCCAGCAGCCTCGCCAGCTCTCGCTTCTCTGCCTCAATCTCATACCTGGCTTTGGTTTGCTGCAGACACACACACATATACACTGTGAATAAAGTGTTCGAACAATTACACTCCAGAGTTAGTAGGAAACCAAATATCTGGTTGTTTGAGTGATTATAAATACTTGTTACAAAGACTTCATTGGCTTTAAAAGGTAGCAGATGTGTAAAATGATTTGGATTAACTCTATGTATAATTCCAGACATTTATTCATACAGAATAAAACGTCTCATTGAATTTAAATACTTCAAGCAGTGAATATGATTTACAGGTAAACCTCCATGTCAACAGTGGTTAGAGAATTTTCTCAACACATTTTACATTTCAGAGCTAAACAGTTTGTGTAGTGTTCAAAATGATAGCAGTCCAACATGACTAACCAGATCAATCACTGTTTTTGGTAGAAATTATATTACTACATGGCAAACAATTTACCAGTAGGTGTAGTAGAGTCATAGAAAACTAACAGACCCAACATTCATGATATGCATGCTCCTGAGTCTGTGTAATGGAATAATTAATTGAAAGGGACGTGTTGAACATAATAGCAGTGTAGAGTTCAATTAATGAGGTCATTCATTCTGTGGAAAAACAGGTGTGAATCAGGTGGCCCTTATTTAAGGATGAAGTCAGCATATGTTGTACATGCATTTCTCTCTGAAAACTCGAAGAATAGCCAGAATGGCAAAGACCCCAAAAGCCAATGATCAGCTGCAGGGAGATTAAGGACGGTCTAAAGTTACCAGTGAGTACTGTGACAATTAGAAGATGCCTGTGTGAAGCTAATCTATCACCAAAAAGCCCCCGCAAAGTCCCACTGTTAAAAAAAAGACGTGCTGAAGAGGATACAATTTGCCAAAGAACACATCAACTGGCCTAAAGAGAAATGGAGAAACATTTTGTGGACTGATGAAAGTAAGGGTCCAGTACAGTTTGTCAGACGACCCCCAAACACTGAATTCAAGCCACAGTACACTCTGTAGACAGTGAAGCATGGTGGTGCAAGCATCACGATATGGTGATGTTTCTCTTACTGTGATGTCAGGCCTATTTATCGCATACCAGGGATCATGGATCAGTTTGCATACATATCGAAATACTTGAAGAGGTCATGTTGCCTTATGCTGAAGAGGAAATGCCCTTGAAATGGGTGTTTCAACAAGACAACGACCCCAAACACACCAGTAAGCGAACAGCATCTTGGTTCCAGACCAACAAAATTAAAGTTATGGAGTGGCAAGCCCAATCCCCGGACCTTAATCTGATAGAAAACTTGTGTTTTGCTGTTTGCTGTTTCTGAGGTAAAACCAAGAAATGCAGATGAATTGTGGAATGCTGTCAAACCACCCTGGGCTGGAAAACTGTTCACAGGTGCCAGAAGTTGGTCGACTCCATGCAACACAACGAGGATGTGAATCAGTTGTCAGAAACAGTGGTTATACAACTAAATATTAGTTTAGTGATTCACAGGAATGCTAAATCCTATAAAAATTCAGTTTATACAGTAAATATTTAAGTTTGTAAAGAAAAATGCAGAGACTGCTATTTTTAAATACTCACGTTTTTAAACACACTGCTATTACTTTGAACACAACTGTATATGCTGGTTATCTGGTGAAAATTTCTCATCACTAATCACTTAGACTGACAAACAAAAAATAGACAATAATGACACGACTGATCAATGCTATTAATTATTTTACTTTACAATACACAATCTGGACAAACAGTTTTGCTTTACTTTAATTTTTTTCTCTTTTCCTTTTTCTATTTTTACTGGTTTAAAATTTTCAAAGCATGTACTTACATTTTTTGAGAAAGCCAAAACAAGGAAAGTGACTTCCATCGACTTACTGCATAAGCACCATCACACCGCAAACAATAAGAAAACATGATCAACTCCACATCGTCATGAGGTGAATGGGCACAGTTACCTGTTGTGGTGGCTTATCTTCCGAGGTGTCTCCCTCTATTCCCTTCAGGGTGTTCAGCTCTTCATCTGCACAGACAGAATCATTAAGACACTGCCCACAGGCCTAAACAAGTTTGTTGAACTAGCTCAGAGATTCCATATGCTTTCAACTTCTGTACTGTGTTAACAGTAAAAAGTTATAGCACAGTGAGGACTCTGACACTAAAGCATTGACTTTCAGCTTTAAATTTTGTATTTATAGATGAAAGATTGCTACAGACAAAAACAGTAACAAAATTTGAAGATTTGAAATTAGAGTTGGTTTTCAGCTTTAACTTGATGCTCTGTTCATCTAAAATGGGTGAATACTAAACATGTTACAGTTTCCTTTATTGATCTTTATGAAACAAACATGATACTGTTGTACAGTCTCCATATCTTAAGCCACGTCACTTGAAAACATATAACTCAACTATACCATCAGTTAACATATGTAAGATGTAGTTGTTATACTACAGCTTACATATGTATTAGAGAAAATACTCTTTTAATCTAGAGAGGACATTTTAATGGTCTGAATGGAATTAACAACACGTTAATTCAAAACAAAAAATCAAGTGGCACACTTTAAGTAAGTCAGGTAGTTGAATCTATGAGGTGGTCGCTGTTTACCTGAAGCACAGATTCCTCAATACAGGTAAGAAAATGGGTTTACAGTGTGCGTGTGAAAACTCACTGAGCTTTTTATTTTCCTCCTTGAGTGCTTGCAGGTCTCTGGTGGCAGACAAGATCTGTTCCTGACTCTCTGCCAGCCTCTTTTCAATGTCAAAGTACTGCTGTTCTGTAGGAGCAGAGAACATTCAACAAGAGCACATGAACACACAGCATTATACCTTCATCACACAAACACGTGTTAACAAACCGCTGCTTGAGACAGACAGAAACAGACTCAGCTTTGTAAACCTGCATTGCACAGTTCTAAAGGACACACAGGGGACACTTTGATCAGATAACTATTTGATACATATTCAGACCACACACAGGTAACTGTAGCATGTTTTGAGCTTTGTTGGCCATCACAGTCTAATGTTTCCTATCAGCCAACTACAGTTGTGTCTATGCAGTGAAATGATTTACAGAGCAGGATGGATTCAAAACTCAGCATGACTGCAGAATTCACAACTGTTAATTCATCTGAGCTGCTTTAAAGTAGTGGAGAAATGTGACACCACACTTCACTTCACTTGACAAACAAATAAATAAACACGTCACATGAATAAATAACAAATATATATACCTAACACACCTTCACCACATATTTAAGTAAGTCAACACACTGTATTTAATTTCATATGCAAACTCTGTTGGTGAGTCTCTTCCGCCAAAGTTAGCCCTAACGTGCCATCCCGGCTAACTTTAGCGGGCAGTTGTTTGCACAGCGGAGCACACACACCACTGAGTTTTAAGCCGAATTTAGCAGAGGACAGCTCCCTTGTATAGTGGAGTTTGACGTGAGATTTCTGTCCCTTCTCACATGTTCAATAACTTGTGTGTTTGTGTGCAGCTGCGTACCGCTGTCCGCCTTGAAGCGCTCGTGCTGCGTCTTGAGCGCCTCGTTAGCATTCTGCAGCTCCGTCACAAACTTCTCGAGCTTGTTCTGCGCGCCTTTCGGCAGTTTGTTCAGCTCCGTCCGCTCAAGGACCTGCAGCAGGACGGCAGACATCTCCACCTCCACCTGGACCTCCGACGGGTACTACAGCAGGGACTGAACACCACACTCCGGTAAAATAATGGTGTACTGTTAACGTATGCTAACCCGATGATCACCCAGCAGGAAGGCGTCAAGCTGCACTCATTCAAAGGAAGGATATCCGCCCCAAACCTTCAAAATAAAGCAATCACGGACAATTCATCTGCACCAGCAACACTTTAACTTCTTGTAGCTGGGACGGATTCACGCTGACTGAGCTCAACATCGCGGTTTTGTTCGATAATTTGATGTATTGTAAACATTAGTTTGCATGACATTGACATGAACGCAGAGCATATATTAACCAAACATGAATAACTAAGTGAATTAACCCTAGAATGAGTAAAGCTCTCAAATCGATCAACAGTGTAAGTCTACCACAAACAGACATGTGAACAGCTTCAAAGATTCTCAGCTGTCAACTGTGCTTTAAACATGTAATCGCCATTCTCATAGTAAATTCATATCTTAACCATGCCTGACTGTATTCAATGTCTCAAATGAAACACTTTAATATTTCTGATAGTAACTACAGGTTTTATCTTGAAGATAAATTGACAATGTCCCGGTAGTTGTTTGTTTGTGTAACTTGACTATTTAAACTCGAGTAACCTACTACGACAAAGACACGCGACGGAAGTACGTCAGAGCGCAAAAGCATCGTGGTAAATGAAGTTTTTCCTGCTCTGCTGACGAACCACTGCCGACTGTCAAAATTAACAGCAAGCTGCTGCCTCCTGGTTCATCCATTATCCAGACTCTGGCCTCTGTCAGGGACTGACTCTTTCGGTATGTGGAACGATTCATGAAGTTCAAACGGCGGGAACTTTTATGAATCACAACTTTGAGCATCTTACGTAAATGAATATAGACTGTCTGAAGTTAGAGGGACACACAGCCCTTAACTATAAGAGTCAGCCCAGGTTTCACATGGTTTAATAGCTTGTTGCTTTTAATTCAACACAGCTCAAGTCCTTATGAGTCTTTACTTCAGCCAGCTCTCTCTTTGTAGACATGCTGATGGACAGACACAGTAGCTGTGTTGTGTGTGTTTGTTGACTCACCTCTCTCTCTCCACATTTTCATTAGGCACCATGGGCCGTGGATATATAGTAGAGGAGGCTGTGGAGGGATATCTGACAAAACTATGTGAACAACAGCCAGGTCCAATCACGGGCCTGCTCATTGGACAGGTGAGGTCACACACTAACAGCTGTCTGGGCAGGAGACCAGATGTTTGTCATCAAAACAGCCATATTCATATCATGTAACTAGGAAGGGGCCAGCTCACCTGTAATGGAGAACAACACTCCATACTGTTCAAGAACAATACAACAAACAAGACAATATGACATGAAATCATGTAGAGGAGTGTTTACTGTGTGTGGTGTGGAGAGACCATCATTGATAACTGAATATTCCAGAGCTCAGCCCAAAGGGATTTTGTTGTCATGGCAACTCGAACGCCTCAAAGGGAGGAGTCTACCCCAACAGTCGGAAACTCTCTGGACAAGGAGTGGGTGACTGAGCATGCTCGACAGGTAGGCAAAGAGGGACCTTTTCCCAATACACACTCATGTGCTCTAAATGTGTACAGCATGATAACACACTGGGACATGTTCTGTTGATAACATGTCTCAGCGTGTTATCTAGTAAATCTAAACAGTAACAGAAGAATTAGTTAGAAAATGTATATATACCTCTATATAATGATGTCATTTTAGAATCAAATGCAGTATATGGAGAAATACATGTATTTTATTACATATTGGTCACATAGATTGGGATTTGATGGCAAAACTTTGCTAAACTCTTTAAACTCTGATGGTGGTGGAGTGTTACAATTTCCATTTACTGCTGGTTTGGTCTGTTTTTAGGTGTCAAGAATGTTACCCGGAGGCCTGTCTGTATTAGGAGTCTTCATCATCACTGACACTGATGCTAAGGACACACTAACCACACTGCGACAGGTAAGAGTCAATAAACATGCTGTATGTGTACATGATGTACATGCTCTTAAAGCTGCATGAATCAATATTTGGCCACTGGGGGGCAGAAAACATTAAACACATATACACAAGCAGACAGTTACACAGGCATCATATAATCATTGTTTTGAAATTTTATTTATGTAGTACCTTTCAAGAGCAGAACGTCATAAAGTGTTTCACAAAAAGGAATAAGGTAATAGTCACAAAACACAGACTCAAAAATAAAGCAAGTAAAAACAGCATAGAATATGAATACATAAAATAGAAATAAAAGTGAAGAGGGAGTTGCAGTTGTTGAGATGGGATGAATAAAAGTGTGAATAATTATTTCCATCTCATCTTGAGAAACAGTGGGCCTGAGTGCAGTTGAAAAAACAGGAATGAATCAAACATTTAACATTAGCAACGTTGGGCTGAAAAGAATATGACTCAGGACAGAACTTTAGGGGGAGTTTCAAAAGAAGAGGCATATTTACCAGCAGCTGAAAGAACAAGAACAAAAACGCTCTCTGTTTAAAATAAGTGATGATTTAACAAGAAGCTCTGGTAGAACATACTTTAGTTATGCGCATGTATCTTTGAGTGTGTTTTCTGTTTCTGATCTGTGTGAGTATTGTCTTCATGTAGTTGGTCTTTGCAGTGGAGAATGTGATCTCCTCAGAGCATCTGTGGACACCTGCAGATGATGATGTCACAGACTGTGTCACACTCCATGTCAACCCCAAAACCAGAAAGTATCCTTTTGCCACAGCCTTTGCATTAGATGAGGTAGCCATCATTTACTGTGTGTGGATTTTCTTAAACCCCGCATATCAGAACTGTCTGCAGAACCTTTGACGTCAAAGATCCCAAGGTTTGTTAACATTGTTGATTCCAAAGCCATGGTGTCCATCTACAGTCACTACACTTATGCCGTTGCAAACGTTTCAAAAGTTCTCAGATCCCTCTCTTACTCCATGAAATTTTTAATGTCTAAGCCTCTATTCAAAGTGGTTTTGAATCGAGAAGCTATAGTTACTGATCTGCTCGTAGCAAAGGAAAGCCAAAGTCAAGCCAAGTTAATACTCAACCCTTTTACAGAAACACTCCAAGGATCCATCCAGATTATCTTAAATGTTTTCAAGATTTCCCAGAAACTTGGTTTAGGTTCACCTCAGGTCAAATCAGTTGAGTGGGCACAATGTGATTCAACGTGATATTTAGCGTTTACAGCTGCATCGTGTGTTTATTAATTATATCCATTTCATTGGCTGTTTCAGAGCATGGCCAAGCCTGCAGACTGGAAGTACCAGTCAGGTGTGTGTTCCTCCTGGAGCATGGTGTCATGTTGTTTAAATGTGGACATCTCAGTACCACTACCAGACAACGGAGCCGGTGCAGAAAACATGGATAAATGTCTTAAGGTTAGCACACACACGTGCACAAAGTTTCAGTTTTCAGGAACTTGAGTGGAACTGTTCTCATGTCATGCTTTGTTTCAGGAGGGACTGAAAGTGTGGGCACACCAGATTCAGAGGGGAGTTTGTTTGATCGATGGAAAAAAGCTGCCAGAGGACACCGAGCTTACAGCTGGACAGGTTGTAGAAATCTAACCAACACTAAGAGATCAGTTCAGAAAGTAAATCTGTAAAATGTGTTGGTGGCCATGTACAGGCTGACAACTGGCCTGTCTCATCTCTTTCTCATAGTATTTGTAATTTTTTTGTTTTTTGTTTTTTTGTTTAATGCCTGATAAGCCTTCAAACTCATGCATCTATTACTCAAACAAGCCCTCCTCGATTGTATGTCTCCTCTCACCAGTACCTGTAACAGTGATTCACCACACGTATCAGAGCTCAGAGTAGAAAATCACTCCAAACTTGCCAAAAAATATCAGTGACCCATTTCTGGCCCTTCTTTTAGGACCAGAAGTAAAAGCATTGTATCATCTTTCCTCACTTAACTAATCTGTCAAAATGTAGGAGAGCTACAGAGGACCTAACCTGTTTGGAGTTGGTGTTCAGGCAGTGCTAGTGCATGAGAGGAGAGGTCTTCTGGAAATGATCAATTATAATAAGTTTATTGAAAGAACATTTTTACCAAAACACAAACACATGTTGGGACTGACTGTGCAGAATGCAGAGGAAAACACATGCTGTCTCAACAGAAACCCATGTCCTTCCAACGGGGTTAATGTAACCATGCAACAGTGATGATTCTGTCAGAGCCAACCATTTTGGCATTCACAAACTTTGATCTTGTCCCTCTGGCTGGATGTTATGCATAATGAAGGATATGTCAACTTAATTGCAATAGCTAAAATCTAATATGGGGTCTTTTATTATTGATTTTGAATAGTTGTCCATTTCCTTGCTGCAGGTACATGTAGGAAAGTTCATAAATAACCTTCAATCACCCTCATGTTATGAGAGATAGCAGTGTTTTCAGTCCAAAGCTAAATCTCCCCCCACTCAAAAAAATGTTTTTCTTATTATAGCTTCACTTGGATGTTTGACCTTGTGACTTGTGCATGTAACTACAATAATGAATGAAACGGATTCTCTACATTGTGTGCAAGGCAGGAGAATGATTCTAATCCACTGTGTCTGGTATTTCGCTGTAGAGGAAGAATGTGAGACAGACGTACACAGCTCAGCTGCTCACCACACCGGTAAGAGACACCCATACACACAAACACACACAACATATAGTAGTATTTAAATCAAACTGACTGCTTCCTGTGCATTAGGATGACCTGAGGTCAAAAGATGTGGTCCAACGGTGTGGAGGCAGTGTGTCAGTCAGAGAAGCAATCCACTGCAGAGCTTACATACACAGCAACAAACCAAAGGCCAAACTGGCTGAGAAGGTAATGCTTTAATTCGCTGCACATGTCAAATGAAACTGAATCATTTCGTCATAATTTTTTTCATTGTGGACAGCTGCTGAAGAGAGATGTGGTTTCTACGGTGGCCACAAGGGTTCAGATGCTGCTGGAAGAGCTGCTGATATCAGAGAGGGAGAGCAAGGGCTGTAGAGACAAACAACAGACAGGTACACACACACACAGACACACACAAGATGTAATCAGTTTGCTCTGGGTGGGTGTAGGATCAACCAATCCCAATGAAGGGGTAGGAATTATGTGTATGCGTATGCATATGCGTAGGTATGCTGATAAGATCTGCATTGGAAGCGCACACTTTCTATACACTCAGGGGTCTCAGGTGGTCTGTTGTGACCGGCAGTTTATGGCTAATGTTGCAGGTTAGCAATTTTGCAGGTTACAGTTAAATCAAATTGAACACTAGACAAGGATTAATACACAACTTGAAAATAGACATCTTGCCCCCATTCAAATCAATGTGGAACACATTTCTTTCTGATTGCACCTTCAGTCAAGTCCCCTAATGATGAACTCTTTAAAGAAATCGACTCAAGAAATGGTTGGGAAATGAAGGGAAACTTAACACGCCATTATCCTGTCATTGCCACATGTGGCAGCAGTGACTGCATTTACCTCCACAGTCTCATTTTATTGTCTTTTTTGAGAACAACAGCAACATTAACAAGAATATTTATCATATGCATAAATGCTGTGTTTACACACCTTTCTCACTACACCTCTGACTGACTCTCTATGTCTTTCATTTAGAGCAATTCTGTCTCCCTCGTCGAATCTTCTGTCCAGTAAAAGTGAGTAGGCCAGTGTGTGTATGCGACTACCAGTTCAATGACGAGGGCCTGTCTGAGGTGACTGACAGGCTGAAGGAGATGCTGGACATTGACACAGCTGAGGAGGACTTAGATACCAGACAGGAAACGCCTGCTGAAATTAAAGAGGGAGTTGTTGCAGCAGGTAAGGAAAGAGTGTGTGTATGTGTGTGTGTGTGTGTGTGTGTGTGTGCACAGTATCTACCATTTGGTCCACAGTTTCACTGTATACAATTGATTTTCACACTAAAACATAACCATTTTTTGCTCCTGAGCTGTATTTATTCTATTTTTCATATCTTTCATCTATATGAACCATATAGACCTACAAAAAATTCCTAAAATTTCCTTTACTCTTTCTCCCTCATTGAAAAATCCCAAATACATCAATATTTTTAAATAAGTATGAGTATCTTCTATCACTAGACAGACTTCTTAAAACCTTTCAAAATTGTCAGAAAACAAATGAGATCACTGACCACTTGTTGGTGAGATTAGTTTTAATAACCATCCTTAAGCTGATTGTTCCCAGCTGCCAGACTCGGGTCACTGAGATAATATTATTGTGGCTATTGTAATTTGTTTTTCCAGGGCCCCCTGTGGAAACTGTTAAAGCGCAGGAGTCCAAGAAGAACAACTACATTGGTAAAACACTTTCAAGTTTAACAGTTAGATTTAACAGCCAAGTAAAGCAAACATTTTATACTTTCACACATCTGCCTGCTTTCTTTATGACATAGTGACATATTTTGTAGACACTACCATATGCTGCTATTTATAGACAGTGGAGTTGGAGAAATATGTTAAAGGAAGCTCAAATAAATAAATCCTTCTTAACAGCCATTATAATTGGATCAAAGTATAAAGCTGACACATCTATATAATGTGTGTTATTATGGCCCATTTGTTTCTGAATTTGGTGTGGTTTCTGTTCTCATTCTCTTCTGTGTTGCTTAGGTGTTGCCATGGCTACTGCTGTCGCCCTACTCGCCACTGCTGCCTCGATGCTGTATCTCAATGATGTTTAATACAGAAAGTATGCACACACCAAATAAAGTGTTCGTTTGTAACATTTCTACCAAGTGTATGTTTATGAAACAATGGTATGATCATTAACGTGACTGCAACCTGTTCATAACGATCATCCTGTCTTAGGTTATTGCAGCCCTGGTTCCTGCTGCTGAAACTGTAATTGTAAATTGATGTCATTTTAAATCACCACTATGCCCCTAAGCTGCCCAAAGTACTGAAATAAATAAGATATAGACAGAAAATCTATAATCAGCAATGGCACTTTTCCATTAAGGTGGTGAAATCAATTGCTATTGTGTAAAGAACTAGATTCAATAATCTGATCATGTTCAAAATTATAATGTTGGCCAAAAGTTAAGTTGCTTGCCACAGTGGAGCTAGTATCCTTATCTCTTACTTAAGTTCAGTTCATTACACGTAATTAAAACAACTTTACTAAGTTTACTGAGTCCTGTATTGATGTAGTTATGGATGCGCTCCTGACCACCCCCAACCACACCAGCAGTGGTGCTGGGTGCTGTCAGGTCAGGAGGAAAAATGGGATTGAAATTTCAAGCAGAAAGTACAGTGTCAGTATAGATCAATTATTATCATTTCATTAGCAAATAAATAATTTAAAAGTGGCTTTCCTCTAACATGTATTTGTGTAATGTGAGCTGATGAGTCTGCACACATTCACACACCCACTCTGCATCCAGGCTGTCAGAATGGGAACATATTAGCCATTATCTCAATCAGTTACTGTTTATGTGATTGATTACAGTCATTAGCTATGATAGCTTTTAGATATTAGATGGAGATATATTAGAGATTAGATATTAACCACATGTGCCCACAATATAAAATATAGATTTTGACGAAGATATTAATTTACATCTTGACTACAGTAGGTAAGAGCAGCTGCACTGGCCTGCTCATAGAGTACAAAGAAGCCTTTATCTCCAGCTTTAGCTAAAACAAAATGCTGCAGGAGGTGAAAAATGAAAGAGGAGAGCAGAGTGAGAGACCAGAGACACAGAGAGATGAACTGACAGGAGAAAGAGATAATGAGATGAAGAAAAACTCATTGAGAGCCACGTAGAACCGAGTAAGATGAGACAGAAGAAGACAGAAAAAAGAGACTGATGGAGAGAGTAAAAACTGACAGACATGTCTCCATTCATGCCACAATTCCATCTGGATCTTGTGATGTGTTTTTCCTCAGTTCATTAAAACATTACAGCGACATACTCAGTAAATCAGTATAGATTTGCATCTGGTTTAACTAAAAAGCAGCAACCCTATGTAATTTTTAAAAATACCTAAATAGTACAGAGCTGCCTCTTAACAAATCATCTTTTACTGAAGTCACAGACTTTCTACAGGAAGCACTGCAGTAGTTACAGTGAATATATTAACTCTGACAGTACTTTTGCTGTTCCTTTCAGAAACTGATTTTAAGAAATATTTATGTTTAGTTTGTTTCCCCCACAACAATGAAATGAAATACCCCACTCTCTTTTAGTGCTCATCTCTGATTGGTGTTTTTGTTGATCATTGTTTGCAGTTTGTGTATAAAGTGGCCTGTTTGGATTGAACTTCAGTCTGGCCTCAGATAGCTTTGTTAGTGCCTGCAAAAAAGAAGAGGAGAGTGGAGAAGTGGCCTTGAGACAGGCAGGAGGGAGTTAAACGCTGAACACATGAGAGAAAAAAATGTATGCACAACTCCGTTCCCCTCACAAAAGGTGGAGTTTGGACTTGTTGTCTGGACAGTTTAGTAAGGTCATTGTTTGATTTGTCTTAGAGCTCAAGTGCAATGCACCCAGAAACGTGCCTGCCGTCCAGCTCTGCTGAACTTTGACCCTCAGAGAGATAGCAGCTCTGCCTGTCTACCTTGGCAACAGATTAGTGGGAGAAAAAAACGTTAGGTGGCTTTACCCAGTCAACCTGTTGTCTAACCTGTAGTGAGAGGAGTGGGCCTGATAAGGACGGTCAGCTCTCGGGTAGTTCCACTTTGGTGCGGAGCAGTCCCGGGCAGTGTTTCGGACCTCTAATCCAGAAACCACCTAGAATCTCTACAAGATCTTCAAGAAGAATCTGAAAGCCTTGATTCCCCAAACCAGACATCATGTTGAGTAAAGATCTTCCAGACATTGAGGTAAATTGTTGTGGAAACATCTCTTTCTTGTTTCACTCTTTCCCTCAGCAGGTTTATCTGTTTACTGTTCTCATTAACACACTGTGAATCTGCAGGTGGCAAATAACCCTTTGTGGAGGTTAAATCATCTCAAACTTAAAGTATCAACATGTATCTCTTGCTAATATTAATCTTGATAACAAAAATGGACTGTGCACAGTGCTGAGTACACTGATGTAAGTTATATTGGGATTAGAATGATGGTTGTTCTCTGGTTGATCAATGACAGGAGGTCATGCTCAATGTTCTCTTTTTATTTACCACGTCAGTATTAATACTAGCACAAGTCTTCTTCTCTTCTTACGGGACCATGAACCTCGCATTATCATGTTTGGGGCCAAACTAACTTCTCTGTCAGGGTTTGTGTGTGTGTTTTACAACAGTGGTAAGAAGAAAGTTTAAATGTGCTGTCTATGCACCTGTTTGGAAATACAACATTAGAACAAACTCATTGTGAAGTAATTGATCAGCAAATTAAAATAACCTTCACATAAAATCCTTGGAGGAATTTTTACAAGTACAAATAGGATTTTTCTTGGTTTAGTTTGGGTATTAGTCTCCACCACTTCCCACAGACACTAATCTGAGGCCTCACGAGGAACTACTATGCACATGACTGCACCAGTGCTGGACTGACTGATGTAATCTCTAATGATGGCAGTTAAAAAGCAAAATCCAACTTCAGACTTTGATGGTGGAACAGACTTTTTCCTTTTTAAGTACATACCTCAGCCTACAGGCACTCAGAAAGTCTACCATTACTATCAGAAATGCCACAGCTCAGTCAGCAGGTACTAAGGGAAAGGAAAAATTCAAAGGAGTTTTTTTTCAGGATTAGCATTTTAATTTAATTCATGAATCAAACATTTTATACGTTTTGCATTCAGTTCACTTAACACAGAGGACTGCTCAGACAGAGAGAATGGTTGTATCGTATCTTTTGTGTCTCTAGAGGGGAAGTTCCAAAGTTGAAGTGGGCATTTAGGAAATAGGAAGTATTTAATAAAAGATACTACTGAGTTGCATTATGGGATATGTAGGATTCAGTGTTTAGAATAGGAGTCAGGATATATCATCCTCTCCTGCCTCAATAAACCAGTATTTATTTTATCTGTCCCTTGTGAATCCTCCAGCTTTATATCAGGGCAGTAATAAATCCCCTTTAAATACACCCATAATTCTCAGTACAGGCAAGGTTGTCTTTTTTAAATAAGGAAAGTAAAAAGTGAAATGCCTTACCCAAAAATCCTGTAACACTATTTCATCAAATTGCACATAGCACACTGTTGTATTCCATTCTGGGTCGTCTGTGATGCTTTAAGACAAGATGTGCATCAAAGGGACAAGAGAGGCAGAAGCTGAATTTCCTAACAGTGGCCACAGCAATACCATTAAATCATCTGCAGAAATAGAGTAGACCTACAATCAAATATGAGACTGATGACAAGGAGACCATTAACAACTGACATAAAAGTTTATGTCTTATCCTAACAGAAGTGCTGTTGCAGTCCCATGTAGTCCACACACAGTTTATGAAACATTTCTGTTTGTTTCTATTAGTTAGTTGGGGTGGCATGCCCCTCTCTGTTGCAAACTGACTTTGTTACTTGTGCAAAGGCCAGTTTCAACACCAAAACCCCAAAACAATTAGCTATTCTACTATTTTAACATGTTGCGGCAGTGAGGATTAAAAGGATAAAAAGTCATGTTATGTAGTCTTAATATGGCCTTATGCAACAAGTCATGTGTTGCACAAGCTGTAGGCATGTGTTCACAGTGGCTGTACAGTATGGGTGTGCACTTGTAGACATGGAGTAATAGTTTGAGCAGGTGTCATAAAAAATTGCCTTTGCCTCTTTATATGTTTTGAAACAGATTTTGTATGCATGAAGGAAATAATAATAATAACTGAACCTACAAAAAACAGAAAATATTCACAAAATATGACATGCATTCCCTTTACATGGTTGAAAGCATAAATAAACCTGAAATTAGATATGAAAACATCTCATTTTAATATTGGAAACAAATACCAATAAGTTGCTGAGGTCCTTTTTAAAATGCAGATTTATCTGTCTGATAAGGTTATTACGTAATTGTGAAAGCCAAGATATCACAAGTTAATTATGTCATTATCTTGACATAACAAAGCTTGTTTCCCGTGAAATGGAAATAATTATGGAGAACTCTTAAATAAGTGTATAGTTGAATAAAAAGCAGAAATAATAAAGCCATTATTGTTTGCTGTGAGACTTGCAAGCCTGTCCCACTGTACTAATGACTTACTAAAGAAGCTCTAATATTTTATTTCCTCATTTTCACTCTTATGTATTTATACCACAGGTCACTGACCTGGAGCTTTTCATTATCTTATCACCTTGCCCCTGACCATCCAAACAAGCAAACTTCCAAGAATGTTCCATAGTTTCATTCAGATCAGATCTGTGTGTGTGTGTGTGTGTATGTTTGCCTGTGCTATAAAGACAGATAAAATGGAAAGAAACATTAAGAGAGTAAATTTACCTAATGAAATGAAATTTAATTCATTCATTATTTAATTTATATTATTATTGTGACATTGTGTTTCCACTTCTTCCAAGTTTGTTTACACATTTCTACTCATGCAGAATTGTAAGACTGGGCACATCCAATAGACATAAATTTACCATTTCAAACAGTTATAATGATACTTAACATTCCCTCCCCTTCTCTCCAAGTAACAGTGACATTTGGGCATTTTTTAAACAATATCATTTTAGCCTACAATGAGGTTGTGGATAACAAAACTGCAACATAACTGTATCCCCAATGGGAATACAAACAAAAGTAAAAAACTGCCATGTTTTCAGCACTCTTCAAATCTGTTTTCAGTATTAGCTGACTTATAAGTACTTAACAGGGTCTACAAATGATAGAATACCATAATCCCATATTTGTTTATCAGTCTGAGATTTTTTTTTTTACTGATGTGTTAATCTATGTCATACAGAGCATCCTGGCTCTGAATCCCAGGGTAAAGACTCACGCTCAGATCGTATCCACTGTGAACAAGAAGAAAGAAAAGAAACACTGGAAGAGAAACCCTGAGAGGGGCTGTGATGTAAGATATACCACACACACACACTCACACACACAGAAACACTCTCAACTTTGGTTGTGTGGTTTAGTCAGCAGCGTTTGTTCAATATTTTCTTCCTCAACATCTCTCCACCACTCACCCACACCCACTATTTTCTCCTCTTTTCCCTGTGCCATTGTTCTATTGACTCCACTCTGTCTTTCTCTCAGTCTTGTGTGAAGTTAGAGAACAACTTTGACGATATTAAACACACAACACTGAGCGAGCGTGGAGCTCTACGAGAAGCACTGAGGTGAGAAGAAATGACTTTGCTATTTCTTTAGATACATAGTACACTGATATGTAACACACACACTCTCACAAAACTCTCACTCACTTGCCTTTATCTGACCACAGACTGTCCACAAAGAAGAGCTGTTTGGTCATTATCAGACCAGTTCTACACCTGTTAAGTTGCACCACCCTTAGGATAGGAAAGTAACAGTCAAATCAGTCACATCAGAAGTGCAGATGAACACACAGTAGTGTTGCTCCTACAGGCAAAGAAAGCCATGACTGCTGCACCTGCTTCACATCTGCATGTTAGCACTGTCATTGTATGCATTGGACTGCAGCCTTATAGGATGTTTTGGCATTTCCTTATTTAAATAATGACATAACTATGGATGCTTATTTGTTGGTGTTTTAGACTTCCCAATTTGTTTGCCCCTATGCTGTCTGCTCTCTTGGACATGTTTGAAACAAGAATTTTTCATAACTCTTCATAACTCTTTAAACTGTCAAATAAATGTCTGTGTGTAAAAAATTTAGGTGCCTAAAATGTGCAGATGCTCCCTGTCAGAAGAGTTGCCCCACTAACCTGGACATAAAGTCATTTATTACAAGCATCTCTAACAAGGTATCCTAAAATATACACACACACACACACCAATGCATTCATGCACACAGTCATTTCTGAATGCCACTTCTATGATGAGGAAAATGTCTCAATGATTGAAGAACAAACTGTGAATGAAGGGTTGTAAAATGTACAGGAAATTGTAAGCAGCAGTACTGATGTCATGAAACCTATTATTCATGTGTGTGTGTGTTTGTATGCCAGAACTACTATGGGGCAGCGAAGGCCATTCTTTCTGACAACCCCCTGGGTTTGACCTGTGGAATGGTTTGTCCCACGTCAGAGCTGTGTGTGGGGGGCTGCAACTTATATGCTTCTGAGGAGGGACCCATTAATATCGGAGGACTACAGCAGTTTGCTGTTGAGGTACAAGGTCCAGGTCTTCTAAATGTTTTCTGTACAAAACATATAATAAAACACTAACTACTCAGATAACTCAGCTGTAAATGATATGTGTGTGCTCTGTACTTACATATTTTTTGAGGACCGAGAAAGTCTTTACTTGCATAATGCATACACATACACGGCCATCACAGTTTTCTATCCAGATGCCACATAATAACATAAACAACCATACTAACCAACCATCATTGTTTTTAAAACTCAGTTTATTTTCACAGGTGAGTTCATGCTTTCAACCTGGGAGTAGCTTTAAGATTAAGATAATGATTTAGTCTATGTTAAGGTATATGTTATAAGCTTATGTGACATTTGAGAGAAGGAACATTCTGTTACAAATGAAAAGTACATTTCAATTACGTACAATCAAACTTCAGATAGATATAACTGAGTCAGTTTTTTATGCACAAATTGAAATGCACACAAGAACAGGTGGTTGGAAACCTATCTATTATGATTTGTGGTCAAATTGATGATTTTCTTTTACTTGTACTTGTGATACAATATATTCCAAAATCAAGCACTGCCACATTACTTGGTATTATTTTATTTTGTTCAGCAATGTTGTGTTGGGTTATATTACTGTTATATGATTGCAGTCTATTGTAAGGTCTGACAGTGTATTGTTCAAATCTGTGTCTTTTCACTTCCTAGGTGTTTAGTAAGATGGGCATCACTCAGATCAGGGATCCTAATCTCCCTCCAGCCAATGAGTTGCCAGAATCTTACCACAGCCCTATAGCTCTAATTGGTTGTGGCCCAGCATCAATTAGCTGTGCTTCCTTCCTGGCCCGTCTTGGATATGATAATATTACCATATTTGAGAAACAGAAGTACATTGGAGGCCTGAGGTAACATCATATCATATCATATCATATCATATCATATCATATCATATCATATCATATCATATCATATCATATCATATCACATCATATCACATCATATCATATCAATGATACATGGTACAATATATCAATGTACCATCAGTATAATTATTTATTTACATTAATCATGTTTTAAGTCTGTACTTTTTGTTTCTAACTAAAAACTACTGTTACAAAGCCATTTTGAACCTAATAATACAGAACAGGTGTCAACTTAGGGGTTGTGTAGTATAGTATAGGTATATAGTATAGTTTTTTCTTTAAAAATACCACTAAATACACAATAAAAGTTAAATTAAAACAAACTTATAAGGTGCCAAGGTCATTTGACTTTTAAGGTTAAGGTTAAATTTTGAAACACAGGATCATTTGTAAATTGTTAATGAGGGAGTGTTATTAGGGTTATCCAGGTTTAATTAATGAAAAACCACTGAAAGACAGAACCATTGACAAAGCTGAGAATGAGAATGACTCCTAAAACCTCTTAAATAAATCAAGGGGGCAAGAAGAGAAATATATAAGACACTAACTATAAGACACTATCAAACACTACTCAACATTCAACAAATGTGTCTGCAATGTGCTTCCCTGCAGCACATCAGAGATTCCTCAGTTCCGGCTCCCCTATGAAGTTGTCCAGTTTGAAACTGACCTGATGAAAGACTTGGGGGTGAAGGTATGGTCCATAGACACTCCTGACATCGATACCAGTCCTCTAAAATGTTTTGACAGAAAATGAACAAAGATGAAAAATTTTAGTGTTGATTCATAATATTGGATATTAATGAAATATTAAGACAATAACGATATGTTGAGAGTTTTTTGATAATTGAAATCCTGTGCATACCAGGTGGTGTGTGAGAAGGGTCTAGGTGTTAACGAAATGACTCTAACATCTCTGAAAGAGGAAGGATACAAGGCTGTCTTCATCGGGATTGGTTAGTATCTAATTTAAAATAACAAATAGCTTTGTGCATTATAAAGTTTTCCATTGGGGTTTCATGCTTTACCATACATACAATATGTATGACTGCCCCATTATTATATAAGGATTTTTTAGGATACACATTCTTTTTCTTCCAATGTGTGCATGTGTTTGTGTATGTGTTTTTGCATGTGTGTGTGACTGCAGGTCTCCCTCAGGCCAACAGAGCTAAAATCTTCCAGGATTTAACTATGGATCAAGGTTTCTTTACCTCCAAAGACTTTCTGCCAATGGTGGCCGTAGCCAGCAAGGAGGGTACTGTTGGGAACACACACACATCAGCCATTTAGACAAAATACACAACACACACACAACTGTTTTTCTGGTGCCATCTCTTTACTTTTTAAACATAGGGAGACATCTAACAGGAAGAGGGCTAGTTCAAATATGAAAATGTTTTAGTGGTGAGAACTATGTTTACAAAGTATTCAAATTTCAAATTTTATTCAAATTTATTTATTTAGAGCCCAAAATCACAAACATTGTTTGCCTCGGAGGGCTTTACAAGTCTGTACAGTTGTGACACCCTCTGTCCTTAGACCCTCAAACCGAGTCAGGAAAAACTTCAAAAAAGCCTTTATGGGAAAAAGAAGAAACCTGAGGAAGAGCCACAAGATGAGGGATCCCTCTCCCTGGGACGGACAGACGTGCAATAGATGCCACATGTACAGAGAACATCATCATCAGTCATTTATGAAGTTAAACATGAGTCGTAATAAGCTGTAGCTATACTGAGTTCATGGGTTTAGTCCATGTGTGAAGGTATCACAGGTAATGGAAATGAGTCCGTGAGTCCAGGTGCATCCCTAGATGTCCTCATATGGAGCTCTGGCCACTCAACCTTCTCTCCACAACACAGACACAGATTATTTATTATATTTCTAACAGATGCAGAGACAATCTCTGATTATAATGTCTCTCTGCCTCTTGACCAGGTATGTGTCAGTGCCGCTCATCTCTTCCAGAGTTAAGGGGTGTAGTAATTGTTTTGGGGGCCGGGGACACTGCATTTGACTGTGCCACCTCGGCTCTACGCTGTGGAGCCAGGAGAGTCTTTGTCTGCTTCAGGAAGGGATTCACGAACATCAGAGCTGTTCCTGAGGAGGTTTGGATGAGGGACAGAGGGATCGATACAGACATCTACATATACATACTGTATATAGAGAACACTGAATCTGTGTGTTTTTTCTATCAGATGGAGTTGGCGAAGGAGGAACAGTGTGAGTTCCTGCCCTTCTTGTCTCCTCGTGAGGTCATCATGAAGAACGGTCGGGTTGCCGGGTTACAGTTCTGCCGCACTGAACAGACTGAGGCAGGTGACTGGTTGGAAGATGAGGACCAAATTGTCAGGCTGAAGGCTGATTACATCATCAGTGCTTTTGGGTCCATGCTCAACGAGCCGCAAGGTAATTAACCAATCAGTTGAGAGACATGCTAACTGATCAGCAGTTCAGAAGATAATGGACTATTAGTGCAGCGATCAACTGGTTAGCCACGATTCCACTCTCCCCGACACCCTGAACACATTCTACGCCCGCTTTGACACACCTGGCAGCAGAGAGAGTGTTCACCTTTCCCCAGCTGGAAGAACAGCATCAGCCTCTAGTCCTGCAGCTGCACCAAGTGAGCTCTTCCATGAAAAGAATCAACATCAGGAAAGCTGAAGGACCAGATAAGGTGTCTGGTCGCACTCTGAAATTGTGTGCAGACCAACTGGCAGGAGTTTTTCATCCTGTCCCTGCAGCTTGCTACAGTTCCTGTCAGCCTCAAAACCTCCATCATTGTGCCTGTGCCTAAAAAATCTGCTGTCACCTGCCTGAATGACTACTGCCCTGTCGCTCTAACTCTGGTCATCATGAAGTGCTTTGAGTGGATCGTCCTAAAGCACATCAAAGACATCATCCCTGCTGCTGGTCTGGATCAATATCAGTTTGCATACAGGGAGAACAGATCGATCAGAGGATGCAGTCCTTATTGCACTTCACACAGCCCTGACCCATCTGCAGCTTTCCTAACACCTACGTGAGGATGTTATTTGTGGACTTCAGTTCAACCTTCAACACAGTGATCCCGGACAAGCTGATACTGAAGCTCCACAACCTGGGACTGCCCTCATCGCTGTGCCATTGGATCAGGGACTTCCTCACCAACAGGCCTCAGGTGGTGAGAATCGGGGACATCACATCCTCTACACTGGTTCTGAACACAGACACACCACAGGGCTGCGTGCTCAGCCCAGCCCTCTTCACTCTCTTCACCATCTCTCTCACCAGTGACTGTTCTGCCATCCACCACTCCACAAACACCATCCACAAACACCATCGTAAAGTTTGCAGACCATGACGACACCACCATAGTGGGCCTCATATCGGACAATGATGAGAGACCCACTACAGAGAGGAGATCCAGCACCTTACTCAGTGGTGCTCAAACAACAACCTTGTTCTGAACACCAGCAAGACCAAGGAGGTCATAGTGGACTACAGGAGGTCCAGGAGGACAGAGCACACTCCTCTCCTCATCCACGGGGAAGCAGTTGAGCGTGTCAACAATATCAAGTTCCTGGGCATCCACATCACATCTGACCTGACCTGGTCCATGAACACAGCTCACCTGGTAAAGAAGGCTCAACAAAGACTCTTCTTCCTCAGGAAGCTGAAACGTGCTGGACTCTCCCCTCAGCTCCTGACAAACTTCTACATGGGCCACAATAGAGAGCATCCTCTGCCTCAGTGCAATACTGCACAAGACCAAAAAGACTTAGCCTGGGTGGTGAAAACAGCACAGGGGATTGTGGGAAGTCCTCTTCCAGACCTGGACTCAATATACACTGGCTGGATGAAGAAGAAGGCCCAATATATTGCCGCCGGACCACATCTCGGGTAATGGACTGTTCATACTGCTTCCATCTGGAAAGCGGTACAGAAACATAAAGACAACAACTAGCAGACTGAAAAACAGCTTTTTCCCCAGAGCTGTACAATGCATTTCCCCCTATTGAGAACTTGAGACATGCACTTGACTGCACTTGAACAGCTGACCCACCCCCCTACTGTGCATGCTGCTGCAACTTTGGATATTTGTGTACATATTACATATTTTTTACTATATATTTACGTTTAAAGCTGGAAGTCCACCAATCTTTAATTTCGTCATGTGAAAACATGATGATAGTAAATGATTCTTGATTCTTGATGTGTGTAAACTTTTCTATGTTTTCTGAAAAGTATTTGTTTCTTTGTAAATTTCTACTTGTGTGGGTGTTTGAAATTGATGATGTTGTTTAGTTGTTAGTATGTTGGGCATTTGAAGGTTAATGTCTTCTACAGATAATTTGCTTTTATTTTACTTCTCATATATGTAATCAACATTTGTATTGTTACTAAACAGAAACTGAGTCTTGACCTCTTCTGATTATTAGTAGTAGTATGTTTTCATACATAACCACATTTTGTCTGTGTACAGTAAGTGAGGCCATGGCCCCTGTAAAGATGACCCGCTGGGGTACTCCAGAGGTGAACACAGACACCATGCAGACCAGTGAGCCCTGGGTGTTTGCAGGTGGAGACATCGCTGGTCTGGCAAACACCACAGTTGAATCAGTGAATGATGGCAAACAGGCCTCATGGCACATTCACAGATACATACAGGTAAATTAGTCTGCTTTAAACATTCAACAAACTTTTAAGATTCAGGACCTACACCATTTAAGACAGAAGACAGAAGCTTTTTTAATGTGGAAAAAGTACGTATATCATATTTGCCTTTTGACTGATTTTTTTTTCTTATTGCCACATTCATGAGTAATAGGACTTCCTTTTGAACACACAGTCAGGTTCAAGATTAAATCTTGATGTAATTCATTCAAACTGAACTATAAACTATAACAAACTAATAAATACACGTATATACTATATAAACTATATGAGTGATGTAAGTAAAACATTTGGCTCATCTCCTCTTCTTCTGTAGTCTCTACACGGACAGAGCGTGGACCCAGTTCCAAAGCTGCCACTGTTCTACAGTGCTATTGATCAGGTGGACATCAGCGTTGAGGTTTGTGGAATAAAGTTTCCCAACCCGTTCGGCCTGGCATCTGCTCCTCCCACCACCAGCACAGCCATGATCAGAAGAGCTTTTGAACAAGGATGGGGCTTCGCTCTGACCAAGACGTTTGGACTGAATAAGGTACAGCACACACACAAAGACACACAAAAACAATGTGAGTATGTTATACACATTGACTTACACACTAGTACGCAAATGTATAGGATTTCTTTGGACAATGAGTATTTTTAGAAAAGCTCAGATGGCAAAATCTTAATGTTTTTTATGTCTGATCTCACCCAAACAGACAAAAGTTGAAGGCAACCATTACACAGCATTATGAAATTAGTAACTTAAAGGTATAATGAGTAGCATTTGTTGGATGCTGTTTGTAAAAGCTACACACAGTTGGCCCCTCCTCCCAGTTCAATATACGTAAAATTTATATGGCAGGAGCTGGAAACAACTATTTTTTGGCATCTTCTTGCTCAAGAAATCATCTAAATGATTAGTTGATTATACAAATTGATTTGACGAATTGTTTTGTCTCCAATTCAGTGACAATGTGATAACAATTAGATACTATAAGACAGTAATGTCCATAACGATTCATCTGATTGTCCTCCATGAATCTATCTCTGCAGGACCTTGTGACCAATGTGTCTCCTCGTATTGTGCGTGGCACCACCTCAGGTCATGTGTATGGACCAGGTCAAGGCTCCTTTCTCAACATTGAACTCATCAGTGAGAAGACAGCAGCCTATTGGTGTCAGTCAGTTGCAGAGCTAAAAAAAGACTTCCCTAATAATGTAAGTCTCCTGTCATGTCACCTGTTTGGTCCTTCATGGACAAAGTTCTGCCTTGACGTGGCTGCAGGTCTATCTGCTGAAATGACTTTCTGTGTAACAGAAACAGACATTGTCTGCTAAGTCATTGTACCATTGACATTTCATGTGTAATGGATGGAAGAATGGTCCAGTAAATGATCTGATACATTTCTCTTGGGCATTTGAAAACTAACTTTTCCCTGTCTCTCTGGCAGGTGGTGATTTCCAGTATAATGTGTAGTTACAACAAGGAAGACTGGACAGAGTTAGCCAAGATGGCAGAGGTGAGAAAAATCACATTTCAGTAACAGAATCCACACCATTCACAGAATGTACATGATATAAGTATTTTGTAATATTACATGTATATACACAGATGACATGTGTGTGGTTTGAAGGTGTAAAATGGATAAATGTGTGTTTAGGAGTCAGGAGCAGATGCACTGGAGCTGAATCTGTCTTGTCCTCATGGGATGGGTGAGAGAGGCATGGGACTGGCCTGTGGACAGGTAGGCATGCACACACACAAAAACACACAAACACACACAAACACACACACATGCAATTCTGATCAATAGTGAAAGCACAAACAGTTACTCTCATAAGCATACGGTATACAACAACATACTGTATTATGAACACTTTATACAATCTCTTACATCCTGTTCTACCATTTTATGAAGGGCACCACCGAGGATCTTTCCAAAGTGAACAGTTTGATGTGCTCAGTGGTTTGTGTGTTGACATGTTGGTGGTGTTATGTGTCTTTGTAATTAGGACCCGGTGTTAGTGCGTAACATCTGTCGCTGGGTACGTGCAGCCATTTCCATTCCATTCTTTGCCAAACTTACACCAAACGTTACCAATATTGTTGACATCGCCAAGGCTGCTCATGAAGGTAAACACTCCATGGCTTACACACTTCTTTCTCAGTTCTGCTTCTGTATTTTATTACATAATTTCACTGTATAATGCAAATAATTTAAGTGTAACGATTATTGGTGTAATGAATATCTAGCAAACATGTTGATTGTTGTTATTGTTTCAGGTGGAGCAGATGGAGTAACAGCCACCAACACAGTCTCGGGTATGATGGGATTGAAGGCTGACGGCGCACCCTGGCCAAGTGTTGGACAGGCCAAACGCACCACATACGGAGGAGTGTCTGGTAAGGACACACATAAATATACAAATATGTACAAATTCCCTTACTAACCAGTACAGTAGTTATAGAAGCATCATTCTATTAACCCTTGGGGGACTACGACTACTATATTCTTAACGAGAGACTAGAGTATCATGATTTTTAGACTCTATTGTGGCTCAGGCTCACACTCCCATAATGCAATTTGACTGCATCTTTCATTAAAGCCTTTCTGCCTGGTAATCACTGACACCTTCTCTAGAACCAATTTATAAAGCGGAGTGGTACGCCTCATGAAATGTAAACTATGAGTCAGACTGGTGACGTCCCTCTTTAATTATGTTATGACAGGTACAGTAGATAGTGATACATATGAACACAGTTTTACAACAAACAAACACACATACTGTACACGTAATTTTACACATGGACACACACTAGCCCATACAGTGAGGAGAGTGTAATGCACCATGAAGGAAGAGCTTTATTATTCAATAATATCATAACCCAAAAATAAGACTGAAAAACTGAAACTAAAGGTTTGGACAGGGTGCAGGAAGTCTAGACAGAGTTTTAGGTATAGGATTTGAAAATAACATGAAAAAACACCATGTGTATGGACTTTGTAACTTTGTTGTGGTGTATAGGTGCTGTATAAATTATTATTGATTATTATTATTATTACTTAGTAATGTAACGTAATGTGTGCAGGTAATGCCATCAGACCAATTACTCTCAGAGCAGTATCGGCCATTGCCAGAGCAATTCCCGGTTTCCCGATTCTGGCCACTGGAGGTATCGACTCAGCAGACGCTGGACTACAGTTTCTTCACGCCGGGGCTTCAGTGTTACAGGTAACTAGAAAAAAACAAAGTACAAATATGACAAATTACATTTAGTAAGCCACTAAGGTAAGGTAAGACACTATAAACTTGACATTAAAGAGGCTTCAAAAATATTTCATTAGCTTAATAGAGTGATTGATGCAGGAAATGTGTTATATTTTTATATTTTATTTTCAATGTGTTGTTTTTTTCACAAAATTCCAATGAAGCAAAATGGAATATTACATTTTTTGTAATATTTAGACTTCCTGTGTCTTATTACCATAGGTGTGTAGTGCAGTACAGAACCAGGACTTCACAGTGATTGAGGATTACTGTGTGGGTATGTAACTGTGTTTCTGTATTTTCTATGCTACATTCTCATTGGTGAAAAGACATCAAATCTTGAACGAATGACCATTCATGATAAACATTTGTAGGTGTATTTTACACTGACACGCTTAGATGTATTATGCCTAGTTTCTAAAAATGTCAAACAATGATCCATGTGGTTTGTTTATCATCAGTTGTGGCAATTAAGGTATCAGAATACCATGTACTCAACCTACTGATTCA
Source organism: Scortum barcoo (assembly GCA_023238725.1). Taxonomy (NCBI): domain Eukaryota; kingdom Metazoa; phylum Chordata; class Actinopteri; order Centrarchiformes; family Terapontidae; genus Scortum; species Scortum barcoo. The sequence goes on along the minus strand of CM041533.1, from coordinate 26,124,174 downwards.
TCTCAGAGCTCTTCTAACCTTACCTTTTTATCCAGGTCTGACAAGTCATGTATACACACTCTAGACACCCCATAGTTCCTAAAGATTTGAAGAAGGTCAACTGGACTGAAGTCAACAGTTGACTTTCTTCAAACTATTAGGAATTCCCATCAACTAGATGACTGAGAATCTTCAGAGAGACAACCCATTATGTTCTAGTGTATCCTGATGCTAATACTTTGAGACATTGAAACCATGTGATAATGTCATTATGGTGAATATGTGTGTTCAGGTCTGAAGGCCTTGTTGTACCTGAAAAGTCTGGAGCTGAAGAACTGGGACGGTCAGTCTCCTCCAACAGAGAGACATCAGAAGGGAAAACCAATTCCCAGACTGGAAGACCTGGTCGGAAAGGTAAGACTACTTACTACCAATAATTAGAAGTATTAGTGCTATTCTGACTATTATGGCCATTAATACCACTACTCTATAGAAAAAGTCAATCAAAGGCCCCTCTACTGCCATCCTATATTCTTAAACACCAGCACAACCATTTAGTCTGGTCAAAAGTTAAACTAATATTTGTTTTCAACGTGTGTGTGTGTGTGTGTGTGTGTGTGTATTTGTTTGTCTGTGGGACCTGTGTCCATGCATGTGTGTGTGTGTGTGTGTGTGTGTGTGTGTCCATGTGTGTGTGTGTGTGTGTGTGTGTGTGTGTGTGTGTATCTGTAGAGCCTCCCTAGCTTTGGTCCATACCCAGTAGGTTGTCCCTTACCTCCAGCAGAAGACAGAAGCCATCGCTGCATGTACAAGAAACAGCTCAGAAATGCTGGTAAAGCCGATGAGAGAGGAAGCCAATGTCAGCCGGGCCAGCACACCCAAAAAACCTGTTCCTGCTGTCAAGGTATGGTACATACACACACACACACACTTTGGATGTATTCTGCTTTCTTCTGTACATTTCTAAAAAACTGTGTATATGTGTGTGTCTGGTGATGGGTGTGTTTTTGTAGGATGTGATAGCCAGAGCGCTGCGCTACGTTGGAGCATACCAGGAACTAAACAACACGGAGCAGGTACCATTTTTCTCTCGCGTACTGTGGCCATTTTATATTCTAAGTGCAGGTACATTTAAAGGGTTCATCTGTAAGAAGATATATCTCCATTTTCATTCATTTTCCTAAATCCTGTTTTTTTCATTGTGAAGCAGTATCAGTCTCACTTGTGTTGGTTTATTTAAAAATGTTGTTTCCTGTTTTACTTTATTGGAAGTGAGATTGTTGGCTCTAAAATAAACAGAAGCCCAAAGACCATGTGGGCAATTCTGTTGTCACACCTTTGACATCTTGATATAACCCTAACTGCCTTCTCATGATAATCCTCCACAGATAAGCAATCAGTCTCTATAAAATATTCCAGTATTTTTACAGATTTTTCAAAAGGTGGCAGCTGCTATAGTACCAACAAAATAATTACCAGACTGTGTGTTGTTCCATGTTGGGTAGAGACAGACTGGTAGACGTGATGGTTAATATGAAACCTCTTTGGATAATTATTTAATAAATAAAAAAAAAAAAAAAGAATATAATGACCCTCCCATATATTCTCAGGTCCAGGCTCTGATAGATGAGGAGATGTGTATCAACTGTGGCAAATGTTACATGACCTGCAATGACTCTGGATACCAGGTACATCAGTCTCTCTGTCTAGCTGACTCTCTCCTTTGGCACTTGTCTCTCTCTTCTGTTTTTAAGACCTATTTTGGAGACTTTTCTGTCTCAGTCCTGTCATGTAACTTGCTTACTGTCTTTCCAGGCAATAGAGTTCGACCCAGAGACCCACCTTCCCTTCGTGATGGACAGCTGTACGGGCTGCACTCTGTGCTTCAGCGTCTGCCCAATCATAGACTGCATCAAGATGGTTGCGAGGAAAACGCCCTATGAACCAAAGAGGGGTGTACCCATTAGTCCAGTCTACTAAAGGGACAGAAACCAAAACTTTCCACCTATTTAATAATGGAGATTTGATCTGTTTGTCTAATTAATCTGCTGTAAATGTTGTATCTCATTAAGGCAAGTCATTTGAATAATGTAGAGTGTTTAAAGGGGAGAGAAAACTGACATCCAACATGTTTATCTACTTTATAGAGAAGCAGAGGTTGAGGTTTATGAGAAATGTTGTCTTGATTTGAATAAATAATACCACAAATAATAATCTAAAAAGAATAATCTCAGAGGAAAGAGGCAACAAACCTGTTCAAGGTCAAGCTTCACAATAATGGAATCAGAAATTAATTTGTCAATAATTTACCTGCAAAGGGCAGCACAGTGGTGTAGTGCTTAGAACAGTGCCTCATAGCAAGAGGGTTCTGGGTTCAATCCCACCAGCTGACCAGGCCCTTCTGTGTGGAGTTTGCATGTTCTCCCTGTGCCTGCGTGGGTTCTCTCCAGCTTCCTCCCACAATCCAAAGACATGCAGGTTAGGTTAATTGGTAACTCTAAATTGCCCCTAGGTGTGAGTGAGTTTGTCTGTCTTTCTATGTCAGCCCTGTGACTGACTGGCATCCAGTCTCACCCAATGATAGCTGAGATAGGCTCCAGCACCCCTGTGACCCTGTGTGTCAGGATAAAGTGGGAATAGAAAATGGATGGATGTATTTACCTGCACTCCTGACTCAAATGATGCCAGAAGTTGTGGGCTCTGCTTTGTTGTTCCCTCTGTAAACACTTTGTTTAATTTGATGATAGACTATTATTTCAAATTAATAATTTGCTCTATGTTAAATATGTTCATCTGAAAGGAAATGCATCTTTAAAATAGTCTGTGATTTCAATAAAGGTTTTCTGATTTCTGATCCCAGCAAACCATCTGTATCATGAGTGTGAGGAACTGGTGGACTTTTCCTTTAACATTGTACTGACTGCTCTGAAGGACTTGACTCAAGATGTATTCATATCCTTTGGTTAAGCAACAATTAGCAATACCCCACTGCACAATACTCATTTCTACATTCAGAACAAAATTATTTAAGTATTATGTGCAAAGTGTGCTTAATTCACAACATTAAAGACATTAAAGTAAAAATAGATCATTGTGCAGAAGGTGTATCAAATTATACTGATATCTCCGTTCATCCTCTGCTGATTTCTCATCAAATTATAGAGGACAGTTACCATCACATATAATGCTGATGACAGATATTTTCTTATATGTTAAAGATAAATTATGTTTTATACCTAACATTGTGACAATACTGATGGACAACAGATTTCAGCAAATATCACAAAGAAATAAGTTAAGAAATGAATAGAGTCTGTTTGGGAGCACATTTTGTTTAGGTTGGCATTTAGATTTCAGTCTCTAACACACAACTGTATATATATATATATATATATATATATATATATATATATATATATATATATATATATATATATAAAAAGCTTGGACAGGCTCCAGCACCCCTGCGACCCTGGTAAGATTAACCAGCTTGGGGACCGCAGGCCCCTATAGGCCTCTCAGATCCTACAACTATCTGTGTATTTAGTATGTGATAGGTTTTGTAAAAGTGTGCAGCAGGTCCAGAGTTTTATTACACTTTTCTTTCTTGAATAAAATGCAAATACTCAAGGAAAGTACAAGTACCTCTTTTTATTTATTTTTTTAAATGAAGTACATTCTTGAAGAAATGTACTTAGTTACTTTTGCCTTAACTTAATTAGGGAATATTCATCATGTAAGCCCATTATCATCTGAAATAATACTACTATTAAAACTTAGATTTGAAATTGAAACATTAGGTAATAATGCAAATGAGCACAAACAATCTGGGTGCATAAAGATCTCCCCTTAGGGTCTGGGGCTCAGCATTAATCCAACCTTGAGGACTGATCCTGAAGCGAATGCAATGTTTTGGTTCTGAAATTTGAATGGAATATTTGATTTGATTAAGTTTTGTTACATTTTAAATGTCAATTACTTCACAGAGTATGTTTGTATGTGGTGGTGGTTGTTTTAATCAATACTGTCTTCCAGCAGTGGCTACTAAATCCTCCTCTGTCCCTGTCCATCACTTCTCAGTCATGTCACGACAAAGTGGTCGCTTGCTTTCGATGGGGTACTATGACAACAATGAAGAACCTTGGATTTCATACAAGGAGAGCAAGTTCAGGTAACCTGGAGAGTGTGTTTATGTGCTGCATGCAGTGGACCATTACTAACATTTACAATAAAGATTTCTGTGACAGGTGTTGCCACTGTACCGATTTTACACAAAAACAAAATGAGCTTAAACAATATGAACTAACAAATTAATCTCCATCTCCACAGCTGCAACATTAAAATGCTTATTACACATTAATAATCAGTCATTACGTTCAATAAAATAGCATATAATAATATTACTCTAATGAGACTTTTGATACTTTGAATACATTTTGCAGATAGCATTTACAGTATGTACTTTTACTCAAGGAAGATTTTGAAGCTTTACAATTGAAATTGAATTAATTAATTTTATTGTGTGCTACTGCTACTTTTGATTAAGTAAGTAAGTTGATTAAGAGTAAAAGATGCTTCTTCCATTCCTGGCTCCTCTGTCTAACCTTCAGTCCTTTCTCATTTCATTGGTTTTTAAGCGTCTTTCGGAGAAGGAAGAGGGGCCGTCACCACTCTGGAGCCAGCACCTTTTTAGCAGGACTATACATCTTGTAGTATACTGATTTTTTTGGTGGCACTTATTCTTACTAGATGTGTGTGTCTTTACTCAGGAGAAAGTCTGTACAAAATGTATGCTTCAAGCTGGACCTGTGTCAGCCAGAGCTCTAGGTGGCCAGATAGTATGGTACAGTATGTCCCACAAGAATTAGTTTTAACCTTCCTTCAATCCTCTAACACCTTTAGTTTTGCTTCTGCATTTGTAATGCTATAGTTTAAATCACCTACATGTCTCTCCACCAATTAATTGATTTATTGACTGAAAGGACTGGGCTGGTAATGAAATGAGGATGATGCAGACACAGCTGACAAAAATGCAGGAGGAGTTGCTCTGACTGAGGAACAAGCTTCTTCCACCGGCCGACACCATGCTAAACTTTGCTATGGAATCACAGGGTAAGCCATTTTTATCATCATCTTCATTTCACAAATTGTGATGTTAAAATTTGCTTTTTTATTGCTGTCTTTGACATTTTGAATGTGGTTGGTGTGTGTGTGTGTGTGTGTTTGTGTGCAGGTGCCACTGTCCATAATCATCTTAGCTCAGAAACCTATCACACCCAACCGCCAATCCTGACATTTTGGGGGATATCTTTGTGGTATCCTCCAATAAACCCCCGGACTGTTATTCAGGTAGGAACAACACACACACACACACAAACCCAAACTCTCCTTTTCATTGGTCTGTCACTTCTTCTCCTTCTCCACAGGGACACTCCTTACCGCTAACTCCTGGTCGCTGCTGGGCCTTTGCTGGCACGAAGGGACATTTATTTATCTCCCTGCCCCACCCAATCACCATCACCTATGTCACACTGGGTCACATTTCAAGCATGCAGTCCTTTTCTGGCTTCACTTACAGTGCTCCAAGACAGTTTTCTGTCTATGTAAGTCCTAAACTTACCAATAATTTCACCTAAACTGTCCTTGATACCACTTCTCTTTTCACTGTTACACACCAAAAAAGCCACAAGCAGCTACATGACAGGTCTCTCTATGTCTGTCTCTGTCAGGGTGTGAGGAAAGTGGATGGTGAAACGATCCGCCTTGGAAGCTTCATATATGATCCGAATGGGGAGTCATTGCAGACCTTCAAACTCCCTGTGAGTAGTAAACTATGCAGCCGGCTCCACACACGCAAGCTGGTTTTAATCCTGGTTTTAATCCACTCATATATAGAAAGCTATAAAGTATAAAGGTACTCAGAATTGCTGCACACTTGGTCCAGTACTTTTTGGGGACAGCAGGGCAGACACAATAGCCTGACTGAAGCGCACACTGAAAGAAAAAGTATATTCAGTTCTGGAGCCCTGTATTTTTGGTGATTCCACTGCAAATGGTTTTGCATGTTTGGTTGTTTCTGTTTTCAGAGATGACCAACTTTGGTAAATAATACGCTCTCATTGTTTTTATTCCAGCCACCACTCCTGGTCTTGTGTCACTGTAATTTATTGGAAACATAAAACACTCAAACAATAGATATAAATGACATTAGAAGCTCCTCCAGCTCTGGTTTCTCATTGTATTATTTACTGCATGAGCTATAAATCCAGAGGCTAAACCTGAAATTATGCCTCTGTGAAGATTTGTGTAAACTCCTGTGCAGAGCCGGCTGGCCCATTAGACAATATAGGCAAATGCTAAGGGCACTGTGGCCTCCAGAGGGGCGCCACAAAATCGGGAAAAAAAATCACCTTCAATATAATTATATTAAAACTAGTTATTACTATTAACTCTTAAAATGGAAAAGCTCACATAGATTCAAATGTAAAGCAAATGCCCAATTAATATTACACTACAAATGAAATAATACCAAATAAGCCCCCCCTCCTCCGGCTGATGGTACCTGCTCGCTCTCTGTGGGGGGAGGGGCAGATTTATTGATGTGACCAGAGAAGTTTGTAAAAATGTCAAAACGAGCTGAACTGTCCGGAGCACAGGGAAGAAAAAAAAGAAGAGAAGAGGAGGAAAAACAGGGAGAAAGAAAGAGGTAAAGTAAAGATACAGTAATGAAATGAAGCATCAGTTATCTCACAGTGTACTGTGAAGTTGATAACTTCTTCTGAGCGATTAGCCTCAACATGCTAATCAGTAAATAAGCACTTTTATATTTCTGTAGCTGGGCGGCATGGAGGCTCTTTACTTTATGGATCATTTGTAAAGATTAAACCTACTCAGTAGGTGTCAACATTGGCCTTATCTACGCTTTTATTATTTGTCAAGATGGCGCCGAGGATGGCTGCCGTGTCTCGAGCTCTCCCCTCAACTTTGCTGTTTTTTTGCACTATTTTGTTATTTATTTCTTCTTTTAAGTTATGCAACCTGCTAAAGAGAGCCCTATCATACAATATGATAGAGAAAAACTTCTACACATCAGGTCGGTGGTGGAAAAAACTTTTTCATCGCCACCGCCTCCAGCGATACAACGGGGAATCTCCATGGCGGAGCCTACCTGTTGTTGAACCTGAGCAGCGGAGGCGGCGGAGGAAAAGAGGGTGGCGGGCCGGAGTCCTAGTCCGGCTGAGGAAACGTGAAAACCGAGAGTATTCTTCTGGCTAATGTTCAGTCCCTGGATAACAAGCTGGATGAACTCCGGAGCAGGATGGCGTTTCAACGGGACATTAAAAACTGTAACGTTTTGGTTTTCACGGAAACTTGGCTCGACCCTTCGATCCCGGACTCCGCCATTGTTCCCGAGGGTCTTTCCATTCACCGACAGGACCGGACTAATTACATTCAGGGAAGAGCAAGGGAGGAGGTGTCTGCTTCATGGTGAACAACAAGTGGTGCTCAGATGTGGAGATTATTTCTACGGGCTGTTCTCCGGACCTTGGAGCACCTCATGATCAGATGCCGGCCTTATTATCTTCCGCGTGAGTTTACATCGGTTGTCATGACAGCAGTGCATGTTCCGCCACACGCCGACACCAACAAGGCCATAGATGAGCTGTATGGAGTTATCGACAGGACAGAGACCTCACGGCCGGAGGCTGCGTTTATTGTAGCCGGAGACTTTAACAGCGCCAACCTGAGGAAAGTCCTGCCGAGATACCACCAACACATCAGCTGTCCTACGCGTGGTGAGAACACACTCGATCATGTTTACACCCCTTACGCGGACACGTACAAGGCCCTCTCTCGCTCTTCTTTTGGAAAATCTGACCACGCCTCAGTTCTGCTGCTGCCTTCCTATAGGCAGAAATTGAAGCGTGATGGACCGGTGACGCAGGACCATTCAGCAGTGGTCCGACCAATCAGACTTGGCTCTGCGCGACTGCTTCAGCACGACGGAGTGGTGTGTGTTTAAGGACACAGACATAAACACATACACGGTACGCGGTCATTGTATACATCGGAAAATGCATCGATGACGTCGTACGTACGAGGATTACTGTGCGGACATTCCCCAATCAGAAGCCCTGGGTTAACGGAGAAGTCCGTGCCAAACTTAAAGCACGGACAGACGCCTACAACTCAGGTGATTTGGAGGAGTACAGGAAGTCCAGGTATGCACTCCGGAGAGCCATCAGCAGCGCAAAGAGACAGTACAGGGACAAAGTGGAGTCTCATTACAAGGGCTCCAACACCAGGAGCATGTGGGCTGGATTAAAAACTCTTACGGACTACAAAAAGAAGATCAGCAGTGCTGAGGTGATGTCTGCATCTCTGCCTGACGAACTGAACACTTTTTATGCCCGCTTTGAGAGCACCTCTCCAGCTGTGGAGGTTTCAAAAGGCTCAGGAGGACCACTGCCCACCTGTGATAACCAGGGCAGATGTGTGCAGAACTTTAAAACGGATTAACACACATATGCCTCCTGGATCTGATGGCATCCCTGGCCGAGCTCTCAAGGCGTGTGTGCAGACCAGCTGGCAGACGTCTTTGCAGACATTTTCAACATGTCACTGCTCCAGTCTGCAGTCCCCACATGCTTGAAGGAGACCACCATTGTCCCAGTCCCCAAGAAAACCAAAATCCTCTCCCTGAATGACTACCGCCCAGTAGCACTCACCTCCACCATCATGAAGTGCTTTGAGCTATTAGTCAAATCATTCATCACCTCTTCCATCCCGGACTCACTGGAACCCACTTCAGTTTGCCTACAGGCCCAATAGGTCTAACTGAAGATGCCATCGCCCTCACCCTCCACACTGCCCTCTCCCACCTGGACCAGAGGGGCACACATATGTGAGAATGCTGTTCATTGACTACAGTTCAGCATTCAACACCATCGTGCCCTCCAAGCTCGTCACCAAGCTCAGAGACCTCGGGCTCAACAGTGCCCTGTGTGACTTGGATCCTGAACTTCCTGACGGGCAGACCCCAGGCTGTGCGGATGGGCAGCACCACAATCCTCCACCCTGACTCTGAACACCGGCACCCCCCAGGGCTGTGTGCTCAGCCCTCTGCTGTACTCCCTGTTCACGCATGACTGCGTGGCCACCCACAGCTCCAACACCTCGGGCTCAACATTGTCAAATTTGCTGATGACACGACCGTCATCGGCCTGATCACTGGTAGTGACGATGCAGACGGCCTATAGAGAGGAGGTCAGAGCCCTGACATCTTGGTGCCAGGACAACAATCTCCAGCTCAACGTCAGCAAAACTAAGGAGCTGATCGTGGACTTCAGGAGGAGGCAGAGAGAGGAACACGCCCCCCTCTCCATCAACGGGACTACAGTGGAGAGAGTCAAAGTCATTAAGGACCCCAGTCACCCAGCTACACACTGTTCTGCCTGCTGCAGTCTGGCCGACGGTTCCACAGCATTCAAGCCCGAACCACCAGGCTCAGGGAAGCTTCATCCCGCAGGCCATAAGACTCTTAAACTCTGTTTATAGCACCACCACTTTTTAAATAACACCTTCACTTCTCGTTGTATATATTATTCTATTGTATATATATATATCTTGTTGTATATATGTTACTTATAATACATAGTTTACATTTACAGTTTATATTTTATTTGTATAACTTATATTTTAAGGTCTTTATTTATTTTATTACTCTAGTTTATTATTTATCTTACATTTTATTTTATATTTTTATTTTTTATTTTTTTTTTTCCTTTTAGACAGCCTCTATTGTTGTTAATATTCTTTTTAGCATTGTTAGGAAGAGCCTGGGATTTAAGAATTTCATTACCAATGATTGCTGATGTAAATTGTTGTGTAATGACAATAAATTCTTGAAATCTCGAAATCTGAAATCTTGTTTTATTTACATCTGGCTAGCTAACATTTTTCCTGCTTTTAATAGTCAATCAAAATTCCCTTTTCACTCCTTTATATATCAGATTTTTAACCCTAGTTGTTCATAGTGTTACAGTTCATATAGTCTAAAGCATGTTAATTGTTTTAAACTTTACATCAGTGTTAAAGTACACATTATTGTTATTATTAATACTCCATAACTTAGCATTCCCACATGCCATATTAAACTGCAGTTTACTGCTTCTTGTGGTGGTGGTTTTTATTTTGTGGTAAGGGTATTTATATTGTATTTCAGATTTTTTTGTATTTATTTGTAATTTGTTCAAGCATGTACAATTGGGTGACATGTTATCTTATAAATTAAAGACAATGGTAAAAACAATGCTATTCGATTTCTTTTGTAAGCGTATGTAAATCGCAGATGGAGGGGGGCGCCATATAAAATCTCGCCTAGGGCGCCACATTGAGTAGGGCCGGCTCTGCTCCTGTGCAAAGTTACATAGACAGGGGTGGATAACCATTGGTCACAAAGGCCTGTAGAGGAACCTGTACAGACCAAATCTCAACAATGTGATCTGCATGTCAGACAACCTGATTGATTGATTGATTGATTGATTTAACTTCTGCTGGGAGGAAGTTTCAAAACAGAAAAAAAAAACATTTATGTTATACAAGTTGTACATAAGGGTATAAAAGAAACAGTCATGCAAAGGTTCCTGAACGATCCCCATGCTCGTTTGCCTGTGACAAAATGTTTGAGCCTTTTGTCAGCTTGCATGTTTTAGAAGACAAAAACTAACCCTATGCCAAAGCTTTCTGGTTTGAAAGTTGCACTTTAGAAAAGCTCTCTTTCCTTTTTTTCCTGCTCCAAATTCTTGTTAACAATTGACATGTGACCATCTGACCTAATCTTTTCTACTTCCTCTTTCTTCTGTCTCTCATCAGGGTCCTACAAAAGGTGTCTTCAGATTTGTGAAGCTGCAGATTGAAAGCAACTGGGGCCATCCAGAGTATACATGTGTATATAACTTTAGGGTCCACGGGAAGGTGCCACAAATGTCTGTAACCACTTAAAGAATAAACATGCAAAAATAAAAGAAATTCAAAGGACCTGTTATCTTTGTTTCCAACAACCAAATTGCAGTCTCATTTCTAATCAGGTGCTGGGTTATCAAGATATATAAAAATAAGGATACGAAGAACCATATGCAATTCATACCAAGAGAGAAATCATTGTGGAAAAAAGAGACATAATATACATGTGTCTGTACATTACCATATAAACATCAATATACCGTGGTAAGGTGGTGTCAGAGTTCAATCAGGCAAACAACAATATCTCTACAAAACATCTGAATGGTAAACTTTGATGATTTAACTTAATGTATTTGAATTTGTATTCACAAAAATAGTAAAAAATATTGAGTAGGGATTAATCATGAATTTGTACTTTTGTTGTATTGGAATTTATTGTGAATTTGGAATTGCTGTAATAAAGTCACACAGCTTGTATGATTATGTATCACAAATAACTACAAACTGAAGCAAATATAGTGATAGTGATAGAACCGACTGGGAAATCTTTAGTTTATCATGAGTGATTTTTCATATGACTCTTTATATGACTCTTTATATGACTGATAGGAATGTGTACTGCATGAATGGTGGGAAGAACCTGGATACATTCACTTCAGTACTGATACTACTGATATATTTAAGCCCAACACTGACACAACAGCAGAATTAAGCTCTCAGCCCTCTGCAGCCTGCTCCTCATCTCTGCTTGACGCTAGTGGATCCAGACTATATTAGCCACTCCTGACATAGCACACCTGAGTATCTGAGCAAACAGTCAGTAGTGGAGTTAGACTGTGAGTTTTGACAAAGATGTAGGATGTGTATGTCATTGTGAGTATGAGTATTGTGAGTTCTATAGGGGGCAATGCTAAATCCTAAGTTCTTTTAATAAAATCTATACATAACCAGACATTAAAGACTCCCCTTTAATTCAAATACAAATGTCCTATTTCCTCCTAAATGTCTGTAATACCAAATTCATGTTAACCCCCCTGTTGAATTCCTCCCCATGTTAGCACTGATGATAACACTGGTACGTGGCCTGAGCTGAAGATTCAATCGTGACCTTCACCTGTGAGCAGAGCCGGCTCTTGACATAAGCCATATAGGCTCCGCCTGCTGGAGGGGGCACTGTGTGTGTGTGTAGAGGTAGAGGTGTGGTGGGTGCCAAACCATAATCTCGCCTAGAGGACCAAAATGGCTAGAGCTGGCTCTGCCTGTGAGGATATATATAGCTGCTCTAACTATTCCATATAATAGTTTAATTTTGGCCACACATTATATTTTCTAAACTCAGTGTAGGTTTTGTATGTTAAACCTTACATGTGTTATTGTAGGTATGTCTTATTTTAAGGATTAAAGGTTCATGCAGGATAGTTGCAGTAAAGCACAAATGGATACTAGCACACCATCTTGACAATAAACATTTATAATCAGGCAAAACAGGGCCTACATGGAAGGAACCGACTTAGGTATGACGAACTGAGGGACAAAAATGAATGATAAAATTAAATAAAATTAAAAAATAATGAAATGACATAAAAACTTAAAGTGGATTATTGCATGCATGAAAAATATAATCATTCTTACAAGACATGAACAAGATGAAGGCAATTCTGGACTTTCCCAGTGACACACGTTTCATTGGTTTTTCTCATGAATCAGTCAGAGCTGTCTGTCCTCCTCAGCAGAAGGTGGCGCTCACACACTAACCTCACTGCTGGCCGCCTACAGACATTAAAGCACACGAAGAAGAAGACCGCCCATTTTGCTCCTAGTATCCAGGCATCGAGGTGTGCTGAAATATCAACAGACAGAAGAGGACAAAGAGCTGCAATGGACGGGTAAATGTGCTTATTATACACACAGTGCTTGTGGCCGTGCTGTGCTCAGCCGTGCATGTGACACAGACCGGATGAGTCGCTCAGTGTCAGGTGTGCTAACTCTTAGCTGTGAACCTTCACACTGTCACGTTATATTGAAGAGCAGGACGGTAGCTAGCTGACAACATCAAGTCCACACCAAGAAATGTGACGCTTTAATGGTGTCGTTCTTCCAGGGGAACTAAACATAGTGGAAGAACTCGACTTGAGCGTGTTTTCCATTTCATCTGGCTCTTCTTACTTCGACAGTGTGATAGTTATCAAGCTAGGCGACAAAATGCACTGCCAGCACACATCAGCTTGTCTTAGCTAAAATGAGTATTACCGTTAGCTCTGCTGCATGGATGTAACCACGGGAAACAGTGGAAAGTGTGTGTGATGAATGTGTGTGAGATGAATGGGGGCAGATGTTGTAGGGGTTTAACGAGCTGTGTGTTATTAACGAGCAGTGTCACAGCCGACACACCTGTCAGTCCTTTGTCTGAGCGCGAGGGAGCAGCACGAGAGAGCGCAGCACGCGACCTCTGCCGGCTATTGTGTACGATGTGACTGAACAATAACACCTGTATGTATGTATGTGTGCATATCTAACATATGTGCTGTGGCCACATAGAGATATCAGCACGTGACGTAGCACAATAACAATAATAAAATGGAAAACAACAAAAGGCACTTGAGAAATTAAGTCAAATGGCTTCATTTGAACATTTGTGTGGCAAAGTTCCACATATATTTTTATTTAGGTCCTCAGTTTGATTTTGGATATATATAAAGCAGGCTAGTCTCCATTTGGGTCATATTGATTAGGGTGGAACATACTGATTAGTATGTTGGATTTTATTAGTTGTCGTCAGCAATGTAAGAGAATGCAAATTTGGATACACTTAACTGATATCAGTGTGTTTAGATAATTCAGACAAAGTATTATTGAACTTACTGTTAGAGGCACCAGTGATGGAATAACTAATGTGGCTGCAGACTTTGACTCTTTATACAGTGTCACCGGAAAAAAATGAAGAGAGTATGAAGTGGAATTAATAATGAAACACAGCCAGTGTTCATGGTTTTTGTGGAGCTGGGGTGCAAGGGGATGTCAGGACAAGGTACAAATAGCTGAATAGTGGTTGTGTGACTGATACCCTGGTGCCTAATACCTCAACATTAAACCTTTAAACTGCATCATTTTTCTTTACAATTTCACAAAGTTGTAACTGTAGCACACTGCATGCGCTAGGCCATAACATTTTCATCCAGGTTAAACTCTCAACAGCACCACTCTCCCTTTCCTTTTGAATTTGTTGTTATTAATTACTTTCTCTTCTCCTTATCTCCCCACATTCTTTCCTTTTACAGTGATGTTGCGGTTGGTGTGAAGGCAAGTAGTCTTATTTGTTTACTGTTTTTACCCAAAACACACTTGTTTTCTTTGTATACATGACATTGCTCTCACATGGACTGGATGTACAGCAGTTTTATTTTAGGATAGGGCAGGTGAATAGACTCAGAGATAACACCAATAAAGTTATTAAATTATTTAAGAGGTCCTAAAAGATTTCTGTTAAGATTTATGGGATGGTAGTAATTGTTAAGCTGAAAGTGAAACCCTCAAAGTAACTTTCTTATTTTTTGCTGCTAAATGTTATGATGAGCAGTAATGCAAGCAGTAATGATGTCAGGTGACTTTACTGCATTGCTACTCAGTAATGCAGTAAAGTCTAAGACTGAGTTTATACAGAGACTGAGTTTATACAGAATAATTTTTTACTTGTTTGGAAGTATTACATCATTCTACTTACCATAGTAATTTTTTTTCAAATTAGTTAGAGGTTGGGGTATGAATGAAAGTTTGATTTCCTTTCCTTTTTCTCTTGTTTTTCTAGAGAGGCTCAGATGAGCTCAACATGTACGGTAGCAGCCCGAACTCCATGACTGGTACGTTCAGTCTTAACTAGGATTGGACTGACAACCCACCATCATTTGAAGCTGTAATCTGTAATGTTTTTTATATATGCTGAGGTGATCTGTTGATTGGGGTACCTGAAGTACCTAAGTTCAGTTAGTGCTGTCTGGGATCTGGAGTAGTAATGAACAGAAATGTTGAAACTATAAGAACCAAGTATATATAGGTGTATATATATATATATATATATATATATATATATATATATATATATATATATATATATATATATATATATATATATATATATATATATATATATATGTATGTATATGTGTGTGTGTGTATATATATGTATGTATATGTGTGTGTGTATATATATGTATGTATATGTGTGTGTGTGTGTATATATATATGTATATGTGTGTGTGTGTATATATATGTATGTATATGTGTGTGTGTGTATATATATGTATATATGTGTGTGTGTGTGTGTGTATATATATATGTGTGTGTGTGTGTGTATATATATATATATATATATATATATATATTGTTGTTTTTTGAGACTTGCTTTTAAAGGAATGCATCCGTGACAGCTTTTGTGACACATTGTATCTCAAGGGATGCAAGTTATTATCTTAATTCACTGATTGTTTTTTCTGCAAAATGTCATCAAATTGCTTGTTTGTCTGACTCAGTTTCAAATACCCAAAGACAGAAAAATATAAAAACAAAGACAATTGAGAGGCTGGATCCAGGAAATGGGTTTTGCTTGAAATATGACCTAAACAATAAATTGAGTATTAAAATAGTTGCAGATACTTTTACTGTTGACTGAAAAATGGATCCACTTGAATGTCATTATCACTGCAGGCATTTTGACATAGCCACAGTGTGACAGTGGACCTTCATGAACAACAGCAAGACCTTGAAACTGAAACAGATAAATGGAGCTTAGTCGTCAAAAAAATAACTCTTGCTTCAGCTATTATCCTGACTTGTTTTATGTGGTTATTTATTTGTATTATTTTTGTGCATGTGTGTTCATCGTCAGCAAACGGCAGTGACAGTAAGAAACAGCGTCTGGATGAATCCCCTCCCTCCAGAGTTCTCCACATTAGGAAACTTCCCAATGAAGTGTCAGAGACTGAAGTCATTGCTCTGGGACTGCCCTTTGGAAAGGTCACCAATATACTGATGCTGAAGGGGAAAAACCAGGTGAACTTCAACAAAAGTCTATACAGTACTATCAGCCAGTACTTTGGGGTGAACAAGACCAGTCTTGTAATGACATTTAAGTTGGACTGGTTATCTCTTAAACAAGAAAAGGACAGTGACACATTATCCTGGATGTGGTTTGTTATTGTGCTAAAGCTCAATTTTAATGTGCGCTTCCAGGCGTTTCTGGAGCTGGGTACAGAGGAAGCAGCAATTACTATGGTGAACTACTACACAGCTGTCACACCACAGGTCTGAATACATCAAAGTCCATTCAGGTTTCACCTTATTCAGTAAGTCTGTTCTTGTTTAAAGGGCTTCTAACTGGAAAAATGTGTTATGCGGATTATTTATTTAGGTCAGAAACACCCCTGTCTTCATCCAGTACTCCAACCATAAGGAACTGAAAACAGACTCTGCTCTGAACCAGGTATTCACAGAGATATATTTGTACACCAAACTGCATCCTTCAGCCAAGGGATTGGCTGATGTCAGACTTGATGCCTTTCCCCCATGATTTTGCCCCCATGTTTTTTATTTCTGCTCAGAGGGCCCAGGCAGTGTTGCAGGCAGTGTCAGCAGTCCAGGATGGAAGTTCTCCATCCTCTGACCCTGGAGTTTTGGACCTAGCTCCACCCCCCAGCCCTGTCCTGCGAATTATCATTGACAACATGTTTTATCCTGTGACGCTTGATGTTCTACAACAGGTAAATCCTAAATCCATTTAGATCCACCATTCAGACTGGTTCATAATCAATGTTATATTTTTACTCATTTGGACATTCATGGTGTAAAAACAGCATCTGGAAACTAAATGCAAACAAGCAAATAAGGCCCTCTCTGGATACGAAGTAAAGGATGATCACGACCATGAGGCCTCTCAAAAAAAGACCTCAACTGATCATAATGATTGTGTGTATCTTTAAGCTAGAATGTTGGAAATTTAAGTTTGTTTGTTCAAATCAAGCGTGTTCACATTTCTTTGATTATTCCAGATCTTCAGCAAGTTTGGCACAGTTATGAAGATTATAACCTTCACCAAGAACAACCAGTTTCAGGCTCTTCTGCAGTTCAGTGACCCCGTCAATGCACAGCAAGCTAAACTGGTAGGATAATTTGCATATGAAAATTATGGTTGTTAAATCAGCAACCAGTGAAAACTGCATGGTTATTTTGTTAGCATTCAGCAGTACACCTTCAGACACTTTGTTATTGGCTCAGACTGAAAGACTATGAATAATAATAGATTTTGATGAATTTCACTCTGTGGAAAGCAAGTGTGAGACACAATGGCTGCACAGGAAATTATTAACATTTTATACAGAGTCTCAGTGAATTAAAGGTGGTCCTCTGTTTCTCACCTTTCAGCTTTTTTAACATTATTGGAGCTAGACTGATATATAGGCCTAGCCAATTCATAACTGTAAAACAATCTGTATTAAGATTGTTTGTTTATGTTAAAAACCAAAGATTACTGCTAATACTGTCAGTCTATATATTAGATTTTTGAAAATCAAAATAAAAATCAACATCAGGATTGCTGTGCAGCCAGGCTTTCTTACATGAAGTAAGCAGTATATAAAATACTATTGTAATTCTGTCTCCCTCTTTCACTCTTTCTTCAGTCTTTGGATGGACAGAACATCTACAATTCATGCTGTACTCTGCGGATAGACTTCAGTAAACTGGTCAACCTCAACGTCAAATACAACAATGATAAGAGTCGAGATTACACCAGACCTGACCTTCCTACTGGAGATGGAGAGTCAGCCAACAAGGATCATTCTTTATTGGGTAGATACACCTCCATCTTTATTTATATAGACCACATTGATTCATATCTACCTCTGGGTATCCATGATACTGTCCTGTCTTGCCTATGGCTCCATTCATGCACTAAATTGAGGACCCCCCTCTGAGTCCTTCTGTTGTCAGTAGAGTGCTGCTCAGTCATACCTCAGTCGTGGGCTTATCGGAGGCAGTAAATGTAAAGCTAAAGACAATTCTCTAGGGAAAGACAGCTGGATGGCTCAGCACCATTCTGACCATTACACTCTCATCCTTCCCACTCCACCTCTACCTGTGCGTTGGTGTAGAAGCTTCAGCTTATTAAATGCCATCCCTCAGGGGCCTCAGTGGTTGTCCAGCATATTAAAAAAATAAATGGCTAAATAAATGTAGGAGTTCTCTGTATACAGAGGATACCCCGTGCAGCATGGGAGTGTGAAATTCATTGTTATAGTGTTATGATAGCTCATATAGGAGTATTATTTCTTTGGTATTATGAAAATGAAAATGCATATTTCTTAGATTGTTCATTTCTGCACCATTATACAGATTCAGATTGGTTTTGCTTCAAAGGTTCATCATTTTCCTAGTCCTTTAAAAAGAATATTTAGTTTTTGCCTTCAGTTTTGGCTTTCTGTAAGAATTTAAGACTGATTGGGAGGAATGATGAAGTTATCTTTTTAGGTTGAACAGGAAGTAGGTTTGTTTTTCCACCTATCATTTTGGTGAGGTTAGTCTTAATGCCAGTCGCAGAAAGCCTACAGCACCAAGTTTGGTTTTCTGTCACTATGGTAGTGAATTAGGAAAGACTTTAATGAAATGGGCTGAATCAAGACCCTATGGACAGATAATGAGTTTTAAATCCAAGGCTCCATGTGTATCCTTATTCTCATTCTGTTACTTCCTTCTCTCCTCCACTGGGTCAGTATCAGGAAGTTAGCAGTGGATTATTAGTATGAACCTCAATGAACTGCCTACTAAGGATACAAAACATAGTGTTTGTTATGCACTACAATTATGGTCAGATTCACTAGCTGGTTGTAGAGAATTCATTTGTACTGTGGAACTACTACTCTTCATTTATTCATCTTTATCTTCCATCTGTTCCAGCCACCAACATCACTGTTTTATTTAATGGGTGGCCTGGGTTAGTTGTGGATCTGTTACAGTGTAAAAGCACACACACAATTTTATTTGATTAGCAATTGTATGTGATTTCTTTCTATAAAGTAGCTCCATCCCAGTTGACATTATGGCAGGCAAATTGTGCCACTTTGACACAGCAGCAGTATTATTCCGGTTTCTGTTCAGTGTCAGGTGACAGGTGCAGCGGGAACAAAGGGACAAAACCATCACTTGTTGCTGTTTAGCGGTGGTGATAATCTATGAGTTTTACCCTTAATAGGAAGTTTTAAACATATATGATTAAATAACACAAAGTTGGACAGTGTAGATTGTGTTAATGCAGCTGATTTTCAGCTAAATGCAGGCTAAATGTTTCATCAAAATAGTTCAGCTGTAGTCTGTTTTGATTTTGAAGA
Source organism: Scortum barcoo (assembly GCA_023238725.1). NCBI lineage: Eukaryota > Metazoa > Chordata > Actinopteri > Centrarchiformes > Terapontidae > Scortum > Scortum barcoo. The sequence goes on along the minus strand of CM041533.1, from coordinate 26,104,855 downwards.
CTTTGCTGTTCAGACTGTGCAATTTTTTTTTTTGGTAACAATTGTTGAGTTCGCATGGCTTCCACTTGAGTGAAATGCATGAAACAGACAGTCTTTCTCTAGTTGTAGCTCTACTCAGTTCAGTGAACATAAGAAGAGGATGTGTACTTAGTGAAATCAGACAGTCTTGCTTTAGTTCCTCTAAGAAACAAAAAAAAACAGTACCTGCTTTCCTGGTGTTGGAAGGTATGTTCAACTGCCGGAACATCTGAAAATAGTCAGTGCTGATGATTTATCCTCAATACATGTAGCAGAGTGCTAACACAGGTGTGAAAAATCCACAGAGTGCTACAGTGTCACAGATAACGGCGTGGCTACATGTATTGAAAATGTTAGCAAGATCTTGAAATGCATTACTCATGATAGGAAATTGTGATGACTGTAATCATAACAAAGTGTAGATTAATATCATTGCATAGGACCAGATGATTAGTTGAACTGAACTTCACTTTCTGGCTATAGGCTATTAAACCAGCTTCATATTTGTGTGATTTTAGATAAACATTTGACATATTGACAATATTCAATGATTATGGTATAATATTATCACAGTTCAAATACTGTACAGATTTGGGCTGGTTATGACTGTGCTATTTGGTGCTAGGCTAGATGAGTGTTTTGTGGTATAAATCTAGTTGTCATTGTCTTATAGGTACCCCATCTGGAGCGCTAGCTTCCTACTCTAGTGGAGGAGGTTACTCATCTTCTCTCTCCCTCTCGCAGGGTGGAGGTACCTATATTTTCTTTTTTCTTCCTTCTGTTTTTCCATCACTCTGTCTCTGTCCTGCTGCTGTCCTGTCCCTGGTCATGTCCTGCTGTCTAAATGCACCAGAGCTGCAAAATAAGTTTTCTCTTGATGGTCTCAGTGGTTGGTTGGTATTACTGATAAATTAATAGACGGAAGGATTTCCATTTTTTGTCTACTGGAAGCTATTAGCCTGAATTAATATTAATTAATCAAATGCTAGATGTTTTACATCCTTTCTAGAATTTAATTTAATATTGGCCTAAGCAGCTCTTCCATGTTAACATTTCTCCACACTCATGGATTAGATGAACAGTGGTTAAATTTTAGACTTAAATGTTGTGAAATACAGTCACAACTAGTTAGGAACAGTATGAAGTGCAATGTAAAGAGGTATCTTAAAGCCCTGAGATTATATATGTTTTTTTGTTTGTTTTTTATGAATATCAGTACAATGTTTCCTACCTTAAATTCTTGTTTGTGGTTTACTGTCCTTCTGCTGAGAAACATAACCAGTCCAGATAGCAACATCCCGATATATATGTGTAAATGGTCCACAGCTCTGTAGAATTTTCATGAGAGGTCTCATGTAAATGGGATGAGATGGTTTGGCTGAAATAATGTTGATTAATCAGTGGTTTAATTCTATATGCATGGCATGTTAAATGTTTGGCCACTCCCATCATTTAACACTCTTTTTAAAGCTGTATCCTGATTAAATTATAGTATATTTTTATGTCTTTAACTGTTATAGAGGTAACAACGTGTAGTACTAATCTGTACTTTTAATTAATTGTTAATTGGATAAATAAAGAAACTAAGCAATGAAAACCAATCGTATTTTACTGCAGGGTGATGTAAATATATCATCAGAATGTTCTGAAATCTCACCGGGCTTTCCTTATTTTCAAGTTCTGTAATCCACTCAGTACATAGTTGGAGTAGGGGGGGGATAGGAAGGTACATTACATTGTAGATACTGAAGCAGCATTGTTGACCTGTAGGAAATTCTTTACTGCACAAATTTCTTACTGTACCTGTAAACAGTATTGTATGTTTTGATCAAGATGATGTTGGTCAAGTTTCAATGTAGTACAGTGAAGGAAAAACTTACTGGCTCTTTATCTTAAAGGTTAGCCAAGTTAAAGTGGCATTTAACATGGCATCAAGCACATCAACATCCCTGATTTTACCTTTTTCCCCATTCTGATTTCTGTGCATGTATTTGTATGCTGCAGCACTCAGGGATTGTTGTTAAACATTAGTATATATTGTATTTCTGTTGGTCATATTTCTGTCATTTAGAATCTTTTAGATAACTCTATGAGGCAGTATTAGCAGAAATTCATGTCTTTTCTTATTATTGTAGTTGACATTAACAAGTATTTTCATTTTTATAGTATTGTGGATTTTAATCTAGTTTTCTGCTGTTGTATTACTCATGTGATTCTGACCTGTTTGTTTTCTTGTCCTTTTATAACAGGAGCCATTAGTCCTCTGAGTGCTGCAGCAGCAGCGGCAGCAGCTGCTGGTCGTGTTGCTCTGTCTGGGTCTGGAGTGTCAGGAGTCCTGTTGGCATCCAATCTAAATGAAGAGGTACACTAACCATATGGATAACCATAAGCATATTTGTAATCTCTGTTTTAAGTCACATGGTCTTCAGTTGATATTAGTTTGAATTCTTGCTGTTGGGGAGTGATAGTAATGTATAAGACATCATCTTAAACTATTAAGTGTCCAAACTTTTAAAAGAATTCAAATTTTAAATGTTGGTGTCACTTTTTTGACCAAGTAAATCTTTATTCATTTCCCAGAAAATGTACACAGGACAAACATTTTCCTGTGTATCACTCCTCTGTAAAGGGATATACATACATGCCACCGGAACATTGTCCAATTGTTCGTTTATATATTGCTTTAAAGGCCCCTCTCAGACAGCTTCAGAAGACTGCCATGATTGTTAATAATTGTGTGAGGCCAAACTTGGAGCAGCTCTTTTTTTACTATCCCTAACTGTTCCTGTTACTTCCAAATGAACCTTGTGAATTACCTGTTGTTCTGGTGTATGTGTGTTGTGTGTGTAGATTCTCCAAATTGATTTCTGTTCTCCATGGACTGTCACAGGTCCTTAATTATAATCTCCTCAGATATTTTCAACTACTTTATGTTTGAGCACATCATATCTCTGTATAAGATTAAGTTATGTTGTGTTCTTGAAGCCCTGTTTTTTTTCTTTTCAAACTGAACACCTACATACTTTTATCTGAGATTTTTTTTTTGTCAATTTTCAGTTTATTTTCTAATTGTATCTATGCCCTACGCTTTCATCTGTATCTCTCTGCGTACAGTATGTTATCTGTTTCTGTGTGTTCCATCTCTCTATCAGAGTCCTCCTTTCTTTCTGTCTGTCTGTGTTACTCCATACTGGAGTGGTGGTTATCACACCTCCTTGTGATAAAGTCGAGGTGGAACAGCTGCGACCCGGCTGTCTGGTCACAGCAAACTGTTCTCTCTGGTACCCAAACAGCTTGCATACACTTTGGACTATTTCACAATACAATCCAGTGGCTGGCTGGTAGTGGTTGATTGTTGCTATTCTTCATGTTGTGAGTGTTGAATCCAGGGCATTGTTTTCTTGTCACTTATTCATTTTCTCAGTATCTGTTATCAGATTTCAGTCATTTTCACACAGTACCCCTACCCTGTTTCCAGGTGGCATAGCATTAGACACCCCAAACAGAGACTAAAAGGTATTTCACTTTCAGTGATGATGAATTATGTGATGTAAAGTCCTTTATTTCCAGCACAGTTGCAACTGAGCTTAATGAGAACAAACTGAAAATTTTGTCTCTTCAATGGACTTTGTTATACTCAATGTCCCATTCAGAGGTGATTTCTTTATACCATGACGACACAGGTCTCATGTGGGATGTTGGACATCCTGCAAAACAACAAATTTGTCAAATTGACTGGTTCAATAATTAATAGTTTTGTGAAGTGTATTTGAAAATATCTTTTTGCATTCAAGTAGTCAAACTGAACTTGCATTCTTTATGTACAGTTCCTCTACATGTGTCTCTGTCAGTCATAGACAGTAGTCATTTTGGCGCTTGTTGCCTCCAGTTACATGTGATCCAGCCATCTGCTTCATGGTACTGCCCCCTTTTGGTTTGATATCTTCTGCCACTCACTCCGTCATCCACTTATTTATTTCATGCTTCATTCATTTTTCCATCCTTAAATGTATTATTTTCCACCTTCGTCCCATCCTGTCTTTTCCTCACTGATAAATGCATCCAGCAGGGAGTGTGTGTGTGTGTGTGTGTGTGTGTTTTAACATAACTGGAAGAACTGTGTGTATGTGTGTGTCAAACCAGCGGTCATTCAGACTCCGTTGATGTTCCACTGATGCTCTGTTTACTGACCTCTGCTTTGGTTTTTGTCCTCCTCTCCTCCTTTCTCCCTTCCCCGCCTCTTTTCTTCCTCCTCTGCTCCTCCCTTCACACATTTATTTTATCTCCATTTGGCCATACATCCTTTAATGTTGTACTCTTAAAAACTTCCCCCCTCTCATGTATGTTAAACTCATTTTTCTTTCACCTCCTTTTCCTCTCCTCACTTTTTAATTACTTAACTTAATGTGGTCTAACCCAACTTTGGGTTTGCCATTTTGAACCTCCCTTCAAACCCCCCCGTTCCCTCCATCTTTGCTCCACCCCGCATCATCATGGAAACCTCCACCTCCCCCTCGTCCAACGCTGGGCGGTCTGATCTCTACCTTCGTCTCTCCTCTTCCTCCTCCTCTGCTCCTCCTCTTCCTGTCCTCTGCTCTGCGGTCTCTCTCTCTAAAGATGGTCACGCCTCAAAGTCTCTTTACCCTCTTCGGTATGTTCAACCTCTACTATTCTATCTGTATATCTCTCTCTGTTAATCCAATTTTGTTTACTTTCTTCAGTGAAGTCGTGGACACGCTATTCCTCTATATCCTTCTGTATCTCTAAGCCTCCCTCTATCATATTGTTCACTGCAGAGTTAAAAACGTCTTCTGGCTCTACTTTGAAAGACTAGTGAGTCTCAGAGATTGTCTGATTGGTCAGCTTATCTCTTACCTGATGAGAACAAAGACACCAAAATCATTCATGTGTTATCAAAACTCTGCGTCAACACAGATAAAGGCAAAAAAAGAAGTTTGTAGAGTGGGTCTTCAGTCAGGATTCCATCACATTTAGATTCTCACTTGATTTGTCTAACTCAGACTGCTGACTGTGCCCCATCTCTTTATTGGAAAGACAAAACAAAGTGTGAACTTGTCCTCATCCTACTTAAAACTGATCTGCAAATGGAAATGTGGTGTGAAACCTCCAAATCTATATTGAGACTGACTTTATCGAAACAATCATACTTACTGAGATTATTGACTGGTTGCCAAGCCAGCATCTCATGAAGCTGCTTCACAGTAAAACTGCTTTTGTTGCTGTTAAAATTTATTTGTGATATATGTGTTGCAGCTACTCTGTTAGATGAAGGGAAGGAGTAGGGATAAGGCTTCTGTCCCAGTTGGCAAAGTACCCGGCCTTTTAAGCTCTGACACTGATTTAATTTAGATAAAAAAATTCCTCTACTTTCCAACAACACTCTACTCTGAAAGGGGACTATCTGCTACAGGTTTTGGAGTAATTTAGTCAGTATTTGTTATACTAAAATGTCATCCTGGAGTCTGTACGTTAAATAGTTCTGTGTTGAACACTGGAGGCTTCAGTCTGCCAGGGACACATGGATTCAGTGTTTATGTTCTCACCACACTAATGGTTAAGTTAATCATGACAGTCCAGTGTACTCACTAAGACTCACTGTAGCTCTTAAAACTTCTGCCTCTCTTCTTCTATTTTTGCCTTCTTCTCGAGATCTTGTATTAATCAAGTACAGTCATAGTTCACCTTGAAGTTCATTTTATTCTACAACTTTGCTGGTGGGATTACCTGCCACTCAGTCACCTAAACTAGGCATATCCTCTGGGTCACATTAGACTGTCAACCAGACCAGCAGTATTTCCATCTTTGTTCTTACACATATTGGATTGTTGTATATCCACTGATCTTTCCAAAAGTCTAAACTTATCTGCATAAAAGGCCTAAAATGTATTTTTTAGGTTTTCTTTCTGCATTTAGTGTACATGTTTATTTCCTCAATATGGGGTGTGTTAGGTTAGTGCATGTCTTTTAAAAGGTTTAATAAAAGGTCTTTTTCTTACACTGTCCTCTGAGTCATGCACATCCTGTTCAGTCAAAACACTCACCACTCAGCCAGATGCCAAACAGTTCCAGGTATGTGTCAGCTGAGCTCTGACTTTTCTCACTGGTTGACAGTCGCATACTAAAACCACTCAGTTACACAGAAGCGTTTGATTGAATTTCTAGTGGAAGTCAAATGGGAAGATTCCATCTTTTCTTTTCGTTTGTCTTTCTAGCACTAACTTTATTCCTTCCATCCTTCACACCTCTCCTTCTTTAATCTTCGTCGGCTCCATCTCTCCTGCTCTGTCTGTTCTGTCCTCCTCTCCTCTTCATCTTCTACTCCACCCTGCCTCTTTGTCTGCCTCTCTCTCTCGCTCTCTCTCTCTCTCTCTCTCTCTCTCTCTCCCTACCTTCAGGAGTCTATGGTGATGTCCAGAGGGTGAAGATCCTCTACAACAAAAAGGACAGTGCTCTGATACAGTTGTCTGATGGTAACCAGGCTCAGCTGGGTAAGTTTTCCTGGTGGGAATACCTGTATGCAGTCTTGTTAAATTATATCTTTATTAAAATGTACATGCTTTGAATATGACAGATGATCAAAGTCAAGAAGTGAATGTAATTTTTCTCTGAAACTGGGGGTGTAAAATGGTCCAGCTGGATAACAGTGGATATGCAGTGTAATGTCTAACCTATTTCATAACAATTTCATGAATGAGGGACTCATCACTTGCTCATACGTTCTGTATTTACTCACCTGTAGCTATGAGCCACCTGAATGGTCAGAAGGTGTTTGGTAAAGTGATGAGAGTGACACTCTCAAAACATCAAACTGTGGCTTTGCCCAGAGAAGGCCTGGATGACCAACTACTAACTAAAGGTAAGAGGATGTATGCTTCCTGGAAGCACACTTTTTGAAATGGCTTATTATGCATGGTGCCTGTTGAGTTGTTAAATAAAAAAAATTAAATGTCAAAGGCCAGATCAGATATTTACACATCTGCCCTTATTGTACAATATTGTTTCTTAAAACATTTGCCTGAATAATCTGTAGTTTTACACTATTTGACCTCAGTCTCAGCATTGGCCCTTGTACCACAGTTAAAGCCTTTATACCACTTCCATGTAATGTGAGGCTGAGAAATCACATCTGTCTGTTTTCCAGATTATACACACGTGGAAGTCCAGGTTCACATTTAAAGAGGAGCTCTACTAGTTTTTTTAAATCAAACTGTGTTGAGGTGTTGGGGAGTAGCAATGTGTATGTGAAAAAGATACTGTGGATGCGGTTTCACATCTGATCATTGTCCTCAAATGGTGTCACTTGAGTCAGCATTGGTTGGGGCTAAGGACTAAAAGACTGAAAATGAAAGATATCTGTGGGTGTAGAGTTAGAAAGACGTTAGCTCACCAGACTTCTGTAGCCTGCTGTTCATCTCTGCTCAAGGCTACATTAGGAGCTACTAGCATAAGACACGAAACTCTGACTCACATGTCAGATGATGTCTCTTATTTATTATTTTGCTGTCCCCTGTTTTTTGTGATAGATTTTTCTGGCTCGCCACTCCATCGCTTTAAGAAGCCAGGATCCAAAAATTTCCAGAACATCTTTCCTCCCTCTGCAACACTTCACCTCTCCAATATCCGGTAGTACCACTGCACTGCCCTCTTTTTCTCAGTGTAAATGGGTGTAGCAATTGCTTTGTCTTCATGCCACTTTGCTATAAGTCGATAATAGTTTGTGTTTGCATGTCCAGGGATGGAGTTGGAGAGGATGATCTACGTCTTTTGTTCTCTAACAGTGGAGGAGTGGTCAAGGCCTTTAAGTTCTTCCAGTAAGACGCAATTCAATACGAAGCTCTTTATACTACAATCTTCATTTTCTACTCGGCAACTTCTTGATGCTTTTATTTTTTGTGATCATCTTGCAAATGAAGCAAAAGAATTGAACATGAAACATTTTTTTTATAATTTTAGGGCATTCAGAAAGTATTTAGGTGCCTTAACTTTTTCCTACTTTGTCATTTCAAGATACCCTTTATTAGTCCCACAGGAATCTAACATCTACACCCAATACCCCACAATGACATAATGACAAAGTCAAAACAGGAATTTGGAAAAAAGAAAACAAATCACAAAAAAAGAAAAGAAATTGATTTAGGTTTTCTAGGAGGCTTGAAATTTGCCTCCCATTTCATTCACTGTGGACACAGATGAGAAATATGATCTTTTGATGGATACAATGCATAATATTTAACTGTTTGTCTCTGCTCGTTCCTCATTAGGGACCGTAAGATGTCCTTGATCCAGATGTCATCAGTAGAGGAAGCGATCCAGGCTCTGATGGATCTTCACAACTATGACATGGGAGGGAATCACCATCTGAAAGTTTCTTTTTCAAAGTCTACCATCTAACGCTCCCACCTGGCTCCTGAACCTTAAGATCTCTGAGGAGTGAAGAAGTCACTACCTTTTGTTTTGTTTCCAACATTTTCTGTTAACCTCCTCTGTGCCCCCCCACCCCCCCAACCTTTAATTTAATAGTACAATGTTGTATCACTGAAAAGGGCTTTAATGTCCAGAGCCTACAATTTAAAGTCAAACATTAGAAATAGTTTTCTGTTAAAATATAAAATCTAAATTACACAAAGTACATTTTCTTGACCAGTAGAAGCAGAACACAAGTCAGTCCTCTCCTAAAGGTAGTTTGCAAATTACTGCTCAGACCCATAAAAGATCTCAAAGAGAAACACCAACTGTTTTAGTTTACCTCCAGTGTTTTAACGTCTAATCTTGCTGCATTGATGTCATGGTGGACTGACTCAGCCTTGAGTACACTCCCACATCACTGTTGGGTGGTTACAGGTGCAACAGAGTACACTTCTGATCAGACCCAACCACACTGATCAGTGATGCTGGTCAGAGGTGAAATGGTTGTTGGCGTTACTCTTTAAAACATTTAGATTTTTCGTTTTGAATCATTCTTTTTGTATTGACCTACCCTGCCATCACCTGTGAGTGTGGCAGTCGTCTCTTTTCCTTAGAATTTCTGTTTGAGTTTTCGTAATTGATGATCTGTTATTTTTCTGTACATTGCGTTGCTACTTGAACCACCTTCCCATTATTTTCAGTTCCCAAGCTAATGCCCATTTGAACCCAAACTACCAATCATTGCCCATCCAGCCACTCACCATCCTTTGTGGTTGTAATTCCATCATAGTAACGTCTTTGTTGTGATATTTCGTCACCACCATGACATAAATCATCTGACTCCTTTTTCCTTTTCTGGTGGACAGCCATAAGCTGCTGTCTTTGGAAGACGTCTTTTGAACACGCACATTCTCTGTGTGCTGCAGATCACATCCTGTTCATTTGTCCACTTTAGTTGATTCAAAATAAAAAAATAACTGATTGCTTGGACTTTTTTCCAAGTTACAAGTTACAAATGAGTAGATGGGGTTTCCACTGAAGTGTAATTCTGTTCTCTCATATCTGCAATATAAATATGACCAGTTTTACATTACCAGCACCCGATCTTGCTTTGTAGGCATTTGGGCAGCCTACACTAAAACAGCTTGCAGCTTGAACAGATTTGCTGCACTACACTGCTTAAATACCAAATCTAAGTACATTTTGAGGACTTTCTTACCTAGAAATTCTTAAAGGAACTAGAATCAACTTCTTGTGTAGTGTGGCACAACTTTTAAATTTCAGGAGGCAGCTTTTCTTAACTGGCAAACTTTCTTGATATTATCCACACAACTGAACACCCAATTTGAAGATGTTTGTTCAGCAAATCATTGTATGATTTCATTATAATTATATAATTCTGCAAAATGGGAATTTGAGGCTGATAATGCTTATTGAGGACAATTGAATACCCCTGATATTTCCTTTACAAAATAACCTGGAATGTATGCACATTAACACGTCTCTTATTGAAGAATAGTGAGGCTCCAAAGGTGGAGCTGACCTTGCAGAATAGAGCCACCTGTAGTGTTCCTGTTCAGATTGTATCCCAGTCTTTTATAGACCATTGCTGTGAGTGGGTGCACACACACATACACATACACAGGATGCATGCTATTGCTGTCTGCTTAGACAAGGTTTCAACATGTGATTCTGGTCTTGGTCTCTGATTTTGGGGGAGGCCTGTTGGGACCAAGTACATGTGCCTTTATTCTGTGGTCTGAGTTGATCTTTTGTGTCTTTGAACAGATCGTTTTACTGGTAATGTTTGATGATCTTGTGTTGTAAACCTGTAGAAACAGATTATTTTGTTAATTCTTTTTAAATAGAAATGACTCGTGTTCCCAGTGCTCTGTTTGTCAATCAGCACAAGCTTATTTCTCAAGCAGAAATGCACAGAAAGCTGGGTCAGAGTTTTAACTGGAGTCATCTCCAACCTGGGTTTTTATTTTTCACTCATCTCGGGTTTTGACTTACAGCTGTAAAGTTTTTCTTTTGGAAGATTGTTGTAAATTTTCTTTTGTGGTAAGACTCCAGATTAGCCCAAATTAAACCTGTCTTTTCTACCAACGAGCCCAAGCTGAAACGTGTGTGTGTGTTTGTGTGTGTTAAGACTAGGTTCAGGCCTCTGCTCTCATCTGTATCTTACCTGTTAATAAACTTCTCTCACTCTGTTCAGCTCTGTCTCTCTGCTCTCACTTCTTTCTCTCCACTTTTCCCTCTTTTAGCTGTTCTGTTCTGTCTACCTTTCTGCTGAGACATGAAAGCAGACACGTTCACATCATCAGAATTGGATCACAAACTCAAAACCTATTCTGGTTTGGATCAAGCAGGTGAGAACAATCTGTTTAACAAAACTAAAATGTATTGTATTACTAGTACTGCTATTAACTGCTGATGTGTGATATGTATGCAATAGCATACATATAGTTTTAATGAAAGTTGGAAAAACCAGTTGGGATCAAACTGCTTGACATGTAAACACGTGGTAGAGTTTTTTCCTTACATTTTAATGCTGAATTTACCTAACGTGTTAACCTTGAACTGTTCTATAGTAATATTTTAAGTGTTTGAAAACACTTGTGACATTTGTAAATGTCTTAAATTGACAAAGGGGAAAGTCAGACATGTAGCTAGCTGTATGCTGGAAAAAAAAGAATGCATGTGGGGTTAGGACAAAAATGAATGTATATAGCAAATACACTGCTCAAAAAAAAAATAAAGGGAACACTAAAATAATACATCCTAGATCTGAATGAATGAAATATTCTTATTAAATACTTTGTTCTACAATGGTCATACAATGCATGTTCCACATGCCTGTATGACCTCCCTACAACGCCTGGGCATGCTCCTGATGAGGTGGCGGATGGTCTCCTGAGGGATCTCCTCCCAGACCTGGACTAAAGCATCCACCAACTCCTGGACAGTCTGTGGTGCAACGTGGCGTTGGTGGATGGAGCGAGACATGATGTCCCAGATGTGCTCAATTGGATTCAGGTCTGGGGAACGGGCGGGCCAGTCCATAGCATCAATGCCTTCATCTTGCAGGAACTGCTGACACACTCCAGCCACATGAGGTCTAGCATTGTCTTGCATTAGGAGGAACCCAGGGCCAACCGCACCAGCATATGGTCTCACAAGGGGTCTGAGGATCTCATCTCGGTACCTAATGGCAGTCAGGCTACCTCTGGCGAGCACATGGAGGGCTGTGCGGCCCCCCAAAGAAATGCCACCCCACACCATTACTGACCCACTGCCAAACCGGTCATGCTGGAGGATGTTGCAGGCAGCAGAACGTTCTCCACTGGCGTCTCCAGACTCTGTCACGGTCTGTCACATGTGCTCAGTGTGAACCTGCTTTCATCTGTGAAGAGCACAGGGCGCCAGTGGCTAATTTGCCAATCTTGGTGTTCTCTGGCAAATGCCAAACGTCCTGCACGGTGTTGGGCTGTAAGCACAACCCCCACCTGTGGACGTCAGGGCCCTCATACCACCCTCATGGAGTCTGTTTCTGACCGTTTGAGCAGACACATGCACATTTGTGGCCTGCTGGAGGTCATTTTGCAGGGCTCTGGCAGTGCTCCTCCTGTTCCTCCTTGCACAAAGGCGGAGGTAGCGGTCCTGCTGCTGGGTTGTTGCCCTCCTACGGCCTCCTCCACGTCTCCTGATGTACTGGCCTGTCTCCTGGTAGCGCCTCCATGCTCTGGACACTACGCTGACAGACACAGCAAACCTTCTTGCCACAGCTCACATTGATGTGCCATCCTGGATGAGCTGCACTACCTGAGCCACTTGTGTGGGTTGTAGACTCCGTCTCATGCTACCACTAGAGTGAAAGCACCGCCAGCATTCAAAAGTGACCAAAACATCAGCCAGAAAGCATAGGAACTGAGAAGTGGTCTGTGGTCACCACCTGCAGAACCACTCCTTTATTGGGGGTGTCTTGCTAATTGCCTATAATTTCCACCTGTTGTCTATTCCATTTGCACAACAGCATGTGAAATTGATTGTCAATCAGTGTTGCTTCCTAAGTGGACAGTTTGATTTCACAGAAGTGTGATTGACTTGGAGTTACATTGTGTTGTTTAAGTGTTCCCTTTATTTTTTTTGAGCAGCAGTATATATATACCAGAATGAACTAGAGGGGCAACATGAGCTCTCACCTGGAAGTTACAGTATGTTTCATATCGAACCAAACTGATCTACAGCACGCCACACCATAAAACTAAAACTTAAACTAAAACTAAAACTAAAAATTACAACAGAACCTGTGGTGAGACGCAGAGCCGGCTGGCCCATTAGCCAATATATGCAAATGCTAAGGTGGCCTATATGTATGGCGCCACAAAATCGGGAAAAAATTCACCTTCAATATAATTATATTAAAACTAGTTATTACTATTAACTCTTAAAATGGAAAAGCTCACATAGATTCAAATGTAAAGCAATGCCCAATTAATATTACTACAAATGAAAATACCAAATAAGCCCCCCCTCCTCCGGCTGATGGTACCTGCTCGCTCTCTGTGGGGGGAGGGGCAGATTTATTGATGTGACCAGAGAAGTTTGTAAAAATGTCAAAACGAGCTGAACTGTCCGGAGCACAGGGAAGAAAAAAAAGAAAAGAAGAGGAGGAAAAACGGGAGAAAGAAAGAGGTAAAGTAAAGATACAGTAATGAAATGAAGCATCAGTTATCTCACAGTGTGCTGTGAAGTTGATAACTTCTTCTGAGCGATTAGCCTCAACATGCTAATCAGTGAATAAGCACTTTTATATTTCTGTAGCTGGGCGGCATGGAGGCTCTTTACTTTATGGATCATTTGTAAAGATTAAACCTACTCAGTAGGTGTCTACATTGGTCCTAATCTACGCTTTTATTATTTGTTTTATTTACATCTGGCTAGCTAACGTTTTTCCTGCTTTTAATAGTCAATCAAAATTCCCTTTTCACCCCTTTATATATCAGGTTTTTAACCCTAGTTGTTCATAGTGTTACAGTTCATATAGTCTAAAGCATGTTAATTGTTTTAAACTTTACATCAGTGTTAAAGTACACATTATTATTATTATTAATACTCCATAACTTAGCATTCCCACATGCCATATTAAACTGCAGTTTACTGCTTCTTTGCATCTGCTAATCAACATTTCACTGTAATGACAATAAAGTTGTATCTAAGGTAATATGCATATCATAAAAAATACATTATATATTATACATGCATAGACAACATGTATCTATTAGGTTTTTCATTTTTAATTTTCATGTTATCTTATAAATTAAAGACAATGGTAAAAACAATGCTATTCGATTTCTTTTGTAAGCTTATGTATGTAAATCACCGATGGAGGGGGGGAGCCATATAAAATCACGCCTAGGGCGCCACATTGGGTAGGGCCGGCTCTGGTGAGACGTAGAAGAAACTATTTTCTCTCTGCAGTTTAATCCCCCTGTCACTGGTACTAAAATACAGATAAACCCATACAAGTAGGATCAATCTGGACAACAAAATGAAAGCCACTGAAAACATCTGCAGGTTCTGCCTGAACTGGACAGTGTGTCTATTTCAGTGCCATCACATCATTTCTATCCATTAAGCAGATCTTTGCAGTGCTGCTTTAATCTAAAGATAAAACTGGGCACTGAGAGAAACCTTTTCTATCATCTGTTTGTTCTATACCTTTCATTTCTTTATCAAATAGCCACTAATGAATGTCTCGATGACACATTGAGTCCTTAAAGAGAAGAAGACGGAGAGCATGAGAGAAAAGAGAGGACCAAAGAGAGAGTAAATACAGACTAATGGGCTCATACTGCTTAATTACCAGCCTTCGGTTTAATCTGGCGTGATTCAGTCAGACTGGAGCTGTTGTGGCCTCAGCAGCTGCACAGATTGGTTTCTAATCCTTCTTTATAAAGTGTGAAGGCAGTGATCAGCAGCACTAACAAACACATTGTACAGGGGCCTCTGCACTTTGTACAGGCAGAGAGAAGCTCACTTCAGACATTAAAGGAAGACGTGTGCAATTCAGACTCCAGAGACAAAAGCAAACAAATCTTTCTCAGTGCAAAAGGTGACAACATTGAGAATGAAGGTGAAGTGTAGCCTTATTCTGTGTTTCAACAAAGGGACTTAAGAGCAAACATTTAGTCTCGTCATCGTAGGACAAAGAGAAGTGTAATTAATAACACGCATCCCACTGAGGTGAGCCAGTTCCAGGGTCCTGGTAAAGCATGCTGGCTAACTACATGGCTTACTGGGACACAACATTTGTCTCACGTCCTTTTCCTGCTATGACAATTCAAAACATCTGCTGTAGAAAAGGGTGTTTGAGCAGATAGTGAGAGTTTGTATAATAATAAATCTTCTTTCCAATATTGCCACTCTGCCGTGTCTCGAGCTCTCCCCTTAACTTTGCTGTTTTTTTGCACTATTTTGTTATTTATTTCTTCTTTTAAGTTATGCAACCTGCTAAAGAGAGCCCTATCATACAATATGATAGAGAAAAACTTCTACACATCAGGTTGGTGGTGGAAAAAACTTTTTCATCGCCACATTTCCTCCAGCGTACAACGGGGAATCTCCATGGCGGAGCCTACCTGTTGTTGAACCTGAGCAGCGGAGGCGGCAGGAGGAAAAGAGGGTCGGCGGGCCGGAGTCCTAGTCCGGCTGAGGAAACGTGAAAACCGGCCTCCTCTCCCGAGTATTCTTCTGGCTAATGTTCAGTCTCTGGATAACAAGCTGGATGAACTCCGGAGCAGGATGGCGTTTCAACGGGACATTAAAAACTGTAACGTTTTGGTTTTCACGGAAACTTGGCTCGACCCTTCGATTCCCGGACTCCGCCATTGTTCCCGAGGGTCTTTCCATTCCACCGACAGGACCGGACAATTAATTCAGGGAAGAGCAAGGGAGGAGGTGTCTGCTTCATGGTGAACAACAAGTGGTGCTCAGATGTGGAGATCATTTCTACAGGGCTGTTCTCCGGACTTGGAGCACCTCATGATCAGATGCCGGCCTTATTATCTTCCGCGTGAGTTTACATCGGTTGTCATGACAGCAGTGCATGTTCCGCCACACGCTGACAACAACAAGGCCATAGATGAGCTGTATGGAGTTATCGACAGGACAGAGACCTCACGGCCGGAGGCTGCGTTTATTGTAGCCGGAGACTTTAACAGCGCCAACCTGAGGAAAGTCCTGCCGAGATACCACCAACACATCAGCTGTCCCTACGCGTGGCGAGAACACACTCGATCATGTTTACACCCCCTTACGCGGACACGTACAAGGCCCTTCCTCGCTCTCCATTTGGAAAATCTGACCACGCCTCAGTTCTGCTGCTGCCTTCCTATAGGCAGAAATTGAAGCGATGATGGACCGGTGACGCGGACCATTCAGCAGTGGTCCTAATAATCAGACTCTCGGCTCTGCGCGACTGCTTCAGCACGACGGAGTGGTGTGTGTTTAAGGACACAGACATAAACACAAACACGGAAGGCGCGGTCATTGGATACATCGGAAAATGCATCGATGACGTCGTACCGAGGATTACTGTGCGGACATTCCCCAATCAGAAGCCCTGGGTTAACGGAGAAGTCCGTGCCAAACAAACTTAAAGCACGGACAGACGCCTACAACTCAGGTGATTTGGAGGAGTACAGGAAGTCCAGGTATGCACTCCGGAGAGCCATCAGCAGCGCAAAGAGACAGTACAGGGACAAAGTGGTGTCTCATTACAAGGGCTCCAACAACCAGGAGCATGTGGGCTGGATTAAAAACTCTGACGGACTACAAAAAGAAGATCAGCAGTGCTGAGGTGATGTCTGCATCTCTGCCTGATGAGCTGAACACTTTTTATGCCCGCTTTTGAGAGCACCTCTCCAGCTGTGGAGGTGCAAAAGGCTCAGGAGGACCACTGCCCACCTGTGATATCCAGGGCAGACGTGTGCAGAACTCTAAAACGGATTAACACACGTAAGGCTCCTGGACCTGACGGCATCCCCGGCCGAGCTCTCAAGGTGTGTGCAGATCAGCTGGCAGACGTCTTTGCAGACATTTTCAACATGTCACTGCTCCAGTCTGTAGTCCCCACATGCTTCAAGGAGACCATCCATTGTCCCTGTCCCCAAGAAAACCAAAATCCTCTCCCTGAATGACTACCGCCCAGTAGCACTCACCTCCACCATCATGAAGTGCTTTGAGCGGTTAGTCAAATTATTCATCACCTCTTCCATCCCGGACTCACTGGACCCACTTCAGTTTGCCTACAGGCCCAATAGGTCAACTGAAGATGCCATCGCCCTCACCCTCCACACTGCCCTCTCCCACCTGGACCAGAGGGACACATATGTGAGAATGCTGTTCATTGACTACAGTTCAGCATTCAACACCATCGTGCCCTCCAAGCTCGTCACCAAGCTCAGAGACCTCGGGCTCAACAGTGCCCTGTGTGATTGGATCCTGAACTTCCTGACGGGCAGACCCCAGGCTGTGCGGATGGGCAGCACCACATCCTCCACCCTGACTCTGAACACCGGCGCCCCCCAGGGCTGTGTGCTCAGCCCTCTGCTGTACTCCCTGTTCACGCATGACTGCGTGGCCACCCACAGCTCCAACACCATCATGATATAGATTTTTCATTAGACACTTCCAACATAAAGTCTGATCTTTCCTCATGTTTGTAGAGCAGGCTTTCTGTTATAAATGTGTGGTCTCCAACCTGAGGTAAGATAACCCTAATGACATCACTATAAAGTATGACATTACCAGGGTTTTTTTTATCAGACTTGTCAAAGCTCCCATACAAACTATACAACTTTTAACACTCAGAGTGTCAACTATAGTGAGTGTGTTGTATAAAATAGGTGGCGTGTACGTTTACATGCAGTTTCTCTGTTTTCCAACAGATGTCAGTGTGAGCCACGTCCTGTAGTGCTAAAGGTGACATTAATGGATGAAGGGTACCCTTCTGAAACTCACAATCAAACACCATAGAAAATGATATAGATAATAACATAGTGATATAAAAGTGTATTGAGGTGAAGTTGCTCACTTCTCTGAAATGAGTGTCAAATATAACACACACACACTGTGTGTCTCTGTTGTAATCAGTCAGGGTCATCTCCCAAAATGTTTCATAACTTATTATTTCAAGCCCTTATTCCATGACACAGCAGACACACTTACACACACACACACACACACACACACACACATATGCGCACACTCAGTATAAGAGGACAATACAGGGGGATAGCATTACAGTAAGAGCGACTGTATCCAGGGTGAGATCATCAGACAACTGTTGCCTCATACAGATGGTGGATGGAGCTTTAAGCCAGGTGCTGCTCTATGAACTCTACAGGAGGCATTCAGCTGGTGTAACAACACTCTGGCGACCATGTTGGAGGTCCTCAGCTTTGTGGACTGATCACTTACCTGACTTACCTCTTGACTCACCTGGTTGAATACACACACACACACGGTCTGGTCTTTAACTCAGGGGCGATCATCTCAGCAGGCGCCCGTCTAACTCAATGCTTTGAGATAAAGCCAGCGAGTTATAGCTAAACATAGCTTTTGATTTGAGCATGGAGCTTCAGTGTTGACCTTGGGATCAGACATCACGTCTTTGCTGAGATGCTGCTCTTTTATTATGGGCTCTTTTTTTCTTTCTTTCTTTCTTTCTTTCTTTCTTTCTTTCTTTCTTTCTTTCTTTCTTTCTAAGAGCAACTTCCTCCTGAATTCCTGTTTTTTTTGGTCTGATCTCCTCCTGTTATATGCTTGATCCACTTTAAATGTGAGACACGCTGATGGGCCACAAGTCACACTTGTTTATAAACAGATTATAAACTACACAGGCGCAAAAAAATTACGCAAAAGCTTTCATTTGACCCCTGAATATAAAATAATATGCACTGACAGGTAAAGCACGTGCCTTGAAAATGTCATGGGATATACAATGCTGCATTTCTTTTTCTTTTTTTCATGATCCACTGCAGAATCTGTCCATCTTAATAAATGATGTGATGTCAGGTGGACTGCAGATGTTAATTTCTCTGAGACATGTGTCAGTCTGTATTATCACTGTGCTTGAATGGTGGCCTCCGTGACTCGTGCCCAATGCATGCTGGGACTGACTTCCGCCCAGGGAAGGAAGGAAGGAAAGAAAGAAAGGAGGAAGAAATAAAGAAGATTTTTTTTTTTTGCTCACACAGATCTATGACCTCCCAGCTGACCAATAGCGTGTAGCTTCCCTGATGACCTCAGAGCCCCTCCCCTGTGTGTGTGTGTGTTCAGTGATGCAGATGATCCACAGATCTGTGGTTGATCTGCTCCTCCCCTCCCCCTCCATACCTCCATTTTCCTCACCCCACACAGTCCTTGGTGGGGGGGGAGGGGAGAGTGGGAGGGATGAAAGGAGGGGGGTGTAGGTCATTAGTCAGTGAGGTGAAAAGGAGAGCAGGGGAAGCAACACACACACACACACACACACACACACAGTAGGATATATATGGCCATAGCGTATACCTACAGCCTGCAGTGACAACAGTGTTTTGGATGCTGTATGGACTCCCAACAGAAATAACCAAAACCCTTCACCTCTCTGACAGCACTACAGTCTGCATAGCATCTCTCCAATTTCCAAACCAATGAGGGAAGGCTCATTTTCCTCCAATAACAACACACACACACACACAGTGGTTCCTCAGAACATAATGGCATTCATTCAATCTCACTTCCTCCAGCTGACAGGGGGATGTATGTTTCTGCCATAATGAGAGTGTAGAGGGACAATTCAAGTGTTTCTTGGTGAATTTAGAAATGTCAGTTTGGAGTTCTGGTGCTTTTGCAGATGTTAAGATTAAGAGATTTTTGAGACAAAAAAAAAAGTTGAGGTTGTGTTTTCAGCAGGCTAGCTGCAGTGAACATCTCAACACGGACTGCACCAACACCACAGCAGTCACATTTGTCTTCTGCAGCTACACCTGGAGGTGGTGCTCACAGGCAGCTGTGTGGTGCATCAATGTGTTAAACAGCAGTTGAGGAATATAAATACAGAAGTTCTTTCATTCCTTAGAAAGCGTTCCTGCCACTTTCTAACATGGATATGTAAGCATATCAGTGTTGTAACGCCTTTTGGACCAAATTGTTTCAGAAACTGAGGAACCACAGAACCTGAACTCACAAACTAAACCTACAGAACATCTGGAGAAATGTGGACATTATACATACATACATGTGAAACATACATAAGTTAGACTAATGACTGCAGTTTGTTATATGTCATTTGTTCTTCAACTGCTGTGAGACTCTGTTGAAACCTGTAAATGGATGGATGTAAATAAGACATTAGGAGGTGGGAAAGGAGAACATATAATTTGTGTGTGTGTGTGTGTGTGTGTGTGTGTATATATATATATATATATATATATATACACACACATAATTTCTCTCATTCAAATGTTTTCCTCTTACTTATGTCTCTCTTACCCATGCTATCTCCTGTTTGCACATGCTCTCTCGATAGCTCATTATTTTCAGATTAGTCAGGATGTAGAGCACATAACTGTTGTTGTCGTTTTTTTATATCAATACACATTACAGGAAATGTCCACCCCTCATCTTAACATACTGACAGTAGCGACTGGCTGTGGCAACAAATGCTTGCTTACTGTGTGAATGAGGCTGTACACGGTTTCAATCATTTCTAGTCATTCAGTGACATTCTGCACAGCTAATTCCCCACCAATAATTTCTGCACCCACCCCGGACCGGAGGCTTTTTAAGAGGCAAGAACAATAGCTCAAAGAACTGAATTTAGACAGGCAATGTCCCTGGCTTCTCAGGGTGCATTCTTGGGGACAGGAGATAAATTTGTATACTTCTTAGAAATGGTTGCCTCTCATTCACCTGGGTTCACACACACACGAAGCAGCGAGCTACCATATGTGTGTTTCCAAAAGACACTTCAACATGTGGAAAAGAAGAGCAACCTGTTCCACCTATTGAGCCACAGGCAGTCCACCCTCCTCTAACCATGGATGAGTTATGAGAAATTTGTATCACCCTTCAGGATGCCACCCATGCATTTAAATGAGAAGTGCTCACCCTGTGTATAACCCAACATCCTGCAAATGAAATTTGATTTTCTATGCTCAGACAAAGTTGCAAAATTTCAAACCT
Source organism: Scortum barcoo (assembly GCA_023238725.1). Taxonomy (NCBI): domain Eukaryota; kingdom Metazoa; phylum Chordata; class Actinopteri; order Centrarchiformes; family Terapontidae; genus Scortum; species Scortum barcoo. Next base: position 26,084,176 of record CM041533.1, on the reverse strand, counting down.
TCATCATTTAAAAATTGCAATAGAACACTGTACATAGAACATTGTATTACTGTAATGGACCTTATTTGCTCCTCAAATACCTCCTTTATAATGGTTGTCTGTGGGGAAAACACTTTTTAGGCCACAGGGTGTTTCTGAGACAGCAAGACTGTGTCTGTGTCTCTTCTAAAGTTGAACTACACAGGCTTTACACACCCAAGTGTGTTTTTTCAGGTCTTGGAGAGTATTACTGCATAAGTGGTACACAGATCTGGGGGTGTGGAGTCATAAAAAAGTGGGCTTACCATCTCTGCTTGAGGTTAGTGGCTACATTAGCCATCACTAACACACAGATCTCAAACCAAACTGAAAGCTACATTACATTTTGGGTAATGTAGGTGCCAGATGAAGAAGAATGCATGTGTAGTGATAAAAAAGTATCATTTCTCTCCTTTCTTAAAAAATTGTCCTTCAAGTGTCCATGTTGTAGCAGTGCTAAATCAGTGGGGTCTTTTTTAAATACATCCATTCGCGAGTCCCATCTTAAATCTGCCCCTCCTGTGCAGTGAATGTAACACAACAGTTATATTTAATGATTTGCCTATTTATGATCTGTATTACTGATTATTGAATTCAAAGACCACTGATGAGACATATGTAATGAGCTTCTTATATTAATGAGATTAGCTCCATCTTCAGCTGTCTATGCGTGCCTCCATCTGTCCATCTATTCGTCTGTCTGGCCACTCATCTATCCATCATCCCTCTCTCAGTCAGCCAATCGATACCTGATGTCAGGATGAGGTAAGTGATGACTTCAGAGTCATTAAGCGATATGATAGGCTGACACAGTGCCATCAGCACCCGCTGCTGGAAATGGATGGACCCCAGACACCCTGTGTCGTATTTCACCGGTCTCAAGCACACACACATGCACACACACTGGCCCAGTGAGGATCTCGAATCTCCTTCCATAGAAATGGATTTTTCCCCTGCAGACCACACAGGGCTGATTCATATCTCTATTGATTTAGATGAGGAGATGAACTGAATGGGATGAAATGAGATCGGCCTCAGAAATAAATGAGAAATTAATCAAACCAATCTGTTCAGGATACATTAACAGAAACAGTTACATATATATGTAACATATTCAAATGTGACAGAGAGACATTGCAATGGGATGAAGCTTCCATCCGAAATGAAAAGATAATACAGCTGAAACTGTCATGAGTCACCTCAGAGAGCTGAGAATCATGGTGATGCAGCAACTGGATGTTTCCAGGAAAGCACTCAGCGGTCTCCACTGTTTCCACTGTCGACTGGTTTGGCTGCTCATCTTACCAGTCTGTTACTGGAATTTTTCAGTTCAGGGGGAATCAAGACATAAAACTCATGAGCTGGATCAAATTAGAGTACAAAGCAGTATAACAAGGCTTCTGTGTGAAACACTACTTGGACTTACACATGTATGCCATCCAGCCATCATTTTCTTCTTTACCACTGTTTAATATAAATTTCAAACAACCAATTAATTGAATTTAACAAGAGGATAAAATCATAAAGAGGGAGGCTGAAAGCCCACATTTTAGCAATATCCACAAAACTTCCTGAACAGTGATTACAAAAGTGATACTGTGTATTAATACACTGTTGTAGTTGTGTTTCAGGTTGTATTCTCCACAAATATACTTTCATTATAGACATTCATATTCACTGCAGGATCACTTGATTAAACCAAGATGGAGATCTACCAACCTAATGTGCTGATGTTTGACCTACCAAACATCAGCACATTAGCACCGTGACTGTGAACATGTCAGCATGCTGACATTAGCAGTTATCTACCAGTGCAGCCTCACACAGCTGTTCTGGCTGAGGCCTCTTGGTCTTGTTGTTCTGACTTGATGTGGACATTTTGCTATTCAAATGTATTTTAAATAAAAAACAATCACATGATTTGTTATTCTCTTGATGGCAACAGTTTAATTACTTTACCAAATTTCTCCCTGCCTCTGATTCTGATGATAATCTGAGTATGCTCTAATAAATGTGTACAGGTGAAGATCCACTGTGTGCCAGTAAAGAATGTGAAGACAGATTTAAGACTCTTAACACCAAGCAGCTAATCTTACAAGCAAAAAGAGAGCAAAATGTTTTCCCACTCTGGGAAGTATCTCGTCACCCTCAAATCAAATCAAAATGAAATTTATTTATTTAGAGCCCAAAATCACAAACATTGTTTGCCTCTGAGGGCTTTACAATCTGTACAGTTGTGACACCCTCTGTCCTTAGACCCTCGAACCGAGGTCAGGAAAAACTTCAAAAAAGCCTTTATGGGAAGAAAGAAGAATCCTGAGGAAGAGCCACAGATGAGGGATCCCTCTCCCACAGACGTGCAATAGATACCACATGTACAGAGAACATCATCATCAATCATATAGGGAATTATACATGCTGAGTTCATGGGTTTAGTCCATGTGTGAAGGTATCACAGGTAATAGAAATGAGTCTGTGAGTCCAGGTGCATCCCTAGATGTCCTCATATGGAGCTCTGGCCACTCGGTCTTCTCTCCCACAGTGAACCTCAGACAGATGGACCACAACCAGAATCAGTGAGGAACCTGCAAGACTGGAGAGAACAAAGAGGACCGGGGCTCCGGCAGTAACATGCACTTTACAGGACATAAGAGTATTAACATTAACCACTTTAACAGTTTAACCAATTTAACTACTTTAGCCACTTTTACCAGTTTATAAGGTGACTCCAGTTTGCACTACTACCATAATAAGAGTAGAGGAAGCAAAGGAAGAGGAAGCAGAGAAGCAGAGGAAGCAGAGAAAGAGGAAGAGGGAGAGGTGCCCGGTGCATCATGGGAGCCCCCCGGCAGTCTAAACCTATAGCAGCATAACTAAGGGCGAGCCTGTGCAGAATACCACCCTAACTATAAGCTTTATCAAAAAGGAAGGTTTTAAGTCTATTCTTAAACACTGACACTGTGTCTGCCTCTCGGACCCAGACTGGGAGCTGGTTCCAGAGAACAGGGGCCTGATAGCTGAAGGCTCTGCCCCCTAGACTACTTCTGGAAACCCTGGGAACTACAAGTAAGCCTGCGTTTTGGGAGCGCAGCACTCTAGTCGGATGTTGATAAGGAGTTATCAATTCATTAAGATATGATGGTGCCAGACCATGTAGAGCCTTATATGTGAGGAGTAGGATTTTAAAATCCACTCTAAATTTTACAGGGAGCCAATGCAGAGAAGCCAATACTGGAGTAATATGGTCTCTTTTCCTGGTTTTAGTCAGCACCCGAGCAGCGGCATTCTGGACCAGCTGTAGAGTCTTTAACGACTTGTTCGGGCAGCCTGATAAAAGTGAATTACAATAATCCAGCCTGGAAGAGACAAATGCATGGACTAATTTTTCAGGCATCGCTTTGGGGCAGAAAGTGCCTAATTTTTTGCGATGTTGCACAGGTGGTAAAAGGCAGACCTTGAAATATGCTTAATATGGGTGTTATGGGTGTTGAAGGACATATCCTGATCAAATAAAACACAGAGGTTCCTTACAGTGGTGCTGGAGGCCCGAGTTAATGCCATCCAGCAAGGCTATATTAGGAGAAAACGTGTTCCTCAGGTGTTTCGGACCTAATAGGATCACTTCAGTTTTATCTGAGTTCAACAGCAGTTTAGCGTTGTTGGGCAGTTTGTTTGTATGTTTGAGAGTCGGATGTGGCTGCCACAGTTTGGAGAGCTGGAGTGACTCAACCACAAGGAAACCAAATATCCAACAACTTATTTTTATTTACTCATCTTTTTTGGTCAATTCTGTAATGCGAACATGAAGAAAGTTGTGTATCATTCATAAACTGTATCTTGGTTAACATGAGTTTTAACCATCAAGGCACTGTTAGTGTAGAAATAATCAATTTACAAAAAATGTTGGTTTCTCCAGTGGGTTTTCATTGGTAGGGATAAAAACAACTTGGATTTTACAGTTGCTCTTGGAACATGTCATTTATTGTTTTGTTTGTTTACCTCTAGTGGTGTCCAGCTGGAACTGCAACAACATATCTGATGCTCCAGTAACCTCCCACCTCTCATCAACCAGCTATCACTTTGACGTCTGTAACGAACACAGAACACATCACTTTCTACAAACTTTTGTCAAATCTAAACTTTAGCAATACTAGAGATCTACAGTCAAGAAGAAAGAGTTTATTTGTCCCTCTACACTCTCATTATGGCAGAAACATACATCCCCCTGTCAGCTGGAGGAGGAAGTGAGGTTGAATGAATGCCATTATGTTGTGTGTGTGTGTGTGTGTGTGTGTGTGTGTGCAGGCATTTGATGCACTGGCTCTCAATGTCATGTTTCTACCATTTGTCTCCCTTGGAAACAGAGAGAGAGAGACTTGAAACCCCAGAACAAACAGGAGGACATCTGGGCCTGTCTCTCTTTCTCTCTCCTCCTCCCTCCTTTTCGTCTCTCCTCTTCTCCGCCCTCCTTTATTTTCCTCTCCTCCTCCTCATCCATGCCTTCTTATTTCTCTCTGCTCCCTTTTTATCATATTCTTTCTCTCTCTCTCTGTCGCTCTCTGGGGGCTATCAATCACGGTTGCCGTGACGGTGGCCGGGCTGTAGGTGGTCATGCCTACGGCAGATGGCTCTTTATCGCTGGAGCCCTGGCCTCTCCATGACAACCGCAGAGAGCAGGAAGTGACACATCCAGCCGAGTGGAGAGAGATTCATCTGGACAGGAGACACGCACACACACACACACACACACACACACACACGCATTTTACGCAGAAGAATAACAGAGATGAAAGGGTGAGGAGAAGAGAGAAACCAACAGAGCTACCAGTGTATGGCAGTCAAAGCTTATCTAATTTATCCAATTTAATTTTATATTGTTGAATTATCATTTGCTGCTGTAGATGGTAAAACTGTATAACAATTTTTTTTTTTCACAATTTTACTCATTCTATCATTAAGCTGTGAGCAACCAACCAAAACACCAAGCTAACCTCAGATGTTTTACCTAAAGAAATGTTAACAAATACTGATTAAATTATGACTGACAAGAAGAAATAGCCAAGAACAGAAAGACTTAAAGCATAAATAAATCATTACATTACCTTCAGAAACACACCACTGTGAAACTCCTCCTCACCATGCTTTGATGAAAATTATGCCAAAAGAAAGTCTTTGATATAAACGCTATAGCCTACATTTTACATGATATGAAAAAAACTACCAACAGAGAAAGAGAGCAGGGTAATAGAAGAATCCCCTCACCCATCTGAATGAAAGGCCTTTAAAATGTCTCCAATGCAGTTATTACAGATATGATTTCTGACTGTGTAATGACAGGCCTCTTTGTGCCACTTGTGCACTTTCAGACGAAACCAGAAAAAAAGGTCAGGGTATACACATTTAATGTTTGACAACTTTGTTAGGCTGGAAATACACTGACAGTTTGACTCTTTACAGTATGGTAATACAGTTTGGTTTTCATATCTGTTGAATAAAAAGGTCCTCCATATTTCCATGACTGTGTGGTCATATACAGAGAACCATGTGTCTATGATTGACAGGTGATTGCTTTCCAAAAGTTGTCATCCATATAAAAGAGAAGTTTTTAATACCTGGTTCAGCAGCACTGTGTAATGTCCCCATCATACAAACCTTATTTGAGTTGTTGAGACATTTGTCTCTGTACTTCCTCACTCATGGCTTTCTCCCTGAATTGTTGTTAAATGTTGGTCTTTAAAAGGTGGCTGTAGAGAGAAACGATTTTCTCTGACATTACCATCGACATCTTCTGCCATCAAACCTCACTGCTGCGGCTGATATCAGGATCTAGATCCAGCGGACACAGACACTGTTAGGTATGTTTGTGTCCACCTGATGAATGAATGCATGAATAAGTCTTCACTAACTCCTGAGTGATTAAATGTATTTGTCTTCTATTATAAAGAGCAGAGATGAGCTGAGAGGAACAGTGGATTCATCACTAAGACCACTTTCATCTACACTTAGTCATTTGGGTAACTTCTTATACAAAAATATTGATTAGTGCAGCTTTAATGGATGAGGTCAGCAATACTCAGTATTTTGTAGTCGTCACCCAATGTCATGACCAGAACAAAACCAACACAGTGTTAGTCTGATTCAGGACTTTCCTGTCTCGTCTGTGACATGACTAAAGACATGAATATTTTAAAAAGGTTCACAAATATGTGAGTGCAGTGCAGCAGTGTGTCACTGGTGTGTTTTTAATATTGTATTATAATGTTTCTTAACAACAATGGAGTATCAGCAAGAGGAGAATACACCTCCTCTTTTCTCTGTTTCATCACACCTTCACCCACATCGACTATTTCCTCGTGGATGACCAGCTCCTCCCCTCTGTGCTCTCCTGTTCATATAATGCTATTGTGATGCTAGATATCCCAGTGGGGGCCTCTAACTCTGTTGAGATACTGGAGGTGATGATTTCTCTACAAAGCTTAGAGGAGCAGCTTTCTCAACGCATTCAGGGAAATGTCCTGTATATCTTTTCAATTGAGTTTTATAAACTATACTTAGGTAAATTAGCACCTATTCTAATTACCATGTTTAACATTTTAATAAATTCTCTTAAACTACCTTTAACACTCCCAGGCCTTAATTTAATTCATTTAAAAAACAGTGTAATGACCCCCTATCTTGCTGGATACCGCCCTGTGCTCTTTAAGTGTGCTCTTTGCGATACGTTTTTACCTCACATTATCGTATCAGAACAGGATCTATATCTATATGATTCACCTCAGATGAATATGTAATGTTGTATATGGTCCTTCCACTGCACTCCATTGCAGCTCAGACCTCATTGGATTCAAAGAAAGCTTTTGGTCGGGTAATGTGGAACTAACGTTTTTATAAAGTGGAGAATTTGGGCTTGGGTAAGAAATGTATTGCCTGGAACACTTCCCTCTATCACCCGGCCCTTCAGTCCGTTTGTAATCGTACTTGTTACGATGGGCTACAGAGCAGGTGGACCCAAATGCAGGACAGGAGACCGGCACAATAATTTTAAAAGTTTTAATAAAGAAAGTCTTACAACAAACAAAGGCTTGGTTTCTTTGGTCTTGATGTGGATGTTGGCTCAATCACTGAATACGCAGAACACTGAGCCGTAGACACATGGAAACAGAAACTATGATCTGGCAACGAGACGGGAAACAAGACAATTTATACACAAGAGGTAATGGGGAACAGGTGGAAACAATCAGGGCGGGGCAGACAATCACACAGGCGGGAAACACACAAGGGCAGGAAGTCAAGGGACCTGAAATAAGAGGAGAGTTAGGGATTTCAAAATAAAACATGACACGCCAGAACAGGAAACAGAAACATGACAGACATGAAAACTTAACAAACATGATGAGACATAACAGTACTCTTAGCTGAGATTATCACATCCTGGAAATTGCATTGAACAGAAGTTTTTTATGCAGATGACCTGTTCTTGTATATTTCTAATGTCTCTGTGTCTGTGCCAGCTGTTCTCAGAATATTTAGTTTGTTTAAGTGTATATCAGGTTGTTATAAAATGAATTTGGAAAAGTGAATTATTGACTTTAAATGGATCCACCCATAAGGGTTTTACATTTCTTAGTATTTTATAGGATGATTTTGAGTGCAGGTCATTCTTGTCCTTTTCCCTTGCAGTGTGTTAATACTTAATTCTGTTAAGATGAACAACCTCCCAAAACTCTCCTTGTCCCATAAAATTGATGGTTTATCAATCAATTTATTCCTGTGACAGGTGTCATCAGGCACCTGCTACCCTAGCCCATAATGTTTAGTTGTTCCCTTCTTTGTAAAAATACTGGTCTGAACTTCTTAGCATCATATCTCAAACCATCAAAACTCCAGTACTACTGTAGTACAAGTACAAGTGTTTTCACTCATTGAAGTGCCCCTTTAATGCAGATTTTTCTGATTTTGTATCTGGATTCAAAGATCTGTATCATCATCAAGTACAGTATGTTGGACAATAAGGCTGGATAATCACTAATCTGGGCAAATTCATTACAAGTTAGCTGGCAGAGCAAAGCCTGGCAAGACAACGAGCAGTGATATAGATAGAGACAGAGCCATGATGCCAGCAGAGCTGCTTGATCTGAAGAGCCCTCAGAAACAAAGGCAGGCTCCCATCACTGTTCACCATGGAGACTTACTTTGCTAAAGATCATTGATGAAGCAATATTAGCAACCCTGAAAAGTGTATTCAGTACACATGGATTCCCTGATAACAAGTCTATTTGAAATTTTGAAATCTTAAAATGATTTAATCACTGCTTCAAATGAAATGTAAAATTAATGTATACACAGTGGCTTGCATCTCTGGACTTTTAATAACATGGAATTTCTGATTTTATCATTTGTACATTTTTGCAAGGACCTTGAATACATGGCAAAAATCTGGTAAATAAGACCTTTTTTTTCTAAATTCCTGGAAGGAGAAATGAGGCTAGAGGAAAATACTACATGCTGGGTTAGTGGCTCAATGTGTGTGTGTGTGTGTGTGTGTGTGTGCGTGCATGTGTGTGTGTGTGTGTGTGTGCATGGGGTATGGGGCGGCTGGTGGATTTTACGTCCCACTTCCTCCAGCAAGGCGATTAGGCCAGACGTCTGTCACACACACACACACACACACACACCTCTCTCTACTGTCTGCTAGAGTAAATACGCACTGGCTCACACACATTACATGTATTACTATACATGTGAGGACATTCTGTTGACTTCCAGATGCTTTTTAGATTTGCAGGAGTTTCCGAGTGTGATCACCTCATTAAAATATATAGATAATATTAAACACTGAGACAGATGATACAGACAGTCTTCTCACTGAAGGTTATACTGAACGCCACTTGGTTACACAGAAAATATTATGCTGTTGCTAAAATGTTACCATCAAGTGAACCTCATCAGGTCATGTTTTCAAATGGAGAAGTCCAGTACAAACTGTCACTGGGTGACTGGTAACAAAAGTGAGTGTCACCTGGTAGATTCTCGGGTAGATGTCGTACTTGGGCAGAGATAAAAAAAAAAGGAAACTGTAGATGAAAGGCAAAAATAAACAGCCTCTTTAAGACAAAAAGAAATATTGATTTGGTATTAATGCAGCATCACTGTTGTAACCTTGCCTTGTTTGGCCTTATTGTTCAGTAATTCAAAATGTCATTCATGGCATATTGCAGATTGATAAATAGTGGGCAGCAAGTAAATAAAGTTTCCAATTTGTGGAGAGAAACAAATATTGGCTGACTTAGTTTCTTTAGTGACGCTAGCAGAATGTCTCAAGGGACATCAGTCTGTCGGCCGGTCCTCCACTGTGGTCCAGACTATCTCCACAGCTACTGGATGGATGGCGATGACATTTCGTACAGACATTCAGAGGGTGAATCATAATCTCTCTGGAGATCTGCTGACTATTCCCATCAGCCTCAGCTGGACTGTGTTTTTTGGTAATTGGCGAATGTTGGCATGCCAGCTGTGAACATGATGCATACATACATTTCTAACATCAGTGTGACCATATTATCTGAACCGAGCAGGAACAGAGGAGGTAGGCATCTGATTGGCTTCTCAGCATCCAAAGCAAAGCCAGAACATGCCGTGGTTCTCGTCAAACACCAAGATGGATGAGATTGTGTTTGGATGTGAGATGTGAGGTTTTTATCCTTAACCTTGTGCTTCAGTCTGTGTAGTGAATCTGCATATTTACGTTATCAGGATTTTTTTCAACCTAGAAATACAGTTCAACTGAGCGTACTTTAACAGTAAAGCTTTTGAGAACTAACAACCACGTCTTTGAATGCAACGTACATGAGTTTAGTTTAAAGCTTGGAGATTTGTAGTGCAGGAAAAGAACAGCCAAAATCTAACACGTACTGTCCATTCCAGTCTTCCTCACACACACACACACACACACACACACACACACACTGGTCTGGCTGTCAGTTTGTGTTTTGTCAGCAGCTCCAGTGGGAGAGAGGCCATTTCTGACGGCTGGCTGGAGTACTGCGCACACACACAAACACGCACACACAGCCCACCAATTTCCTGTCTTCTTATTTCACCTCCATTTGACCCGAAATGTTAGTTTAATTCTCATTGTTTACCTCTTAAATGCTGATTAACACTGCATACTGTTTTGTTTTCCTTCTCTAACCAGATAGTTTGGTTTGTTCCAGTCCTACGTTGTGCCTCTAACATGCAGATTAAACTGTATTATGTACTCAGTTTACACCATGCAAAAGTTTGGAATCACCTGTTATATTGATGTTTTTCCTTCAACAATGGCTATTTTAACAGATAGATGACAGTATAATTCAGACACCAAATGTATTTACATTTCATACAGCAGTTAATAGTTTTATCCCCAAAAGAAGACAAATGAAACTGTTAAAACTTACATTTCATCAACAGATTACAGGACGGGAGAGAATACCTTTGATTTTGAATTTGTTTTCAGTGTCAGTGACGCTCCATCATTATTGAACCACAGTTTAACGCTGCAGTGGGACCCTAAATATTTTGGAAACCCATTTTTCTTTGGGCCCTCTGCAGTCTGTTCAGTGGTTATATTGAACAGGTTTAATATTCAGCTGATATTCCCTGATCCAGTTCCAATAGTGCTGCTAGACCGACCATCATTTTGTGTTTTAAGTTTTAAGAATAGCAACGTACCCCTCTACCCTTCATCTGAACCCACTGACACAAATACTCTGGACTATGAGTATGACCGTGTGACCTTAGCGCTCTATCTTCTTAAAGCTCTATAGTCATCGTTGTCTAAAGTGCTATAAGAGTACTGGATCAGTGTGAGTGGCAGCATCAGGCCACTGAATCATCTGGAGCGATGTGTGCAAAACACAGCTCCTCATACCTGAAGGCCTGCATAGAAAACATTTTCTCAACTCAAGGCATGTTTTGATATCTGATGGAGTGAAGAGAGTGAAAAGAGGAGAGCAACTTCATTGTTCTGAATCAGAAATAGAGAACCATAAGGTACTTTGGACAAATGCAATTAAATGTCAAAGTACAGATGTCCAACCATCAATAAAACTTTTAATGTGGTTTGGCTAACACTTCACTTCAACTACAACTTCAAACATTTGGATTAATTCCCACTAGAATTAAGATGATGATTTTATTAATCATTCAATCAGAAACGTATCTGCAGCCCCTCTGATAATCCATTAATCACATCAGTCTTTCTACTTTGGCTCCGTGGGCTCTGGGACCATTATTACATTTTATAGACAGTTAATTGAGAAGATTATCATCAGATTAATTAATAGTGGAAATTAGTGCTGCAAAAAAGATGACTTTCATTAAGAACCAAAAGGTGCAGTCCCTTAACAGAAGTCTGACACTAAGCCCCTCACACAGAATAAAGTCCAGTCAGTTAGTTAGCTGTGGTTAGCTGTACAACTCGATGCCGTTTCCTTCAACCCGTATTTGTTTGTATTTTGGCGCCATTAAAAGTATGCTGTTAGCACATCCTGTTTGCCACGTACACACAACTATCACTGGATATGATACTCAAGAAAATGTAACAACAAAATTCTCAGGCAAGTTCTTCAGTTATAAAAGAGCATATTTTTTATTTCTAACTGGACTTTTTTTTCACTGTGGACATTGAATAATAATCTTTGATGGAAAAAGTTGCCTGGAACCTAAAAAGCATCTTTCCATTTCATCTCTCCCATGACCTTCCTGCTTCCCTCTGCCAGAAAAGGAAACTGAGGAAGGCCTAGTAACGTTATCTTCTGGTGATGCGGTGAGAACATAACCAAGCTGAAGAACCTCCAGGACCTAAAATGATTTTCACCAGCTGAAACAATACAGAGGAATGTCCTGTGAGGATGTCACAGCTGTGCACAGAGGTGCTGCACAATCCTGTCCATGGTTTCATGCTATTCCTTTGCTTGACAGTTGGTGGTGGTAACAGCAGATCAGTGGAAAAACCATGTTTTTGTAGCAGCAGGACAGTGAGTACTATCAGTCAGCTGTTTTCAGCTGTTGTTCAAGTGACAGAAAGTGTTCCAAAAAGTGCAAGTAGAGAGGAGGGAGACAAATAATGAGATGCAGGCTGGGGTTTGGTTTCCTAGGCGAATATCATGATTCACTTTTATTAAAAGCATCATAGCTACAATTCATCATACATGATGTCTCCAAAAAACAAAATGACAAACACCAAAAAGAAAAAAAGAGGAAAAAAAACATTTACATGGTATGTCTGTAAACTTCAAGGCTAGATAAGAATTTTGAGGTAATGCTCTTCAGCTTGCTGGCTAAAAGTAACAAAAAGTCCATTTTTCAAGAAAAGTAGCTAAGTAATAAAGGTACCTGATTATTTTAACTCTTTAACACCAGTGCATCAACAGGAACAGAGTGAGACAAAATTGATTGCAGTACTTATTTGTCATCATTTACAGTTTTAGTTTTGTTTTTCTATTCATACGACACTTGTGGTTATTCATATAGTGTGTGTGTGTGTGTGTGTGTGTGTGTGTGTGTGTGTGTATGTGTGTGTGTGTGTGTGTGTGTGTGTGTGTGTGTGTGTGTAGTGTGTTAGTGTGTGTGTGTGTGTGTGTGTGTAGTGTTGTGTGTGTGTGTGTTGGTGATGTTGGAACATTCAAAAGCTGCCTTGGTTATTGCTGTCTCAGCATTAGAGAGGTGAACGAGGGTCTTTGATGGGGAAGGTGTCTTCCAAAGAGCCAAAAACAGACCTCCCCCCCTTCGTCCCAGTTCTCTCTCTCTGCGTCTGCTGGGCTGGCTGTGATAGCAAATGTTAATAAGACCTGGCCACAGTGTGTGTTTGAATGTACTTTCAAATATTTGAATCAATTGCAGCGCTTGATTTATCTCCGACACTTTAACTGGCCTCGGAAATGGAAACAAATCAAGCATCACTTGCACTTTTCAAGTATTTAAAACCTACTCAGCGACCAGAGTTGAACTTCATATAGAAAACTTGTGAATTTCCAACTCTGTTGAAAATGTGTCTCAGTCCTGTTTTGGCCAGGCCTGGTGTCAGTGTGTGTGACTAGAGAAACAGTCTTTAAAGAGAAGGTCACTAGGGAGCAGCACTTGGTCTGAAACTACCAGGATATGAAGAAAAACAAACAAACAAAAAAAACAAAACAAAAAAATGTAATGTGGCAGCGACCGGAAAATCAACCATCTCATGTGCCCCCTTTAAAGAATAAACCTGAAACATCACATCCCTGTGTGGACCACTGATCCAAATCCATTCACAGAAACCCCCCCAACGGGAACAACAGCTCGTTTTGGCAGCACGAAGCGGATCAATCAGAAGGCCTGACTGGTGGCAGACCCAGCCCGCCTGCCACTCCTGAGCCAATATCAGCCACCCCGAAGAGAGAGGGAGAGAGAGAGAGAGACAGGATTCAGATGTGGCAGTGGAAAGACTCAAGACTGGTATTCAAACAGTGTGGGACTGGGTTTAACAGTATTGGTTCAGTGTGCACCCACACACGCACAAGCACATACACTCGAAGGAAAACAGCTGCAGGGATGAGTCCTCCTAGAAACAGTCACACGACAGAGGGGGGTTAGGGGGTTAGTGTGTGTGTAGCGGTGGGACATGAATGTGTGCGTGGTGTGCGTGTGTGTGCAGCTAATGATCAAGTATGTGGCGGGGTGTGTGTGTGTGTGTGTGTGTGTGTGTGTATGTGTGTGTGTGTGCTGGTCAGTGAAGTGCAAGAGACCGATTTTCAGGCCAGTCTGGTTTCGTTGTCCTCCCTCAGAGTCTACCTGGTCCGATATGTGAGAACTAAAAATCTGCTCTGAAAGAGCAGCTCAAACTCCATCACCCACAATTCCTTCTGCAGCAGCTTTGTCAGACAGACAGCCGGATTAGCTGTAATGCTGTTTTTGTTTTTGAGAACTGATGTAAGAAAAAGCACCACAGCGGGCGTTTCTTCTCTTTTTGATGAGATGCTGCCAACAACCAACAACAAAACAGTCCAGATGAAGAAAGAAGAAACAAAAAATAAAGATTTGAGAGCTGAAAGCAGCAATAATAATAATAATAATATAATAATAATAATAGTACTATTGGAACCTTGTGAAGTCCTGTTTGAAGGACTGTAGGAGAGACACGTGTGGGTGCACTGTTCACAGTGCACACAGGCTAACCAGATAGAAAGAAACAGTCTTTGAAGAAGAGCCGAGCTCCAGGAGAGCGGCTGTGAGGATTTTCCCTGACTACACTATCGATCAGAGAGATTTAACTTAACACACACACACCTCGTCCTCTCTGACGCATAGTAAATATACCTGGCCAAAAAATTAACAACAAAGAGTGAGAGAGAAATCAACAACAACAATGTAAAAGAAAAAAAAAGAAAACAGGATTCATAATAGTTTGGATATTTCTAGTGGAGGCGTGTAAACGTGGCGGGGGGGAAGAGGTGAGGTCGGAGGAGAGGAAATGTCCAAGGCCAGTCAGTTTTGTGTTTTATTTCAGTCACTCTTGTCCTTCAGCGGAGACGCTGCCTCCTCCTCCTCCTCCTCCATCCCTCCATCCTCCAGGGCTGAATCCTCGCCTTTTGTCTCCTCCTCCGCTCCACCCTCCTTCTCCTCAGCCAAGTCACTCTCCTCCTCCTCCTCCTCCTCCTCCTCCTCCTCCTCCTCCTCCTCCTCCTCCTCCGTAGCTTTTTCCTTCTTCTCCTGTCTGTCATTTCTCTGGGGGTTTGTGGTCACGGCGGTACCGCCCAGAGCTCCGGCCATGGCGCTCTGCAGCTCAGCCAGGGTGGAGGCGGTGGGGAAGCCAGGCAGGCTGAGCCCCCCAAGGCCTGGAGGTAGGAACATGGAGGGGTAGAGGAGGCCGGGGGCCATGGTGGAGAGGAGGAAGGGGTTGAATGCCAGAGAATTGGCAGACATGCCGGCAGCCGCTAACAGGGCTGCGGCGTCACCGTTGATGGATGCCTCAGCTGACGACTCAGCAGCTGGGATCTGAGGAGCTGCAGCGACATCATTAACTGATCTCTCCGTTTTCTCCACCCCTCTCTCAGTTTCTTTCTCCAACTTGTTCTTCTTTGTCTTCTTCACTCCTTCCTCTCTCCCCTCAGCCGCCGCCTCCTCCTCCTCATCTCCCACCTCATCACAGACTTCTCCATCTTCTTTTTCCTCTTCCTCTTTCTTCCTCTTCGTCGTCGCAGTCTCATCGCTCTCACCCTCCATTGTTCCGTTGGTGTTCCCTGATGCTGTGGCGATGGCAGAGTTGGATGCAGTGGCGGCCGTCGCCAGATTGCCGCCAAACAGCCCACTTAGACTGAACATGTTTGGGAGGGCGGCAGCCATATTGGGAAGTCCTCCCATGCCAGGAAGCATGAGGGGCAGCATGGAGGCAGCGGCGGCGCTGGCAGCAGCCTGCTTAGGGTCAGTGGGTGGAGGAAAGGCCATCAGACCAGCAGCCAACTGGAGAGACTGGAGACTCTGAAGGGACGACAGGTCCATCCCTCCAAACAGACTGTTCAACAGCAGAGGGTTGATGCCTCCTGCAAACACAGACAGAGACAGGATTAAAATGACACTAGATGCCTTTCAGCACTAACACTTAGTGCTAATAGTTACAAAGTTAAGAGTCCCATCTATGCAGACAGTGAGATTCACTCAGTTCATAATATATAAATAATATGGTAAAAATAAAGTCACATAATGCCAGGTGGTACCTATTTCTGCCTAACATTCATGAGGACTGTTTGAGTGTGATGTTGCTTTAGCAGCAGTTTGTACCTGCAGATGAAGCAGCAGTGGCCAGTGTTGCCTGGGCAGCCTGAGCCGCTGCCGCTGCCTGAGCGGCAGCTGCAGCCTTGGCGATTTCAGATTTGGGTCGCCGTCCCCGACGACGAACTCCTTCCTCCCTGACAACAGGGCCAGTGAGAAGGCGGTCAAACATGGCTTCTGGGAGGAAACCCTGTGTGGAGGAGCATCTTAGGTTAGAAAGTAACTCACAAAGAAACTCCAACATCATAGTTTAGGCAAGTTGGGCCAGAGGGACAGTAAGGATTCAATAATGCAGCTATTTATTTGTAAGCACCAAACATTTTAAACAGGAGCAGAGGGATCAGTTCACAAGTTGTTTAAAATATACATCTGTCCACAGGTTTCATCTTTGTTACTAACCGACTGTTTGACGATGTCTGTCCAATCAGGAGCAATAGAAAACTCTGGGTTCTCCAGTAACCACCTGGGAAGCTCCTTCATTGGTGGAGCCATGGCCCCACCCATCTGGAGAACAGGAAGAAAAAATGAGTTTCTTTTGGAAAGACTGATGCACGTACAAAGACAATTTCAGCATGTCCTTAGACAAGTGGCTGCACAATATGTACTGTGACTGTGCTGAAGTGTGTTAGCTTACCTTGCGTCCATTTCGTCTGTTGACAACAGGGACTCTCTCTTCTCCAGTTAGGGTGTTGATGTCGATCTTGTTGGGGTTTCGACAGCGATGGCGCTTCTGCTTAGGCTTTGAAAACTGAGACAGCAGTAACTCATCGCTCTTCTGTAGCAGGAAGACAACAGAAAGGTAGATGTGAATATCTAAAGGCTTAAAGGAAAGACTGTTGAACAAGAATAGAGCAGGAACAAACAGGAGAAAAACTGTAGGATTTAATGATTCACACTAAGGGCTGAAGATAAAGAGGAGAAACATATAAAAACAACTACATGAAATAAAAAAAAAAAAAAAAAGAGGATGACTTACTGGTGTGAATCCAGTCATGTCCATGGTGTATGTCGGGTGCTGTCTCAGCCACTCTCCCAGCTCTTTGTTGGAAACTGCTGCCTCTTCCTCCTCCAGACTGCCAGAGGCAAGAGATCTGGCACTGGGGCTCTGCTCGGGGACAGTGAGGGGTCTGTGGGCACGGGCAGAACCCTGAGCCCCCTCCACACCTGAACCCTTCTCCTCAGCATCATCCTGAATGTCCAAGAGGGAAAGAGAACAGGGGAGAAGAAAGAAGCATTTTAATATTGATATATTGCGTCATTGAAATTACATACATACAGATACATTGTGTGTTGATGTAACATTACTGCCCATTGAAACAATGCATACCCCTCCTGCTCTCTTGTTGCCCATGAACAGCAGCTCCAGGCCCTCTACATTTTTCCTTCGGCCCCGCCTCCTCCTCATAATGGGAAGGTCGGCCTCCAGTGAACCGTTGGATCTGTGTCCAGAAGGTGGGGCTTGCTGCAGCAATTCCATCTGGGCTTTGAGGGAGGGGCTTGTCACCAGTCCACTGGGGAAGCCAGCCAATGAGGGAGAGGCCTTGTGGTGATGGTGCATACCCTGAACAACAAATCAGATCAGTTTGAGTTAAACTTGCTTGAATGTAACAGTGGATTTGGCCAGTAGATTGATGAGCAGATCTTGATGAGCAGAGCGTGTTAGTGAGAGTGAGAGTGAGCACCTTGGTGAGGTCTATAGCCTGGTGCTGGGACTCTGCAGCAGCGTGGCTCTCTCTCAGCTGAGCCACCATCTCCATCAGGTTACGTCTCTTGACCGCCCTCTCCGCCTCAATCTCGATCTTCCTCCTCCTCCTCCTCCGTCGAGGCACTGTCAGGCTCAGAGCGTCCTCCTGCAACATCAGGCCAACAGTTACACCTGCATCTGCTTAACATCTTACCAAGGAGCTTGTCATGCAGCTGGTACCTCAGCAAACAGTGACAACTGGCACTGATTATCTTAGCCTATTAGTGCTTTGCTTTTGGAAATAATGCTTACCTGCTGACTAAAAAAATACTCATGTTAAGACAACTTGACAGCTCTTGAGAGCTGATATCAAATAACTGATAGCGACTAATAGCAACTGGGTGTATGTGAACAAACTCACATGAACCTGTGGCGATAGTGTTTTATCTTCACTCCCGCTGTAAGCTGTGTGGATGCCAGCCATGGTCAGCTCGGCCAGGCTCCGCCTCTGTAGCGGGCCCTCAGTTGCTGTGGCTACAGCCGCTGTGGTTGCCGTGGAGCCGTGCCCTGGCAACATGCTGCCGGGAAAGTCAAAGATGTGGCGTCTGTTGACGGGCCACTTGCCCTTCAGGATGGCCTCGCAGATGTTATCCATCCTGTTGATCATCACTCGATCCTGAGGAGGGAAAAATGGAGAGAGGTGATGATGGACTATTCTACAAAGAGCTGTAAATAAAGGCGGGTCTTTTCTTTGTAATGTCAATTACATTCCCATAACAGAGTCATTCACATCATTATGTGGCATTTAGTAGCCCCTGGCCTGCACTGGTCCATTTTGACAACTATCTCAATCTCACCTTTGGCCAGAACGAGAAGCCGTATGTGCGGTCCTGCAAGGCTTGCACCGCAGACGTCTCCGGCAGGTCGTCAGGGCAGAACCCATCTCTGGTTTCATTTTGGGCCGACGTGCTCAGAGACGCGATACTCTCCTCGTCAAAGTTCTTCTGCTCTGACGCAGCACTCGCTGTCCGGAGAGAGAGAAAGTCACGTTGCCACTCTTAATTAAAAAGGCTTTCCAAATCGTTATCAAGGGATCCAAACTAATTTTATTCTCTCGCCCCTGGAACTTAGACTCATTAAAAGACTGCCAAGTCATGAGGGGAAACACCAGAAATAGGCCTGTGACTGAGTGTGGTGTCAGCAGTGACGGGGGTCGACAACCAGGAAAAATAAACTGCTTAACAAAAGGCATTCTAATAAAGAGCACAATTACAGTAACACATCTGGGACATCCATGTGTTGTAGATACTACCATTACAACTTCACGTCATCATTTCTCCAGTAGACCAAATCCACAACTAGAGTTTAAAAACTGTCCCCACTGAGGCCACTGACTGACTATGTCCAAGCTAATAAACTTTCTCCTTACCTTCAGCCTGAGAGGATTTCTCTGATTTGTCGTCTTCATCCATCCTCTCTTCCTCTTCCTCCTCTGGGCTTTTCTCTGTGTCGGCGGACTTTGGAGATTTAGGAGATTCAGGGTTCTCCCTCTCCTCTCCATCTTCCTCCTCTGTGGTCTTCTGGCCTGGTTGTGTTTTAGGAGAGGAGTCAGGGAGCTCAGTGATCACCTCCTTCTGGTCCCCGGGAGTCTTCTTCTCTTCTGTTATGTCTTTGCCTTGGTCATCTGCTGGCTTGGAAGTGTTCTTTTCTTCTTCAATAGGCTCCACTTTCTGCTCTTCCTGCTCCTCTTTTTCTACGCTTGACTGAGCTGCCTCCTCTTCCTTCACCACTTTTGCTGGTGAAGCAGCAGATTCATCCTTCCCTTGTCTGACCTCTCCCTCATTTTCCTTCTGTTCATCAGGAGCTTCAGTCTTGGTACATGGAATGTCATCTTGTTCCTCTGTTTCCATTTTCACCTCCATCTCTGCTTTCCCTTCCTCAGTCTTCACCTCCTTCCCTTCTCCTTCCTCCTCTTTAGCTACATTAACAGCAATTTTGGCAGCAGCTTCAGCGCTTGCCAGCTCTGCAGGGGTGAGGAGTGGTGTAGAGGTGCTTTCCCCTGCTCCCATCCCAGCTTTGGTGATGTCTCCCTGGGCTCCCATGCTGACACCAGCCCCTCGCTGGTTGGCAAAGCGCTGGTGGGCCTCCAAAAAGGCCAAGGTGGGGTCATTTAAAATATGATAATCTGTCCGGCTTACGCCGTGCTTAGAGGCCCCCAGAAGGAGGTCCCTGTCATGGCGGCCACACTCCCACCACTCCGGGAGGTCTGGGGAGGGCTGGCAGAGCTTGAGGCGCTCAGAGAGCAGCGGGTGAGGAAGGACCTGCTCTCGGATACGGCGGAGCAGCTCGATGCGGTACAGGGTGCGAGAAGCACGCTCCTCAGTGATGGGGTCGATGATTAGGGTTGGGTCTGGAAGTTCTGATGAGGCAAAAGACAAAGGCCGTCTTCAATAACAAAATCAACTAAATGACATGATGTTTTCCATCCAGTTCACAAAAAAAGTTTTTCTCTTAGTGAATGAACTACACAACAATAAAATGACGTATTTCTGGCTTGTAGTGACCTAAAACAAGGTTTCCTCTTACCTGTTTCAGTCTTGACCTGCATTCTGCAGACCCGTTTACACATTGCAATGAACGAGTAGTAGTATTTCTCCAAGCTCTCATCTGTTTTCTTATCCAGTCGAGCAAAGGCCCTGAACTGTGACCAATCAAATTTCTGATGCTGGGTGTCATAGACGACTCCGAAGGTGGACACTACACGGTAGAAATCAGCCTCCTCGCGACGAGTCCATCTGAGAGAAAAAAAAAAGTGTCAGAACAGGTTCAACTACTAAGTAATGTGATGTCTGATCACGTCATGTTTGTTGTTTTGCTCATTGGAATACTTTGGGGTAGCTTTCTTTATTACATTTTCTCATGTATCATATCCAAGTGTTGAAAACGTGACATTAAAAGCAGCACTACCTTTGTCTTCTCTCCTTGTAGTACATGGCTCCATCTGTCATCAGGGAGCTGGCGGTCATTACTGGTGACGCTTCTGGCATGAACTGTCCACCTTTGGCAAAGTAAGCACCTCCCTTAGCCAGATACGGGCTTCCTTCTGTCATGAACACCCCTGATCCATCTTGGATGTAAGTTGCCCCACCTCCAGTATCAGTAACCATGGCAATGGAAGGCAGGAACTCCCTGCGTCGTCGTCTGCGCCCATCGGGCCGGTTGAGGGCCTCCTGGCGGAGCTGCTCTCTGCGGTTGGAGCGCTGGTAGGCTGTGATAAGGCGACGCAGACGGGCAGTCAGAGCCGATGCTGCTGGCCAATAGAGTCGCTCGTTGGAGCCCGAAACTCCGCCCACAGCAGGAGCACTTTGTCCATTTTCACCTGATTTAGCTACAACAGAGGAAGAGGAAGGAGGAATAAGGAGAAAAAAGATGCTGTAAGGAGCCTGTTCATCAGCATTGTCATTTCAGACCTGAAGTCTGTGAGGTCGCTTTCATAACAGCTTTGACCCCCTGGGTGAGAGTTTACCTTCAGTTTCACCTTCCGCAGTCTCATCTTTGTCATCCAGTGGAGAGTTTGTGAAGTCATCCAAGTCATCTTTAAAAGGCATCCGCAGTGGCTTGTACTCTGGATCCTCATCCTCACTGTAGAGGTTAGAGGGACAGGAATTCAAGATTTTAATTTCACAAACTGAAACAGACATAATTTTTAGTTTTAATATTTTAAGATGTAACAACACAAAAAGATGAGGGAAAATAAAAAAAACAAAAACAAATGTAAATTTCCTATTTTTATTACTTAATCATATTTTATCATTTTTATTTTATTTCATTTTTTGGTGAAACTCAGTCTCCTAAAGTGACTATTTGGTAAGAATTTGGCAGCAGTTGTAACAAAAAGGCTTAATCAGAAAAAAACATGGACCTACACTTGCTTCCATTCACACATTTTGACCTCTTTTGCTCTAAATGAAAAATAATTTATTTTAGACTTCAACAGCCTGCAAACATTCTTAAGACTATTTGAAGCCAAGTGCTGAGAACAGAGTCAAAAATGAAAGGGGGAGAGATGGAAAAAATATGAAAATGTGACAAAGATCAAGGAAAGATGGAGCAGAGAAGCCTGCTTCTCTTACCCCTCTACACCATCTGCCATCATGTCAGAGCCCCTCTGCTCAGCGGCGATAGCCTTGGCGTCCGGCATGCCCACCCTCTCCAAGAAACACAGGGCGGGGTCAGCTCGCATTGAGTTGTACTTCTCATACCCTGAAGACGACACAAAAAGATGAGAAATAAAGAAGCTTGGAATTTACCCCTGGAGGCACAGAGGCGATCAAGCAGATTTAATCAGTAACGAGTCAATGTGGCTTTACAAAGTATCAGAGCAAAAAGTTATTGGTCAACACACAGCTGAAGGCAAACTCCTAGAAAGAAGGGTGAAAAAAAGTTGTGCTTTCTAGCCCACTCCTACACAGTCCAACACACACTTTGACACATCCACACAAGCGTGCGCACGCAACACACACACACACTCAGAGCATCCAATTTTAAACGAAGGAGTAGACAAAAACAGCAGCAGAAGGGCAGACCCCAGGAGCCAGCTGCTGACAAGACAGACAGCCTGTGTGTGTGTGTGTGTGTGTGTGTGTGTTCTGTTCTGTACGCATGTGTGTGCTTATCCGCGTGAGCCTGCAGGTGCTCATTTGTGTCAGAGAGAGAGAGAAAATGAAGAGGAAAAGTGTGTGTCATGGCGTCTGTGAAAGTGAGCTAGTGGGTGTGAGAAACTGTGTGTATATGTGTGTGTTTGTCCGTTAGGGGCATTGAGGCAGAACAGATTAGAATGTGCAGATCCTACTGAGACACATCGGGAAGGAGAGATGAGGGAGGGCCGGGGGGGGATGGAAGGAATGAGAGAAAAATGCAGAGGAGCAGGTGGGAAAAGGAAAGTGGCAGAGAAGAAGATAAGGAAGATATGAGAGTGGAGAGGAGGAAGTGCCACCACAACTGAACCACACCGCCTCTCCTTTAACCTTTCATTCATCCCTCCTTCTGTCTGTCCGTCACATTTCAATTAGGAGAGATGTGACGCATTGTTCCTAAAATCTCGCACACACACACACCCCTCTGTGCCCGCAGCCAAACGTTAATCATCAGGGCCTTCATAGGCCATCACTTTTCGGTGTGTGACACATTGTTTTGTGTGCCTGTGTGTCTGCGTACAAAGCTATGTCACTGTGTGTGTATGTGTGTGTTAGTCCCCCCCAAGGGCCTCCCTACTGAATGAGGATTATGATTAACTATGGGTGAGCCCTTTTGTATTCCTGTGTGTGTGTAAAAGTGCGTGTGTGTGCGTGTGTGTGCGTGTGTGTGTCCTAATTGAATCATAGAGGGTGGCAATGATGGAAAAATTATGACAATTATGCCAAATTAATATGAATGAGGATCTCCATCCGCAGCACACACACACACACGACACTCAGCCTCATCAGTCTGTCACCAGGAGTCACATTCAGTCACCCAATCAGCACCCAAAGTTGAGTCACTTGGAGATTAACGCAACTTTTCCAAATGACGACCCAAATAACCAGTTAAGCAGTTAACAGAGAAAAGGTTTTGTTATTTTAACGCTAAGATGAGCCTCGTTGACGACATGAACACCGGTAACACACTGCTACACCTGACACACAAACCCTGGTAGCCAGTGGTGAAACCAGCCATCAATCACACTCCCGATAGCACACCGAGTCTGCCAGCTGCGTGCCGCTATCGCCATAGCAACACCATCAACCGGTAGCAGCAGAAGTGGGTGGGATGTGTGCGTGTGTGTGTGTGTGTGTGCACCTTCACCTAGTTTGAATATGATGTGTATGTGACTGCTTGCATGATGCTTACTGGGTTGGAAGTCACTGGAGGGTGTCTGTGAGTGTGTCTGAAGGTGCTGACATGTTATCTGTGTGTGTGTAAATTTTGTATTCACTGTGCTATGGCTGCCATGGTGGAAGATGTGGATCTGTGTGTACAGGGAGTGCTGGTGTGCGTTTCCTACCATGTTTGAAGACCCCGATGAGCAGGGATTTGTCGGCGTCGCTATCCCACCAGTCGGCTGGAACCTCGGCATGGAACGGCTGGGGAATCCAGATATCCAGCTCACTGTGGCAGAGATAAACATATTAAATCAATGATAATCAAACTAAACTGTTTGCGTGTGTTCAATTTGCTTCAGTTAGGCATCAGTCTTGTATTTCAATTCAGAATGCAGAAAAGAGAAAAAGGAAGAGCGAAAATCAGATTATGAGCCAACTGGGTTGTAATGAGATTGTAAAAGCTGTCAGCTGCCAGCCAGAGATAAAAAAACAAATGCCCAAAATATTTGAGTAAGTATGTAAGCTGAGTTTTTAGCCGTGTTGTATTCTACTTATGGTCATGTTCACCTTTGTGTGTCTCCATGTTATGAATAAACCGAAATATTTCCCCTTCCCTTTTTTACTGAGCAGTAAGTTACAGAAACTAAAGAAAAAAGGAGTAATGACACAAACAGGAAGTACTCTCTGCTGGTATCTGATTCTTCATTGCAACAAAACAATCTTGAAATAACTCAGACTTGAAAAATTCAAAACCACGGGTGAAAAGGTTACTTGTGTAGTCTTTACAATATGGTGAACTGGAGCAAACGCTGTAATCAGTGCACCAAAATAATCTCAAATGATAAACAACAAACCATTAACGATACAAAAGCCCCAAACTACAGTCACTGCTACAGTGGACAAGTTAAGTAAAAACCATGTTTCAGTGGAAAAGAAGTGCAGTCTAAATCTACTGAAATTAAACTGTGATTTTAACTAATTTGTTTTTCTTCCCAAATTTAATGTGAAAACAAAGTGAAACATGAATTGATAAGGACCCAGATTAATCAGCAGAATAAGAATGAATACATGTCTAAAAATATAAGTCTATGCATAGCTTCATGACACAGAAAAATCATTTCAAAAGGTGCCACATGCAACACTATACCATCAATGAATTTTTCCCACATTCCTGTTAAGTTAAGGTAATTCACCACTGAGGAGTTGGGCAGCCTTCTTCATAAGGTCGGCTGAAGGCTGATCTTCATGGACAAGTTGAGCTTGAGCCTTTACAGATCATCATAATGCAAACATCTATTTTCTCAGTGTAACATATCCACTATAGGCCGGTTTACACATCTGATATGAATGTCTAATCTACAAGTTTGAAATGATGACACATATTCAACTTGAAAAAAAAGATAGAAATCTGTCTATAAAAAAGGTAATTTATAAAGACTCTCTTTAAGATCTATGCATAGTTTTATCTTCTTTTTTTTGTCCACGTGAGTCAACAGTTTTGGTGCAATGCTATCAATCTAATCTCCACAGTGGTCTCATTTGTTTATTTTAATTCAACTGACAGTAACTTGAGAACAATACATTAATGACGTCATAGGATGTCTAACCTAAGAACAATAATCATCACAGTCCAACCAAAACCAGCTATCTGGTCAAGAACAGAATTCTTCATGCATGTAAATGACAAACTGGAGCCAACACCAAAAAGAAACCCCCAAATCCTCCATTATGGAAAGACAGAGGTAGAAAATGGTGTTTCCAGATAGTTATGGAGAGAAAGGGTAAAATACACAATGGAAGCAGAAAGACAGAGGGTGACAGTAGGAGAGAAGAAACCAGGGAAACAGTCCCTTATCTCTGCAAACAGCAGCATGCCCGGCCTTGGCAACACACACACACACGTGCGCGCGCCAAGACTGGCATGCTAAATCCCCCTGGCATATGTTGGCACGATGGCACCCCGTATGCTCACGTCTGGCATGCACTGACACACACGTGCGCACACACACATCCACACACACGCACAGGTCTGTCACAGTAGCCGTTGAAAGGGGGAGGGAAAGGGGAGGGGAGGGAGTGGGAGAGATGAAGAGCACGTGCTCCACATTATAAATGCATTCACATCTGGGTGAAAGGGTGATGAGAGGGGGATGGGAGATGATGAGAGACTAAAGTACACTGCAGAGAGGGAGAGATGGACAGATGGCAAGAAAAGTGTAGTGAGACAGAAGCAGCAAAGGAGGTATCAGAGTGAGATGAAGAAAACAGTCAAGGTGAGCAGTATAGATGCATCAACAACCCCACACTGTAAAGCCTTGTGATAATAATAAGCAATAGCAATTGTCAAATTTTGGAAAAAAACATCTCTAATTGGGTCAAAACTGCGATAAAAAGCTCATTTCCCCTGACAAAGTGTTGTATCCATCAGAATAGGGAGAACCTTGCCAAAGAGGCCACTAGAACAGACAGAAATATATCCTACTAATAATTCATCACACAGTCATATAAATATCCATCTCTCAACTCACTTTCAAGATGCATCTAATAAATGAAAGCTTTTCCATTGACTGTAAACACCTAGTATCTTGTATTCGAGGACAATTTTCTGCTGCACAGGGTGGATGATGTGTTTTGAGGTTTGGAATTATAATCAGGTTGGTAAACTTTTGGATACTTAAGGAGAATTTGAAACTTGTCCAAGCAAGTTACAAATTCTTATCAGAAAATGTTGGATGAATAATGTTTGCAAAGCCAGAGGCAGAGTTTTACAACAAAACAGCAGACTGGGTTTGTTTTAGATCTGTTACGTTAACAATGAGAGAACTGTTGATTCTGTGGTAACAGAGAAAAATGAAGGCACAAGAAGAAAGTCTCTACTAACCTGGACTCAGCTCCTTCCAGGATGCGCTCAGCCTGGTCGCCTATGACTTCCTGCCGCAGATAATACAGCATCCTCACCCTCAGCAACACCCTGCAAAACACAGTTAAGTTGTTGAAATTTCAGTGACTTGAGTTGACTCATTTAGCTCTCACAGTAAACTGTTAATAAGAAGATACTCTATAAACTTTGAAACTGTTTTGTCTGACTAAGAGTCCAAAATGTAAAGCTACAAAGATCACAGTGACATTTAACAGAAAAGCAACAAGCACATTTAATAAAACAGAACCAGAGAATGTTTAGTGACTTCAATGATTTATCACTTACATAGGATATATTAATTGATTAATTGTTCTGGCTCTAAAGCTTACCCTGCCTCAGGTCAGTTCTTCTTACTGTAACTCTGACACCCAGCTAATGAAATTAATTTGTAAAGAACTAAATATATTCTGGTTGTTAGTCTTTAAATTCTTTAATAATGCTTCAAACATCAGATTACATTTCCAGGGGGAAACCTCTTAATATTGATGCTGGGCTGATTCTACTGGAGGATGTGTTGTAAAGTTGTGGAAAGGCTTGATCAGCTAGAGCTCTGAACAGGGAGTTTAATTTTTTTTTCCCCCCCCAAAGGAAAATATCCTGATGTTTTCTTCAGTTCAAATACTGGTGGCAGAAACTAATTCATTTCTGTATTTTATCGTTTCTGCTACTGCTGTTCAACGATGATCTTGTCTGGATATAAATTACAGATGTTCCTCCTCAGAATTATTCTTCCAGCTCCTTGCTCAGTACAATGAATCACTTCAGCCACGGCTCAAGAATGAGTGTCAGATTTGATCTCCTGATATTGGAAACGCTGCTATCTCAGAGATCTGCTTCACTGTAAACATTTGTCACTAGATTTGTTACCAGGATTTAATGCCAATAACGTTGTCTGGAGCAGAAGACAGAGGGGAAGAGGAGGGGGGTTGGGAGGAGGAGATGATTGGGAGGAGCGGAGAGGGAAAGAATTGAAAGGAGGGAACAGAAAGTTTGGGGAGGCAGTGAAGGGGGGTGGGGGGGTAAAGACAGTCATTTGCAACTCATTCTGCAATGTGTGTGTGTTTGTGCATCAGTGGCATCACAAGTTGGAGTGTGTGTGTGTTTGTTGGCAGGCTGTGTGTGCTCATCCATCAATGTGCCAGGCCTGATTAGCCACACAACGCTGTGCTCCAGCCTAGCAGATGGCACCACATAATCACCCCCAAGTGTGTGTATGTGTGTGTGCGTGTGTGTGTATGTGTCTTTCACCCACTTCCAACAGGTCTGCCTGCCTAGCACCTGGCCTGGCATACAGCCAGTGACACACACACGCGCTCTCATACACACGCATGTGTATACACAAACAAACAAACCCCCCTGCCTCAAGAAGAAAAAAAATCTTGGAATTGAATCTGGAGGGCAAGGAGGCGTATCTCCCTGACAACAGGAGAGAGAGCTGACCGCAGTGCAAACGAGCAGTGTGTGTGTGTGTGTGTGTCTGTCTGAGGAGGAGGACAGGAAGACTGCTGCATCTGTTAAAGTTGTGCTGTGTGTGTGTGGTTGTAGAGTCAGACTCAGAAGCCATCACACCTGCCACTTGCATCCACATCCTGGTTTTAAAAGTCACAGTATCATTCACATTAGTTTAGTATTCATTAGTGTTTTTACTATTTGAACGCTTATTTGACCAACCCTTCATAAACCGTTAATGGCTCCTAAAAATAGAAGGCATTGTGTTAGCCACCAGCTACCACAATGTTTCGGGTGAGGATGAATGTCTGTAGAGGTGAGAGAAGGAGAGAGCCCTACTTGTTACAGTGATGTTTCAGGTGTCTCTTGTAGCTATCCTCTTGCAATAAATGGTCGGGATTGCAGCTGGCCAGCCAATCAGCTCTCGGAGTCTGTGGAGGCGGGGCTGGGGGTTTCCCCTTCTTGCCCTTTCTGCCCCGAGGGACTGGGGTAGAGAGACCTGGGGAGATGGGAGAGAGTGAGAGAACAGTCAGGTGAATGGCCAGGGGCTAATTCAAATGACAACCAAAAACATTTCCAGGGTTCTGTATACATTGTGTCATGTTACCCAAAGTCTAATCTGTACATTTCAAGGCCGCACAATCCCCCCAAAAAATGAATTAAAAGCATTGCTTGGTTCAGTTATCTAAATTAGACAGCACTGACTGGGATTAGTGCCGATAATATAGCTGTCAACATAGTGTCCAAACAGATGGTATTAAAGGTCTGGTCAGATTAAAATCTTTCAAACCAAAGTTTAGCCTGTTTTAATTGGGTGAGTTTGTTTTGTTTAGACAACTGAAAACTTTGGCTTATTTTCATGAATAAACACATTTAAACTGCACATATAAGCTACATAAACCAACACACTACATAAAATAAGAATTGTTGTGTTATACTGAAATTCAGGTATCAAAAAGTAAAAAAAAAAAAAAGCAAATGATTTCAAATTAGAGAGATAAATGAGGGATGTGACGAATGGAAAAACACAAGGCAGGCGCTCATATGTTCAAACAAGTGTAAACAGTTCCCATATGAAGATTCTTCCTGAAGCTGTGTAAGGCAGTAATTGTTTGCAACCTATTCACTAAATATCCAGCTAAATGGTGAACTAAGTGGATTGTGGATCTCATGTAGTATGTACAGTGTGTCTATAGTGTGTCTATAGTGTAATTAGGTGTATATGAGTGTGTTACCAGAGTGGTTGGTCAGTGTCTTGGTGGTTCCGTCTTCACTAGGGGTGATCAGGTCCCAGATGAAGCTCTTGATATTCTCGTCACCACGATAATGCAGCAGGCAGTAGGCCAGAAGGGCTCGGCAGATTGTTTCCACGTCAGCCTCTTTTAGGGGGCGCTTGAAGCGACCGTGAGCCAGGATGTCACTCCACCTACCCCAACTAAGGCAAGGCATTGAGGGGGGAAAAGAAAAAAAAAAAGTTGACAACTTGGTCTCTAACGTACAATATTCAACACAACATTAGTTTAACAGTACGCAGCATAATTACTCAACAAAACATTTTAGAATGATGAGTCCAAACAAATGCTCCACATTTTTGATCGTTGGATTGGTAAAATTAAGTAAGTTCATAATGAGGGGTGTGGCTTTTGGGTCTCCATGTCAGCACTATACCACACACTTTACACTGACTTTATACTGCTAAAAGGTGGCAAACACATTTTTGAAGAAAAACAAGATGAATTCAGTTTGAAAACTGCAATAATGGCAACATAACACAGTAATATAAATGATATGATTAACACATTATATAATAATAAAAATAATAGTTTAAGCTGGAATAGAGCACCTACCACCTATTGACAAATGGGTGAAAGTTGTTTGTAAATTAAATGGATATAAAAATAAACATGAATGCAGTCACTTAATTATGTGATAATTATGCAAGTTGTCTTTACTAAAACATACATCTTCTTGTTTGGATGTTTTGGAATGATAAACTTCACACTGGAATAGGAAAATGATTCTTTTAGTCAGTCTGAACATTTAGATTCAGGAAGGATCAGGATGAGCCAGGAAAGTAGTGAAGCACAAATCCAAATCATTTTGTCTTTTAGCCCAGACATCCATCATGCACATAGACGCACACTGGTGAGTGCCGGACACTAATTATACATTTTACCAGTCTGTTGACTTAACCGTTACTGGCACTGCACCCAACCAGTGCCACCCAGTCATCCCTCTGTGTGTGTGTGTGTGTGTGTGTCTCCAGAGAGCGAGTGACCCTAAAGGCTGATGTGGTGGACAGCATCCCTCGGACTGTCTTAACTAAAATTTTTCCATTGCTGTTTCCCAATCTTCACTGAACCATGTAAACCAGTCTTACTCTGAATGATTTCAGACAGGGTAAAATGGTGGATGAGAGTGAGTGTGAGAGAGATGGATGATGGGAAAAGACAACAGAGTGCTGAGCAGAGAGGACAGCCCCAGTCAGACAGTGTGTTTTTGTGTCCTACAGCCTCGGGCCATGAGACTAGACTGTAACAATAACAACGCTGACATCTCACTAGCACCACTGTTCTTTCTTACACACACACGCACTTTACACACGCACACACACACACACAGTCACGCCAAGTCAGCCATGAAAATGGACGCGCACACCCCATAATCTCTATCTGTAGTAAGTGTGTCGATGTGTATAATGTACTATGATTTGTGACTTTAAAGGCTGTTACTGTGTGCTAGTAGGGGTCTGAGTTAAGATGTCACTGCATAGATTAATAGACAGGCAAATTAAATATTTTTGCAGCTCAACAAATGCAATGATACACATAATCTGCTGGTATTCTCTGAAGGAGGATTAGAGTAAAGAACAGCCAAAAATTTAATTTCAGTTGGCTTTCTTTGGAAAAAAAAAGAAAAAATACTGTGTCTGATGGGTTTAGCATTTTGTGTGCAATTGTGTGTATGTATAAACTTGCATGATGCTCTCCAAGGTCACTTTGTTTGCAGTAGAAAAAGCATGCTTGCTTTTTATTAAGTGTGTATATGTGCATGAGCATGTTTACAGGGAGCTCTGTTTAGTAGCCGTGTGCTGATGGCCTTGAGCATAAAGATTTCCGTCTACTAAATCACTTCATGTGCAGGTCTGCATTCATTAACTCGTGTGCTCACACATTAGCAAGCGATGAACTCCACCCACCAGCATTACTCCACATCCTAAGCAGGGGTTTCTTCTCCTTTTCTATTAAACTGTCTACTTCTGAGGTTTCAGAGTCATTTTGTTTTACAATTCATAATTGTATCTATACAAGTTGTATGAAGATTTTTTATTCCATTCTTGTTATTTTAATTTTTTTCTTTTTGTTCATATGCATCATCTCTGCATATTTGAAGTAGAAATTCAAGGATAGGTGTATTTTGTTACCTTTGGACAGAGCCAGGTTAACTGCTTTACCATTTTGAGTCTTTTATGCTAAGCTAAGCTAACTGTCTCTTGGCTGTAGCTTCATATTTAGCTATATTTAAGTAATGTGTCTGAGTATTAAGTATACAACTGACCCGTAAACCAACAGGTTCTTCTCTACTCTGAAGCACTCAGATCTGGGATAGCCCTGGGTTTTGTCCTGGGGCCGTCGTGGTTTCGATGACGGTTTGCTTGGTTCGTCCTCATCGCTCTCCAGCTCAGAGAACTCCATCATCTCGTCTTCTTTGACGCTGCTGTAGTGCCGTGTCTGCTTCCTCACTCTCGGTGTGTCAATCACCAGCGTGTTCTGGAGACAGATTAAATGAAAATGTTTAGTCGGAGCACTTTTATGGCCTAGATGTTCTTCCCTTCTACAAGATTTTCTTGGTATTTACTAAGAACTTGGTTTCACTTACAGATGGCCTGAAATCCACCGACAACAATATGCAAAGTACCTTCTGCTTCACTCCTGTGAAGTGGCCTATTTGTACATTTCTTGTATATTCTGACTTCCATGACTAGTACGAATCTTATGAATACATGGCATCTTCTGTACAAAATCTGAATAATTGGATATTTGGCCCTGTGTTTCATTCCTGATGCTGAGAAAATTGCTGCCCAGCTCAAACATAAACTGACATTAATTATGTTGTCTAATGAATTACATTTTTGTTCAATTAATTTGATTTATTCCCCTTGCAATCCCATTAATATGCGCAAACAGGGCAGTAGTTAGTTCCACAATTATCACAGAGCGCTGCAGTCATTTCCATTTTAACATCACACAATAAAGATCCCAGGGGAGCGGCCTGTATTCACACTCGTAGAGCTGGATTAAGTGTTCCAGTGGAGGGCCCTCCACAAGAGAGGCAGCGAAGAGAAGAAATCAGGAGGGACAAATGCACACAAAAAAGTGCACAAACATGAAGAGGGGAGGAAAGCAAGAATATAAAGATGCCTGTTAGCAGAGTGCTCAATGTGTGCGTAAGAATGTGACTGAGCTCGTGTTTCTGTGTGCGTGTGTGTTTCTGTGTGTGTGAGCACTAGCCTAAGTGATATCTCTGTACCCTCCAGGCATCTGCGCTCTGTTAAGTGGAGCTAAGCAGCTTACTCTCTCTCTCGCTCAAACACACATACACGAGAGCAGGGAAACATGGGTAATTAAGGAAGAGAGGAGATTCCCAACTGTCAATATTAATCTCTCTCTTCTTCCCTCCTGATCTCTCTCTCCCCCTCAGTCTCTCAGTCTGTCTCACTTTCCTCCTCCTAACTTGTGGTCGTAGCACTGACTAATTAGCGCTGCTAGTCCCTTTTCCATAAGGGGACACCACCGTCTGTGTGTCTGTGTCTCTGCGTGTGTGTGTGTGTGTCTCTATTACCCGTCCATTGATGGCGTCCAGGTCCAGCTCAGCCTTCTTGGCCCATTTCTGCCAGAAGTCTGGATCCTCCAAAGAAATGTCTGTTCGATTACCTGTTGCAACAAAACTGGCCTGCAGACAAAAAGAAAACAAGTTGCTCAATGTTTTGTCTTTACTTTTTGCATAAATTGTGAACTGAAGCTGTGTGACTAATGGATATCATTCCAGTGAAAAAAAAATATGTTTAGCTATAGTTTTTAGACTGAGTGCAGTTTGTACCTTAGCAAATGTAGATCCCTTGCCCTCAGACTCTATGGTGATGGTGTGGGTTCGTCTCTGGAGGATCTGGTCGATGTCTTCCTCACAGAATTTTGAGCCTTCGTCTTCTTCGTCCATTAGAGCTCCGTACGCTCCTTTTCTAAGCAAGTCCTCGATCTCCTTCTTGGACAACTGCTGGACCTAAAGCAGACAGAAAAGCATTTTATTCCATGAGAAATATTTAGTGTTGACAGTAACTGTACAAATACTTAGTATAAATAATTTAGCTGAATAATCAACTTAGTTCATTCATTCACTTAGTTTATGCCTTTAAAGTATACTCTCAAAGGGATGTAACCAAGGCAGGGTCTGAGTGAATGTCCAGCATATGAACTCACCCCGCTGTTGGCATTCTCTCGTCCACTCATGCTCTGAAGGACGGCCTTGTCAAGCCCCAGCTTCAGACTGGCCTTGTCGAACATTTCCCTCTCGTAGCTGTTCCTGGTGATCAGACGGTAGATCTTGACCGCCTTGGACTGGCCGATACGATGACACCTGGCCTGGGCCTGGAGGAGGACACATTCAGAGGTTCAGAAACATTGTTCGACCGCACGTGTTACTTATGTATCCACAGGAGTATATTCAACATGAGATGTGAGGTTACACCAGAGGACTAATATGGTCCAGTGAGCCTGAGTTCATGGCAGAGTCATTACATCCAGCAGACACTCTGAACTCCAAACTTGCCACCTTGGTGCTGGTAAGGACTCTACAGTACTCGACACTCAACAGTTCCATGTTGTGCTAATCAAATGTCACGTAAGTGCTACTTCAATCACTATACAACATACATACTGTAGGTAAAGCATTGTATGCTGCTGTACCTGCAGGTCATTCTGAGGGTTCCAGTCAGAGTCAAAGATGATGCAGGTATCTGCTGCTGTGAGGTTGATGCCGAGTCCTCCAGCTCTTGTACACAGCAGGAAGACAAATCGGTCTGAGTCCGGTCTGGAAAACCGGTCGATGGCTGCTTGACGCAGGTTCCCACGGACTCGACCGTCTATGCGTTCATAGGGATATCTGTGGGAGGACACGTGAATTACTGTCAGTAACATTTTGCAGCGAAGTCAACACTGTAGGGGATTCATACAGCTCATCGAATCACAGCCATTTCAGGCATTGCATTCTCACAGTTAAAATTTCATTAATATTATAACAATAATTCAATATTATGAACTTTACTATTATATTTGGATGAAGTAGCTTATTAAAAATACGGTGTCATATTTAGTAAATACAGCTTTAATGTCAATGTCTCTTTCTCACAAGCATTCTTTTGAGAGGAATTCGTATGATCATCTCATTTTGGGTAGCTTGGGTCAGCACCGAGCTGTCAAATATGAGAATCCTAGGTTCTTAAGAAAACGTATTATGTTGTTGAAAATGCTGAAATGTGTCTCTATTCTCACCGTTTCTGGATGAGGTAGTCCTCTAGGATGTCCAGACAACGGACCATCTGACTAAACACCAGGACTCTGTGCCCGCCAGCCTTCAGTTTGGGCAGCAGCTTGTCAATGAGCACGAGCTTGCCAGCGGCCTGGATCATGGCTTGGAGGGCCATGTCCGGCATGTCTGCCCTGCCACCGTGGGAGTCCCTGAACTCCTCTGCGATCTTCTCTTCAGCTCCTGAAAAGGAAAAACAATTTAAATTGATTAGGAAACAAAACAAAAACATTTTTAACAGTTTGGTTTGCACAATTTTAATACTTCAGTGTAATTCTGGGAGCGTTTGTATACCATTAATGAGGTAGGGGTGGTTGCAGCATTTCCTCAGCTCCATCATGGTGTTAAGGAGGTTGGGGACACTGGACCCTCCACCTCCTCCTCCTCCTCCTGCACCTCCTTTGGACAGGAAGGAGAAATTCTTCTCCAGAATTGCCCGATAATATTTCTTCTGGATGTTGGTCAGCTCCACCTGAAAACAAAAAGTTTTCCAAAAAGTTGACCCAACTGATTTTTTCTTTCTTTCTGTGGCCAGAAATACATAGATTCTGATAGATACTGTAGATATGGGTTTAGTGTGCTATTATATTTTTAAATTTTTGCATTTTTGAGACCTCAGTCCTACCTCAATGATGGTCTCCTCCTTAGGGGCCAGGTTCTTCTCCACGTCCTCCTTCAGTCGTCTCAGCATCATAGGCTTTAAAATGCCTTGCAGTTTCTGAACCTGAGACACACAGACACACACAGTTAACACTTTAAACAGTTCAGAATTTAGGAACCATAAGAAGCTGAAGTTGAAGTAGAAGTTTAAGCAGTACAGATTGACTCGTCCATTTACCTGTTCTTCAGTCTTAAGGTCTCCAAATTCAGTCATGAATGTCTGTTCAGACGGGAACCGCTCCGGCTCCAGGAAGTTGAGTAAGCTGAAGAGCTCCTCCACAGTGTTCTGGAGCGGAGTTCCTGTCAACAGAACTTTGTGCTCCTGGGGGAGGACAGAGAGACAGGAAATAGATATTTAGAGATTATTAAATGGAAAGCAGGGTGTTTTCATGACCCACAAATAGGAGAGGGGAATTACATGAAACATGGCACAGGTACTGGGCTAAATTGTCGAACTATCAGATCCAAGGTTTCTACAAGATCTTGGAAAAACTACAATGTCCTACTAAACAAAATAGGTTTTATTTATCAACCTGTACTCTGTGTGATATCCATGTGAAACTTCAAGCGCATAGCTTAAACTGTATTGTTGGCTTTTGAAGGCCTTGAACTCAGGTAGTACTACTAAGTATTACTTCTAAGACCATGTGACAGACTTGAAAAGTATAATGTGATTACTGACAACCAACAGACTATCTTGCTATAGCCATCACTCACCATGTCCATCATTTTCAGTCCTTCCAGTAGTTTGCAGTTCCGGTTTTTGAGGCGGTGGGCTTCATCTATCACCACACAGCGCCACGGCACGCTGCGAAGCTCAGGACAGTCGGTCAGAATCATCTCGAAGGTTGTTATGACCGCATGGAACCGATATGCTCCCTTTATTATCTTACCCTGGAAGGATGAGGAAAGAAAAACAAAGGCAGAACCAAGAGAATGAGGGTTAAGAATAATCTAAAATGTATTTGTCACAAACTCTTTTGTTATGGGAGGGAAAGTTTTCACTTTCAGGCCAAACGTAAAAAGGCACTGACAGCAGGCACCAGCAGTTCCAGTTGTGAGGACACGCCAAGAACAGCTCTGAAATGAGGGCTCAAGATAAAGTTGGACTTGTTGCTATCTATCTATAGTCCATCTATAGGCAGCTCTGGTATGTTCACCTTAGTAACTGTTTATAAACTAGTTTATTTTATTGTATTTTTTATATACTCAAAAGCCATCTAAGACGCAGCAAGAACAGACCTGGACTGTCCCATGTACCTGCTGTATGAAGAGAAGCTGGGGAAAAGCACACCATGTCCACTCTGACCTTGAGGATTACA
The DNA here is from genome assembly GCA_023238725.1 of Scortum barcoo. Classification (NCBI taxonomy): domain Eukaryota; kingdom Metazoa; phylum Chordata; class Actinopteri; order Centrarchiformes; family Terapontidae; genus Scortum; species Scortum barcoo. The sequence goes on along the minus strand of CM041533.1, from coordinate 26,047,897 downwards.
CCTCAGCCTGGATTAGGAATGAGCAGTTAGCAAGGACACCGATATCACAGCTTATTCTCTTCACAGGCTCACGGTGGCGAGGGTTATACTGAGAGATGGTTAGTAGCATTGTTCAAGTGTTGTTTAAGAGCTTACAGTATGTGGCTTACAGCTAGAGGACTGTAAAGAGCTTATACAGCAGAGGAGCACTGTCCAACCCCAGCTGGCTGCAGACGTCCCCCAGCTGAGGAGGGGTTCAGATCTGCTGACTGTCTCATACAACAGCGTCTCATCTCTGTACAGTCACACCATCCTCATCCTGCTTATTTCTTTCACAGAGCTGCTGAGACGATGTACTGCCAGTGTGATCCGTCTTTAGTGAGAACCGTCCAGCTTCTGTTTAGTTCCTTAGTCTATTTCTGAGTCACACTATGTAATCTACTGTGGGATGCAGAAATGACGAATTACATTTTGAGTGATGTCAACTTGCCAAACAATTACAGAGTAATTTGAGATGTGTGCGCGTATTTTTTATAGTGATTGAATCCAGGATTTCATTCATTCATTCATTCATTCATATATATAATTTATATATACACACCACCATAATTTAACAACTCTTTTCAAACCTTTCCTGAGCATACTTATCATTTTTTGTGTCTGAAACTGGAATGTGGTTGAAGTTACCTTTTACTCCATACTTTTTAAATCAGAATCACAATACTTTCTTCATCCCAGGGGGATCTATCAAATGTAATTTTGGACAACTAGCTAAGCCTGTCTATCATATGGAACAGCACTTTACTACGGCAAGTCGCAAGTGATATAGTCAGAGGTGTGTGTTTGGATTTTAGCTGGAAAAAGAAGTGTGGTTGCAGGTGTAAACATATCTAAACATATCAACATATTCTGTTTCATTCGGAAATCTGTCACATTACAGAAGTAAACAGCAGCTATTATCAACCCATATCAGGACAGATGAGCAGTCGTCTGTCATCCAGTCTACCTGTGTGTCTCTGTAGTACATCTCGTAGGCCTGTATGGTCTTGCGGCTGGCCTGGCTGCCGTGGTAGACCACTGCGTTGAGCTCAGTCCAGGTCCTGAACTCTCTCTCCCAGTTGGGAATGGTGGAGAGTGGGGCGATGACCAGGAATGGCCCCTCGATGCCCTTCATGTAAATCTCATAGAGGAATGTAATAGACTGGATGGTCTTTCCGAGACCCATCTCATCAGCCAAGATACAGTTACGTCTGTGGAGGACAATGGTGTGGACAGAGTGAATGACAGGCAGCAGGGAGGATCTGCATGATCACATCATTTGTTTTTCTGTGTCACTAAACTGATTAAGACACCAGTAACCATACTAGGTACCAAAAGACGCCTCCTACTGTGGGTCTGAAGCAAAATGTCATGACTTTTACGACACTAAGTAAACTTATTTCCATGATCTAAAAGACTTTTCCCTTTTGGTTTATTAATGCAGCTCTTCCAAACAGGGTTAGGGGTCTCTTTTCCATTGTAGTGAGCTCATGCAAAAAAACATGTGGATAAGTCTGAAAATCTGTATGCTATATTGCTAAAAAAGTGACCTGTCATACTCAGATTTGAGTGAATTCCTTACGTTTTTTTTAATCCATCTCTCATACTTCACTCATAATACAGAAAATGCATAATTAGTATGCACCTTCAAACATTACAATTAGTGGAACATGAAAGATACACCCAGAGTTGAGTTCAATTACTATCTTCTATTTGTGCTGCTGAATGAAGATGTACTGTCTGAGCATTCATTTCATGCACCGGTGGGAAACCTTAAACCACACTTAATGACCACTTTAATGTCCACTTAGACTATCAAATGAGGTGCTCTCACACGAACAGGCCAACAGTAGCACTTGGGTACTAATTTGAACAAAATAAAGTTAATGGTGACTTACGAGTTGTACCAGTTGAAGGTTAGCCAGTTGAGGCCTTCTAGCTGGTATTCCCTGAGTGCGTTGCCGTTCCTGTATTCCCTGGAGCCCTCCAGCTTCTTCCAGTCAGCTGCAGGAGGCCGATCCTAGACGCAAAGATTAATTTCTGGGGTTATTAAACAACACTGAGACTTACCAATTCTTATCAAATCACTAGGGTAAGGTTTTAGATTATTTGAAGTTGCAGATGGTAGATTGAAATTTAACCAGCTATTGTTTTAATAATCAAATGTTCCAAGCAAAAATGTCAAATGTGATGATTTGTTACTTTACTTTTGGATCAAAAAAGCATGGTGGATGTTGCAAGACACTGTACACAACTATCCTTTTGGGGTAAGAGCCAAAGTCCTTCCTGCTTTATAAACCATATATTGTTCTACATGAGAAATCTTGAACATGGCACTGTGTTCACTGTTATGCTTTGAGGAAAGGTTGACTTTTGTCACTGGGATTCATCCTCTAAGGAAGAGAAATGTCTGTGACACATGAACCAGTAGTTCATGGTCGAATGTAAAAATATAAGTTTAAAAGTCCAAATACTGCCTCTGTATGACGGAGCATTTATTACAAGGCCCTTAAGGAGAAACAGTAGGCAGTGGTTAAATAGATGGACACGGGGAGAGAAAGGAGTGATGGAGGGAAAGACCACAGCCAGTCAGCTGCTTCTGTTCAGCATTAAACACACTGTTAGTGGTTTGGCCTGGCCACAAGAGCAGGGCGTGTGTGTGTGAGTGTGTAAGACCACAAGAACGTGGCCCTGTGGAGAGCAGTTAAGCGAGCTGTAAATCTGGAGGAGGAAGGAGCAGGCAGCAGGCCAACACACACAAACCCACACATGCACAGGCCTACTGGGAGGAGGCTGGGAGACAGATAGCACCCAACCAGCACTCATGGACAAACACACAGATACTTGCCACTCTCTTAGTGTTGGGTGTGCGTGCTGCAATGCGTTCATATTCCTCTATTTTGGACTGGTCAATGTCGGCCTTCAGTTCCCAAGTGGAGTCTTCGTAGGGCAGACTGCACCATTTCACCAAATATAAGGTCACCATCTGCACGCAAACACACACAGAGAAACAGGAGGGGGGTTTGATGAGTGTGTATGCAGAGGGAGAGAAGAGAGGGTGAGGCTCCAACCCAAAAAGATGACAGGAAGAGATCAAAGCACCTCTCCGTTTTCATCTGTGCTCTCTGAAACGTCCAGGACACGGTCCACCTCCACATAGTCTGGGTTAAAAGGCTCATCATCCATCTGGAGAGAAAGCAAGTGGAGTTTTACTGTTAGGGGCAGGGAGACAGTTTTACGATAGCTTGGCTTAGAGCATGTATTAGAGGGAAATTTTATGTGTTTTGAGCATTTTCCATGACTGTGATTTTTAATTTCTCTTCCCTCTATTTTCCCCATTCAAAAAGTTTTCAGGTTGTTAAATTATGAGGAATTCTGGGGGGTCTGATCATCAATGTACAGTATGAGAGCAGAGACACTTATTGTCTGTATAAAGCGCTAAAGATTAGACTCTAGTGAGATCATAAAAAAAGAATAAGCCTGGAAACAAATTATAATCCAAAACAACAACTGATTTAACCCTCATATGTAGTAACATCAGAGCAGTGTAAGCGCCGTTAACGGGCTTATTGCAGTGTAGGTCTCACCTCAGTTATGAAGTTGTTGAGCTGTTGCTTGGCCTTATACCTCTTGACCTTCTGGTGTATTCTCTTGTCTTTCTCCAGCTCCTCCAGGTCTGCCCAGCGACAGTGGAGGTACGAACTGACAAGAAACACAAAGACACTAAGTGAGTCATATCACTCATCTCAAAGCCAGAGAACACAGGAAGCTTTGTGGCAAATAAATGCAAAGACACAACGCAGATGTTGGTCTTCAGAGACCGGTGGTTGAGAGGAAGGTGTCAAAGGAACAGCTGTAGACGAGTAGGTCAGTAATCTACGGGTGTGTTATGTGCACCATCAGGCTGCAAATTGTGGGTGTTTTGTGGCGAGATGTAGAGGGCTTTCTTGTGAAAATGATCAAAGAAGCACTACACAAATAAAGCTGTTCACACTTATTTGTAAGTTGTGCGGTCAAATTTGTGTATGAGACAAGCAGCAAAGAGTCCAAACTGCAAACAAACTACTGATGAAATGTGTGCAGGCTGAACAAATGACTACTGTGACAAAAGCTGGAAAAAAATACCACGTTTAATAATGTGATCAGATCGGACTGTTCTACTATCCTTTTTTTTTGTCGTTGATGATCTGTAGCACAAATAGTGAGTAAGAGAAAGTGAATAAGGCTTTCAGGTTGAATATACTGGGCTTTTCACACTTATGGATCCATGGACACCCTGGTGTGTGTGTGTGTGTAAAATAGGAAGGCCCGCTGTGAAAGACAAAAGAATTGGGTGGGTGGGGGGGGGGGGGGGCTAGCACGTTACTCACAAGCCCTTGAACTTGACGTAGAACTCCTCCACCTCCACTTCCTCTCCTGACTCCAGCTGAAAAGAAAAAAAAGGGTTAATAATCACTGCAAATATAGCAACTGCATGGTGAAAGAGCAGAAGTGGTTGTCATTGTTATACAACATGTGGTTGAATTAGTGAAGTAGTGCAGAAGGAGCCTGCATACCAGTTTCACACTGACTTGTGAGTAAACACAGTCTCGCTTTGCTCAACATCCTCTCACTGAGACTATCATATGTTTCATTCGGATTTTTCCAGTTTCTCAGCTATTTGCCATTTTGGGTACGACATCACATGTGCATACTTGAGAAATACTCCAAATCTAGAAACCGATTAATAGTCAAAGTAAAATACAGAAGACTGCCATCAATAACCGTGGAAATTCAATTTTGAAAGACGACGCAGGTGTGTGAGGGGGGAAATACGGAAAGAGCAGCTCTTTAAAGAGTAGCAGTCCACTTCTATTCACCATTACTACTGTAACACACGCGCATTCTCCACCCTGCTACTACTACTGTAATGCCATGAATCATCAATCACACACACACCCTGAGGAAACGCTAGCTTGGCGTCTGGCGTAGCTAGCATTGTGGTTTTGGCTGCATGCCAAGCCCAGGGTCAGCTCTGAATGGAGCTCTGTGTGTGTGTGTGTGTGTGTGTGTGTGTGTGTGTGTGTGTGGGGGGGGGGTTGGGGACTCATTGGCAGCTGGCTAGCAAAGGAAAGTTGGTTGGTGACTGGTGACTATGTGCGCGTGCGTGTGTTTGGCTCAGGGATGAGCTTTCTTTAGACGAGCCGTCTAAAACAAAGCTGGGTAGATACACACGCACATATACACACAGTCAATCAGATACACACACACCCTGACAACCTTGCATGCTCAGAGCACACACACACATAATGAAATGTAAGAACTCTTGTCTCCGTTTACCAAGTGAATACACACCGTCTGAGGTCTGTGTGTGTGTGTGTGTACGTGCATCTCTGTGTGTATAATCTGCTTAGGCCAGCTGTGGAGCGGCTAATCAGATGACATAAACCATGACTCGGTCCAGTGTGTCCATGTCTCCCTGTGTATTGTGTTAGTGTCTATGGTGTGTGTGTCTCTCTGCGTATCTTACCTCTTTCTTGGTGGTGCGTAAGCCCATGATCTTCTCGACGACGGGCCCCTCAGCTTCAGTCACATCCTGTAAACACACAGAACGTCGTCATCCAGTCACAGCTTGTATTGACTGTTGCATTTTCAGTGGATGTCACTGGAAAAAGCACATTTTTGACCAGCACCAATACAATAACAATTCAGTACTTTTATATTGTTTTCTATAAATCTCTTTTTTTGCCCCATTTAGTAAAAGAAACAAAAGTTGTTAAAAGTGTAAATCATCTAAACATAAACAGCAGTACATGAAGTTTGCCTTATCAAAATACTAATTAAAGTGGCACTGTCTGATCAAAGATGAAATATTAAGTGCGACATTTTACAAACCTTCCTGTACATGTCCATTTTTAAACAATGGTACAGACCACACATTTCAGTTGGTACCAAAACGTGTTGTTATTCTATTAATCTAATTTGAAAAGAAAACTATGATAAAAATGGTGAAAATCAGAGGCAACCAAAGGTTCACCACCACCCTACACTGTACACTTCTATAATGTAATACAGAAAATGTGAAAGGTTTGGGGGGATATTAATAGATACACTGACATGGGTTAGTCTCAGTCAGTCTCTAGTCAAAATCTTTCTGTGTACATAATCATATCACTCCACTCTTAACATCAGATTCTGGCCATGTGCACTTATTGAAGCAAACCAATAATGGAAATCCAGTTGTACCTGCTGTTGTGATGATGATGATGGGGACTTGGGTGCTGGTGAATCGTCTCCGCTGTCATCGTCTGAGATCCTAAACTCCAGATCCTCCGTGTACCTCTTCCTCTTTACCTGACGGCTGGAACGACGTTTCTGTTGGAGAGTGGAAGAGACAGAAAGGTGTTAACGTTTTGTTCATCAGCTATAGTTTTATAACCCTTCCACAAATTGCCAGCTCAACTACTGGATAACTTGTTACCATGTCCCATTCATACTTCTTTTTTTACTGACTGTAAAGCAAAGGAAATATATCTCCAAAAAGGGAAATGTAGAAATGTGGAGTGACACAAATAATCTGTAATCTGTATACTATATTACACTACATTAAATCAGAGATGGAGAGAAGAAACCACAGTGCTGTGTAAGCGTCTCATTCATCAGGCTGCCTCTTCCAACAAAGAGATGTAATTTTCATTATTCTGTTCCATATGTTCCAGTATGTTTTCATATTGACTTTGAAGAAAAAAAAAATGTTGGACTCAAAATGTTGCCAAATAATAAAGATGTATAAAAACTGCTGTAGCGGGCTGCAGTGAATGGGATAAAGGGGACATATTGCTGCTAAGGTGCTTTCCTATTTGAATGAGAGCCACATGTCTTTGTGCGTCTAATAGCCAGATGCTACTCTGTTTACATGGCTCACATAATTACATTTGCACATAAAAAATTGATTGTTTGATGAGAGATACAGTGGGGTCCAGCTTGTTCTATCAAAAAGTGTTTTAAAAGTCTTAATGCTGGAGGGGGGAAAAAAGACTTTTTTTCAATGCATACAGCAGCTGAGAAGTTGCTGATGATGCATCATGTGAACTTGGCAGTGGGGTCTGTCTGCTTGGTCTGTCAACAAGGCTGGTTTACAACACAAACAGATGCCTACTGGCTCAGCGCCTTCAATCTCTACAGGCTGTGACACTGAGGGACCTGCAAAGGTTTTATGGCCTTCTGCTTATTTTGCTGGGGTTCCTGTAACTTTGCTGTAATATTAGCCAGGACTTTACTGTGTGGTAGTCTTTTTTAAATTTTTTTTCAAAACTGAAATAAGCTTTCCATGCGTGTGCCTCTTACCTGCACACCGTCATCGTCGTCATCTTCGGGAGGTGAGGGAGGTGGAGACTTCACCTCCACGTCGTCACTGACTGACGACTCTCTCTTCCTCTTGGGATCCTTCTTTGCAGCGCTAGCCCCGCCCTCCAACTCGACCTTCTTACTTACTGCTACAGGAGGACAGAGAAAAAAAAAACTTGATATTTTTTTCACTGGCTAAAGTGGTTAAAGACAAGACTATACCTCAAAGTGTGAGCTCTTTACACTTTACAAACTACAAGGCATTGATGTATATATGTGTGTGTGTGTGTGTCTCCCATATGGCGGTCGCCATGTTTGATTTACCCATTTAGAAATCATTAGTCTGCCTCAGGCTCTGGCACACAGGGGGTTAATATGATGAAAGACTGTGAGGAGGAGGAGGGGGGTGAGGGAGCAAGATAGAGAGATAGGGGGGGTGGCAGAGAGAGAGAGACAGGGAGGGAGGGAGTGAGAGAGAGACAGGCAGAAGGAGAGAGGGACAGGGAGAGAGGCCCCAGAGAGGGGAGGGGGAGGGGTTGAAAGGCCCCCAGGCTTCCTCTAATCTCTGGCATGGAAAGAAAGAGGAGCTGGCTCTATCTGTGCATACACACCATAGAGAAGGCGAGAGGATACTCAGCACCCCTCTTCAGTCTCTCCAACAGCCTCTCTCAGTATTCAGTTACTTGACTGCCATGACCAATCACAATGTGATGGTGTGGGGGCAGTTTACAAAGTGCTGATGTTAAAATACCAATGTAAAGTTTCTACACACTACCACCATAACCAGTCTTTGGATTTGAAAGTATCCACCTTCAGAAAGGAATCTGCTAATCAAATCTGAATCTGAATTCTTTCAACTCCACTTAGTAAATCTTTTGGGGCCCAGCTCTGAACATTTCTAGTAACTACATTTCTTCATAGTTTCAACTTAAAAATGAGATGAGCAGCAGAAGATTTGAATCGTTGATTTGTTATATATCATAGTGACAAATCAACAAGTGAAGACCACTAACTTCTGTATGACTTATTTTTCACTGCTTCTTGCTCCAAATACGAAATGTCTGATGTTGATCAACTTTATTCCTAAAAAGTTGCATATTATTTTGAGTTTAACTCCGTTTCTGACTCTTGACATTTGGGTGGTTTATGGTTTCACTATAGCAGACTCCCCACTCTGTTGGTCCTGTTAAACTACAAAACCATAAGTCCATTAGGAGGTAGGCCACCACTCAGCAGTGCCATTTTAACATCTATTTAAAAGCGAAAGAAATTCAGTAACTGCATCAACTTTTTATACCGGTGTCTGTCCAACTTGCCTCCCAAAGGGACACACAAAAATGGCGTAGTCTCTCCCACGTTCACCTTTCATTGGCATACATCGGAAACACAAGAAACACATGAAAAACCTTGTAACAATGCTTCAGTTGAAGTTATAGAGAACTCCAGATTTGTGTTGTATTTCATTTTCTGCAGTGAGAGTGGTCTCACATTGTAGAGATGGTTTGTGAAGTAAAACCAACAACAGTTGTCTGGTTAATGTGCTTAATGTGCAAGTAGATATGTTTGGTTATGGTCTTTGATTACCTACGAAACTTACTTGTGGATTCCCATTGATTAGCTACAGCTGTAATCTGCCACCAGTGGTGTTTGTCACTTCAAAAAGGCAGTAACAATGGTCATTTACAGGCTAAATGTGAGGCCTGCCACCTGCAGGCTTTCTACACTGCCCTTTACTAATGAAAAAGAGCAAGGGATAGATAAAAGTTTCATAAGAGGTTTGTTACCATTGAAGCTTTGTGAATCTGGGTATTTTGCAAACATGGAACCGGATCAACAACGGAACAGGATATCCCAACCCAACCACACTGTTCAGTTTACAAAATGCTTTTTTTTTTTTAAATTAACATATGATGACCCATATAGGCCACTAGGAGACAATAAAGTTCTCGTCTAACTTAGGATAAAATGTAACATACAGAATATACAACAGTGTGCTGTCTCCTTCATATTCTGAGCCCGTGTGTTGCCTCTTCTCCCATGTTGCCCTCTGCAGTACTGTATGCCTGGATCTCTCTCCTGCACTATGCCTCTCTCCCTCCTGCTTGCTTGCTCGCTTGCTCCCTCTCTCTCTACATCTCTCGCCCCCTCTCTGTCCCTGGGGCCCTTCTCCTTTCATCCTCACGCCAAGAGCAATCACCATCTCCGTGGTAACGGCTGGTCATGTGACCTGCACCTGTTCCTCTGGCTGGTCGCCACACGCTGGAGCCATCTGGCCCCACACACACAAGCTCACACACATACACATACACACACACACACACACTTCTTCACTTGGCTGCCTTCTACCCTCTCTTCCTCCTAGCTTCTTCGTGGCCTCACTTCTCTTCTCAATCCCTTCATCACCTCCCCAAACTCTCTGTTCAGCCCATCTCTTCAGTTACTCTGTTGTTTCAACTCTACAACTCTGCTCTTGACTATCTTTCCTTTTTATTTTTGGTTTAGTTTAATTTTCTCAAAATGCTTTAGCTGCTTGAATGAATCAACTTTGTACCACATTAAACTATGAACATGTTTACTGCCTCATGTAAATACTATAAATACACTTCTCACCACTTTAGTGTTCAGGTTCACTCTCACGGCATAGTTTTCAAGTCAGGTCTTTTATTTGTTATGTGCACAGATAATCCTGCAGGTAAAAATGTGAATCTAAAACTACAGTTTAATCACACTACCTACTCTGCACCAAGCAGCAGGCAGACTCAGAGACTCACTGGTGAACAAAGTGGAACATTGAGCAGCTAAAGAGCCAGATATTTCCCTCAGGAGTTGGTGGAGACCAAAAGCAGAGCAAAAAGAGCAAATATTTGACTTGCATTTGCAGAGTGAGATACACAACTGCAAACAAATGATAATGCTGCTCTGTGTCTGCTGCATGTCTACATAAGCAACTGTATGCTAATAATGCCTCCAGCACTGACTGCCATCCTGAGTCCACTGGTGGTTTATTAAATTACAGATATGTCTTTGAGAGCTCAAATAAATACATACAGCTTGATATGCTGTACATTGTCTCTCCACCATCAATTTGCAGGTTCCAACTGTTTTTTTCTGATAACAGTCTGAAACTTCTTTCAATTGTGTCAATCTGAGGGTGCCAACCTAATCTCTCATTATCATAATTTCCTCATAAACCAGAAGCTTCTCTGGATATGTGTAACTAAATTCTTTTCATTAAGCCTTAAACACTGGATTCACTCGAAAACCTTGATAAAACATATGACGCATGAGTAAAGGTATTCTGATGATGCTGCACTGCCAATCATGACATGAGACGGCTCCATATAAGGCTGGTCCTGTCCAGGTATACTCCTCTGAGTCTCACATTCACTCTGCCGTATATTCTGCACTTATACCCTTATCCACACATGCTGGCCAACTGTGGTGCACTGTGTGTGTGTGTGTGTGTCAGCGTATGAGAGAGGAGCTGAGAAACTCCTTTCAGGGCAGGGAGGATAAAAGAAAAGACAGGAAGCAGAGCAGTGGAGTAAAATATGGGGAGGGGAGGGAAAGGAGAAGAAGTGAAGAGGAAGACAAAAAAAAAATGGGGAGAGGGTGGGGTGGGGTGTAAGGGACACCTGCTGCCGTGATGAGTCATAGCCCTGATGCCCCATGCACACACTCAGCCCATGGCAACAAAAACCAACACCAGTGGCCAGAAGGCAACACACACACACATCCTATGTGTGTTCAGAAAGTGCTGTATTTGCACACACATCTGCAGACACGCACAAAGCAAGGTGCCTGCATGCATGTCTGACTTCTTTGTGTGTACTGCAAACAAATCACCCCTACACACACACACACACACACACACACACTCTGAGGGAAGGGTGTGGCAGCTGAGAGCTGGGTTATTTATAGATGTACTTCCTCACAGAGAGGTAGACAGAGAGAGGGAGCACAAGCAAGAGAGCGAAGGAAAAGAAGGACAGAGAGAAAGCAAGGTCAAAGGAGAGGAGTGAGCTGACTGGACAAGTAAACCACCTGATTCTTCACTCGCCCACACAAACAACTTCCTAGACAGCTAAACCTGATGGCATCTGCATTTAAGATTTTCATTTACTCTCTTCAATTAAGATCAATTCAACCTGCATGATATATTCTTGACTCCTGCACCTTTAAAATTCTCACACACACACACACAGACATACATACATACATACATACATACATACATTTTGGGATTCCTAACTGTGACATCAGTCTCTCAGGTGTCAAAGAATATACATCCATTAGCTTAGAAGAAAAATACACACTTTAGAACTTAAAATAATGTCTCACAATCGTAAAAATAAGCCAACATAGAAGTGCTAGCAGCTAATGCAGCCCGACTTCCCCTGGGGGAGATTTAGCAAAAGGTAACAGATACATTCCAGAAAATGGGCAAGCTCACAGCCAAGTCTGACGGTATACTTTGTGTTTACAGCATCCAAAGCATGGCACAAACCATAACAGCAAAATCTCTATCCCAAATTTAAATCAGATAAGGAAAAACAACAGGAGTGACAAATTGGGACATTTTGATTTGTTGGCTTTGGTTTCATTTTAGGAAATGTTCTAGGAGGCCGAATTTCAAATAACTTATAAGTTATCAGAATAAGTTTTCATAATAAGCACTGAGGAGGATGCGCAGAACTGATGGTACTCTAGTTTATTCTATGTCTAGCTAACATGACATTACTTCAAAATCAAATAAAAAAATCAAATTTATTTATTTAAAGCCCAAAATCACAAACATTGTTTGCCTTGTGGTGACCAAGTTACATACACCTGTAAATACAAAGTTCACACTGAAAAACAGCCTGTGCTAAAACTTTCTGGTTACACTAGCGAAAGCCTCAGTTTGCTCTCTGGTGGCTTGTTTGTTCATACAGACTTCCAAATACACTGAGCAGAAAGAAAACATACTGTAGCGTGGTATAGGCCACATGAAAAACTCTTGCGCTTTGGGGCTTATTTCTCCACCCACTAGTGGAAATCTCACACAAATCCCCCAAAAATGCAATGGAACATATGAGCTGGTGGCCCTTTAAGAGGATTTTCTCTACAGCAACTGAGAAGTTTTTAAAAGTTCACTTTAAAGCTTAAAATCAAGTAATAAGTCAGAACATTAAAAAACTAAAACAATTATTAAGATTTGGGATATATGTCTTTTAACTAGTAGAGCAGAGGACAGTCATTAAAACCAAAGACCTCATAGAGACTTGCAGATAAATTGTATGACTTCCCTATGAGGAATGACCCATGCAAAATCAAGAGCTTGAACTTCACGTGAGTCGTGCCAAACTTCAACTATAAATATGGAAACTTAATGTGGTACAGCAGAAGAAAGAATCTTTAACCTCTGGCCTAAGTCAGAAAGACACAAAGTAAGATGGAAGATGGGAGGGGGTGGTGGAGAGGAAAAGATGAAAGGGACACTCGTCTCCAGCAGGAAGAGGTGGGATTGGAGGGAGAGGAAAGGAAAAGAAAGAATGAAAGAGAAGATAGTTGAATAATTGCAGCAGTCCACCATTTTAGAGTAGCAGTGAATGGCCGGCAGCCATTATTATGCTAAATTAACCTGGGAGCTGCAGGCCGCCACTCAAGATGGAGGAAAGCCTGACAACAGATAACAGCTAGTTTACCAACACACACACACAAAAAGGGGCTGAGAATGGACTCCCCCACCCCCACATTTCCTCTGCCCTCTCTCTCTCACACACACACACACACACACAGAGTTGTGGCTGGAGTGGTCAGCAGCATGGCCTTCATTATCATTAGACGCCATTTTCTGCCACACAGATTACCAACGATCCCTCCCCCAACACACACACACAAAAACGCCTGCCCCCTCACTACCTCACACACTCCAGGTCCTCCTCATTCCCCGCCCCCGACTCTTTTCCAGTGGCCGATGCATGCATACGCGCAAACACACCTCCCCCAACCCTGACCCCTGCCTGCTGCTTTGGCCCTCCCTCTTCCTCTGGATAAAAAGGGCCGAGAGGAGAGAGAGAGAGAGATGGGGGCCATCCTGACGCATTCTTCAGTCCGATCGAGTTTCCACCTTCACAATGAAACCACCTCTGACTCTCTCATACACAAATCCTTTCAACTGTGCCTCTGCCCATCCCCCTCTCTGTATGATCAAAGAGACTGCAAGGAAAGAGGTGAGGAGCACCCACACCAGAAGAGACTGCACACTAAAAGTTCAGAAAACAGTAGACTTGGACAAGTTTTGTCCCAATAAAAGGGGAAAAGGGAGAATGGATGAATCCAAAGAAGAAGAGTGAGAAGACCAGAGAGCACTGTGTAAACAAAGTGAAGCAAAGCTGATATCAACCAGCACCGATGAGCCGAGATGTTTGATCTAGCTAAACTATACTCTGCTCAGGAAATAAATTCAACTCGTCACACTCCTTGCATGGTAGCAGAAACAACTAACTGAAGGAGAATGAGAAAAAGGAAAATATTAAAGGATGAAACTGCAATAAAGTAATACTAAGTACACTTCTTCAAAGGCCTCAAATCCCCTGAAAAGACTTGGGACACACTGATCTCTGGGTAGTAAAGTGCAACGACACTACAACAATGAGCCTTTTGCAGCAAAGGTGAACAAACCTAAAAATAAAAAACAGGAGGACTAGCCTTTTAAGAAATAGGCTCTTTTACAACGCCAGTAAAAAATGGTAACAAACGGCAAAGGCAGCCTTTTGTTCATGTGCAAAGATAACTCCTGTTTGAGTTGATTTATTATGTGCAATGATAATTTAGTCTATTTCTTAAAAACAGACCAGGTTGTGACCAAAAGTGAATGAAGCTATTTTCCACCTGACCTGTAAAACTAAGCAGACAGTAGTTTTAAGCCTGTTGATCAGTATCTAAGGAAGAAAATGTGATTGATCCTCAGATCTGTTGTCCTGCCATGCTCCATGCTTCAGTAAGCACTGTGATAACTAACTCTCACAAACAGGCGTGTGCGCACACATACGCACACACAAGATCCATCACTCATGCGGCCAACCAGGGGTAACGGAAGGGTTCACAACCTCTGAGCTGTGAAACACCGGCCTGTGTGTGTGTGTCTTCATGTACAAGCTTGTGTTTATGCATTTTTAGGCTCAGGAGTCCTTCAGTAGAGGATATTAAAATGTACACATTTATTTCGTTTGTTTTTGCTGTACCAAACAGATTAATGGTCAACTTATTTCCTCAGATGTTTTCTGTTCTGTGGTATCCACTAGTTACCAGCTGACCTGCGTTTGATTCATTTCCGTTTCCACACATCTGTATGTGGAACTGAAAACATCACACTTACACTTAGTGGTTAATGGTGCCAAACACATCTTTAGAATTTGTAAACACTCTGGGAATCAGATTTCACAACCAAGAAGTGTGAACGCCACTGGCCCTACAGTTTACACTAGCTTTCCACTCTGGTACTTCAGAAACAAGCACACACACTGACTAATGTGATGCTGCTCCTACCTGGTTTTCTTGGGGGTCTTGGTCTTGGGCGTGGAGCTCTTGGTTTTCTTCTCCTTGGGCTCTTTGGGGGTCTTGGGTGTTTTGGGCGTCTTCGGGGTCTTGGGCTCTTTGGGCTCCTTGCCCTCTGCCTTCTCCTTTGGTTTCTTTTTCCGCTTTTTCTTCTCCTCCACCGGTGGTGAACTTCCCTCTACAATTCCTGTGCCAGTAAGCTGTTCACCTGCATCACTTCCTGTTCCAGGAAGTTCAGACTTTACATCGTGCTCCACTCCTGCTGTCTTCTTCCCTCCCTCTTGTTCCTCTCCGTCCACAACTTTTGCTTTCTTCTTCCTCTTCTTTTTTGGCTTGGTCTCCTGGTCGCTGGGCTGCTCTGTGCTGATAGGCTGGCCGGGAGCACCGGCACCAACTGATGGCCTGTCAGGAACCATCATTGAGGCATCACCTGACGGGTCGGTGGGGGAATGCTGGAGGGTGGGGGAGAAAAACACGAGTTAATTCAATTAGGTTACGCTTTTAAACATTATATTCCTTTATAGTACATTTAAAATAACCAACTTAAAGCCATCTTCCCCACAACATAAACAGTCACTTTGCTTTCAACAGAGAAATGTTTCACGCACAAGTGTGAATGTCCAGATGAGTCTGATGTTGGCCAAGTAGCAGTGCAAAAGTAGGTAGCTGTATAGTTAGTGTGTGTGTGTGTGTGTGTGTGTGTGTGTGTGAGTGTGAGTGTGTGAGAGAGAGAGAGAGAGAGAGGTTATTTTCATTATCAATTAACTTGGATCTTATTTATTTAATTCATGGAGTTATTGTTGGGTCTATAAACAGTCAGAGATGGCTAGTTTTGTCCAACCAGCAGCCCAGAACCCAGAGATGTTGGTCCTCTTGGTCTTTTATGGGAGTAAACTGAATAAAGTATTCAAAGGAGCTGGAAGTAGAGAATTTAGTGGTATTTTGCTCTAAAGACTTAAAGGGATACTTGATGATCAAACTGGTGATCGGACTGACAAATATGGATCTGTCTGAGCACATGTGCTGTGAATGCGTCTGCTAATGCTTTGCTTCAACACTGTTTCAGCCCAGCCAGCCTGTCAGTCAATACGGCTATATTTTCTGCCGGGTGGGGGTTGGATCTGTCAGTAATGGCGGACTACAGAGCAGAGGGGGAAGAGGGGATCCATCCATCCATCCATGCACATAGCTGCCACCTCCTCCCTCGCCTTCCTCCTCTTTCCTCGACTCCCTGTTGCTACAGTTTCCTCCCCCCTCCTGCCTCCTCCTCCAGCAGGCTAACCTTCGTAAACAAACCGACTGACACCTCATTTTTCCTCCTACTTTGCTCTCCTGCAGACTAAATCCCCTCTCCTTTCTCCTTCTCCCTCCACTTCCTCCTACTCCTCATTGCTCCCAAGTATGCTTTCTGTGACAGGCAACTGGTTACCAGCTGTTGGGAGCCTCTCCAGCTGCCTCTCCTCCCTCTCCCTCTCTTCTATCCCTCCCTCACTCCCTCTTTCTATCTCCAGCTGCTCAGGGTCCCAGTAGCAGATGGGAAATCAGGCATCATGACACGAATAAATTATCTCCATACTTCAAAAAGGCGCAGCAAGGGAGTATGTGCGTGTGTGTGTCATACGAGAGCGAGAGAGTATGCCTTTGAGAATGCGTGTATGTGCATGTGTAACGCACATGTGCACTTCGGTATGTGTCAAAGTGTGTCAACGAGGTGTGTGTGTGCGTGTGCGAGCATCAGCAAGTTTATAGCAAAACGCCACGGCAGCAGCCCCCCTTTCCCCATACAGACACACACACACACACACACACACACACACACACACACACACACACACACACACACACACACACACACACACACAGCACACACACACACACACACACACAACACCTGCTTGGTTGTGTTCACGTGGAGGAGGAAAGAGTTAGGGTGCCATCACTGAAAGTCCACTTCCATCACGAGAATGCTAATGTACACACATGCACACACCAAACTGCTGCAAGGTCACACATCACACAAACCCCTGCACACATGCACACAAACACCTGCTGACACACACGTAAACTGAGCCATTTAGACACACAAATAGGGGTGAGAGAGGGAGAAGGGGGAGATAGCTAGGAGAGAGATAGAAAGACAATCACAGAGAGAAAGAGAGAGAGAGACAGAGGGGTGGGGGGATGCGGTACCAAGAGATAAATCTGTCCTCCTGCCAAGCTTCCTAGATAATCAATCACACGAATGACAATGGAGACACACACACACAGTGTATACACAAACAACCACACACATGCACACACATGCTCGAGTCCTGCATCAGGTTTGGTGTTCTGCAAGGTGAATTTAGCTTGCTGGTGTGCCAATTTAAATCCAGGTCTCCATCAAGAATGAAAAAATCACCACTCTACTGAAGGACCATCAACATCCACTTCCAGAGCAGCTTGTAATACTACCACCAATAACTGAATCTAATAAAAAGATACAGAAAGGACTCAATGAATCACTCACACCAACAGAATGACTGCAGGGATAATATGACAGACTCGGAGGAGATGAACAAGGTTGAGTTTCATCTCTCAGAGGACAAGAGGGGAGGTCGGACAAGAGAGTGTGAGGAGAGGGAGGAGGGCGAGGAAGCTGAGGGAAGGAGGGACAGCGGGAAAGAGAGTGAGATGAAGGGTTAAATCTACCGGGCAGAAACACTTAAGACTCCCCAAGGATGGAGTGAAAGGAAATCCTGCTCTCGTTGTTCAGCCCCCTCTTTCACTCTGTCCCATCCAGACGCTCCAGCCTCCACCTCTCTGAAAGTGACAGATGCTAACCATCTCAAACCATTCAGCAGGTTGCAGTGTGATCACTCATACTAAAGGACAAGAGCAGAACTACTTGCTTTGACTTTTGCTCCGGTTTCTATTTGTTTTACCACTTACAATATATACAGACACACACACCCATGATCAGATTGATAAATCTAGTAAAACTATGTGCTGAATAAAAACACCTTCATTTTCAGAAGCGACTGCCAGTTTGTGCCATCTTGTGACCTTCCTGGTGAAGAAAAGAGGAGCCCAAAGACATGATTATTCTCTATCTTGCCATACAGAAGTTGAAAGTTTACTCATCACCATGCCAGTAAATGCTTCGTAATGTCTTCCTCCTCCTGCATGAAATCATTTTACACATGGATTACATGTTGCTGTATCACTGCAGTTCCTTGTGAAGCTTGGCTGCACTCTTGAGCACTGGTTTTAGTCAATCATAGTTGGCTGAATACTGGCAACACAGACAAAACTGTACGAGGTCCACACACTGCTTTCAGGAGTCAATAGGCTTCAACTGAAAAACAGATTTCTTAACAAATTTTATAAATGTAGTCACACTGAGGAAAAGTTCTGGATATTCAAAAAACAAAAAAGGTGATGACACTTGCCTCTGTGCACTAACAAGATTTAACAACTTGAGTCAGAATCTGATGACAGAAGATTGCCTAGGTGTGATAAAGAAATGCTTAGATTTGAAGCCAAGTTTTCATGGGCTTTAGATTATTAAAAAAAAAAAAAAAAAAAAAATCAAACATCCATTATCTCTTCCACTAGGCCTAACAAGTACCTCATAAGTGCACTACAGCTACATATGATTATATACATTCAATATTAAATATTAACTTTTACATTTATCCCTGTTGTACAATAAAATCTCAAGTTGAAAGTATTAGAGAAGGTCAACAAATGACACATTGATGGAACGGATTCTAAACACCATTTTCTGAATATTGAGAACACCAACACTGATAGCTGATAGCTAATTTGCAGGATCACATATCTGAAATATAAAGTTCAACTAATTGTGCAATCCCAAGAGTTAATGTCTCACCTCTCTATGATAAAACATCCAAGAATAATTCACAGTATGAACAGAGAGAAGGTGCATCACTCTGTGCACACACTGCAGGAGCTGCATGTCTCAGCTCTTAGGAAGGCGAGGTGGGTTTCCAATAAAATGCAGTCAATCGCCAAAACAATCTGAGCTTGCGTGGCAAGGTGACCAGACTAGTGCTTGTATTATCTGTTGTCAAGGAATGATCAGGTATGTCCTCTTTCAGAACAGCCACACTGCAGCCACACTGATCTGACGGGGCTCTCTATAGGTGTCTATTGTTCTGATAGGACTAATGACATGCCCATATATCAACAACACTTCAATGCATCTGCAATGATGGACAGGCTAAATTTTAACTTCACAAAAACATAACTTGAGGAGAAAACTGAAAAACAAGCTGCAGTATTGTGTTGTTTAACGACACCTTTTAGGGACGCGTTCTTGCAAATGCACACAACTAAAATTCATTTCTGATGAAGCATATTGAAAAGTACTCTGTCAACCTGTGAAACACTTCCCATTCATTGAAATCTGTACAAACATGGAGAGACAACTAAACCATAAAAGTGTTTCCTCGAGCAGAGCCACAAAGAGCTGGATGGTATAGCAGCTCACTGACAGCGTGCATAAACAGGGGAGGGGCGAGACAGACATGTTATATGTCAACTAGAGTGCTGCACGCAACACAGTGTGTGTGTGTGTGTGTGTGTGTGTGTGTGTGTGTGTGTGTGTGTGTGTGTGTGTGTGTGTGTGCGTGTGCACGCGAGATGTAGAATAAAGGTCACAGCACAGCACTCTACCAGAGCTGTGACCTTGAGCTGCTGACGAAGGCATGCATGTGTGTGTGTGCATGTGTAATAACCATGCTTAGTGAACAGATGGAGCTTAGAGTACCAGACATACAGTCATCATGACTGACTGACCAGCTTTATGGGTGTGTGTGTGTCTGTGTGTCTCTTTCTAACAAGTGCATTGTGAGACAACGAGAGAACTCCCTTCCTGTGCTGCACACACCACTCCGAGTACTCCTCTAGCTAGGCTATCCTATTTCCCCAGGCACATTTGCCTTCCCATTCCAGACCACACTATCCCAAGATGCACCATTGGCGTCTGTGTGTGTGTGTGTGTGTAATGGCGGGGGCTGCCGGGCCTGCAGCTAGAGTCAGGACGGCACATGCAGGTCGCCCAGACGAGGGAGCAGCGCTCACCAGTCAACCTGGCATCTAGGTCAGGAGTGCTGGATAAATTAAGTGTGACGGCTGAAATGTCAACCACAAAACGTAGCGATGCAGGCTTGGAGGTGGGGTGGGTGGTGTGAATGAGAATGGAAGGGAAAAAGAGGACTAGAAGTGTGTGTGTGTGTGTGTGTGTGTGTGTGTGTGTGTGTGTGTGCGAGGCCACAGGGCTGCTAAGTTGTGTGTGAATGGGTCAGTGGAGAAAGGGGGCTTTGAGCAACAAAACAAGCTAATGGAAGCTGAGGCCATGTGACGCGGGCAGCGGTGATGGTGCACGCTCACATGCGCACACACAAACATGGGGGCTGCCATTGAGAACTACTAACCTCTTCCCACCAACCCTCCCCTCCTCCTCCTCATCTCCTTTGCTAGAGATCCTGGACTCCCTCTCGAGATCTTTGCTTGTTTTCCCACTTCTTTCCTCTTAGTGTTTTCCCCTCCCCCAGTCTCTTAATCACCCCCCAGCTTTTTTTCCCCTCACTGTCTCTCTCTTTTCCAAACTGTCTGTCTCTCTGCACATCCGGCTACACAACATTAACGTAGAGATGACACCCCTGAAATGGATAAGACAAACAGTGAAACAGACAGGCAGACAGGCAGAGAGGGAGCGGAAAGAGAGGAGACGGGGAGGAGGGAGAGACAGGAAGGGAGGTTTCCTCTACAGAGGAGGGGGAGATGTGGGAGCAAGAGGGAGGAGAGATTATGCTGGTGGCGCCTCTGTGTGTGCACGTGTGTGTGTGTGTGTTTGAGTGTGTATTGCACATGTGTCTCAGGATATGCAGCTCACAGGAAACAAACAGCTGCAAACACACGCACACGGAAACACAACCACATAAGACCGACAGTAGGAGACACAAAAGGCAAAAAAAAAACACACACTGACATAAAGACACACACACAAAAACCCACTGAACCAGTGCCCAATGCACCGCTGTGTTCTCAAATGTCATGTACACACACAGTCATGCACACACACACACCGCACACTTCCCTTACACTCCAAACACACACATTCCCCCACCCACATGAAAAATAAACATTCACATGAAATACACCCACACATGAAAACAAATGCAGATAGTCTTGATCTCTTTCACACAGTGTTGCAACCACATCAAAGCGTTTGTTTGACGGAGACTCACCTGTACGTGAGGCACTTTCTGTGGGGTAAGAGGGGGTGAGGAGAGCGGGTGGGAGGAAGGAGGCGGAGGTGCCCATGGATGAGACGCTTGGTTTGGGGGAGGGGGCGTGCTCTGCAGATGTTGAGAGTGGGGGGGCAGGTGTGTGTGCTGTGGCTGAGCGTTCTGGGCTTGCGGTGCTAAGCCCTGGTTTGGGGCCGGAACTCCATGTTGACTGACAGGTGGACCCTGGAAACCCATGGGAGGCGGCTGCAGGGGCTGCCCACTTCGAGAGGCCTGCTGCTGGGCCTGGAGCAGACGCTGGTCTCCCCCCTGGTTGACTGGAGCTTCATGAGAGCCTGGAGTAGAGACAGGGAGAGGAGCACAGTATTCATCACTGACTGTAGGAATGTATGATTCCTCTTTTTGCTCCTGTCCATCAGAGAAGACTATTCTAATTGCCAAAAGCATTTAAAAAAACAATAATGGTAAAATACAGTGACAGTCACTTATAATTTCGGTTTGCTTATCTTAATTTCATTTTTAAATATTTATTGTGGAATTCAACAATATTCTTGAATGGGTGCCAATGAGGCAGCAGTCCTTAGCGCACCTTGTTGTTGCTGGAGCTGAGGCCTATTTGGACCCATTTGTGGACCACGCTGTGGCCCCATGCTGGGATACATCTGCCCTGCACTGGGGGGCACGTTGTGAGACTGCTGGTGTTGGGGGTGTGGGGCAGACAGAGGGGTTTGGGGAGTTCTCTGTGGATGGGCCATAGCATTGGGTGGAGACTGCATGGCTGTGTAGCCTGCAACCTCTGGCGGTCCAGCTAGTCCTGCACTAGAGGGTCTGCCTTGCTGTGGAGGTGGTGTTGGGGTTCCCAAAACCCGCATGGGGGACATGGATGAGGGGGAGGGGTAGGATCCCTGAGCTGGGGGGACAAGGTGGGACTGGGGCTGGTTTTGGGGCTGGGACAGATTCTGTGGGTGGTTCAGGGGGTGCATAGGCTGCCCCTGCTGCCCTGCCTGCTGCTGCATTGGGGCAGAATGGGTTTGATGGGGCTGAGGTTGGTGTGGTGGTCCAGGTGGGTATCGCTGCCCCTGTTGCCCAGCTGCTGGGCCTGATCCCTGGTTGAACCTCTGGCCAAGCTGACCTGGTCCCATGGTCTGGCTGGTGTTAGCACTGACATTAGCATTAGCACCCTGGCCCATCCCAGGTCCCATGGCTCCATACTGTGCCTGATAGCCAGAGTACTGGCCACCCCCAAACCCCCCCATTCCCTGTTGGTGCGAGTGGGGGTGTGGAGGCTGACGGGAGGGGGAGTGTGGGTATCGGGGTGTGTGGCCCATGTTGGGATAAGCCTGCGGTTGTGGCTGGGGCTGTCTCATCTGGGGCCCCCCCATTCCAACATGTCCCAGGTAGTGAGATGGGTCCTGAGCAGGAGGGGGTGCCATGCTCTGTGGAGGGTAGTGTTGATTCATGCGAGCTGCATTAGGTGTAGGTGGGCCTTGCATCCCACCATAGTTGGCTTGAGACATCTGGTAGCCTCCCAACTGGTTGGGGCCGCCGCCTGGTTGTGTCGGAGGTTGCTGATAAGCTGATCTGCTCTGCTGAGGCTGCTGCTGCCCCCAAACACCACCCCCACCTGCTCCTCCACCAGCATCACCCGGGTACCCATGGTGGGGGTTGCTAGCATTAGCTGGGTTATTATGGTAGTGGGAAGCCATGCCATTCATAGATGTGTTCACGTTTGGCGGCCCCTGGCTGGGACCATTCTGGGCCATTATTCGTCCTCCAGGGGCACCAGGTTGATCGTAGCCTGTGTAGGGGCCATGGTCGTACATTTGTCCTAATTTAGGTTGCCCTGGGCCGGACCCAGCGCCGTGGATCATCCCTTGGTGGTAACCCCGGTTTCCCTGGTGCTCATGATTCAGAGTGGGATTAGTCTGCTGGGCTAGAGGGTTGGACTGGGCAGGGGTAGGCTGCTGAGGAAAGCAGTCTCCTAAACCATCTAATCCATCTGAGAACAGCCCTGCATCGTCCCCAAATAAACTCAACATCCCTGGGTCCGCCATGGCTGGGTGGTGGGCCCACAGATGGAGTGGACTGGATGGAGGGAGGTGTGTTGTGCAGTGAGGAGCTAATCAGCTAACTGCTAATTTGAAGCTTGCTACTCCATGGTCCTCATCAAGGTTCCTGGAGAGACAGACAGAGGGAGGAGAGGATACAGAACAGAGGAGGAGGAGGGCAAGAAAGAAAACACTGGAATTAGAACAGGTACACATCAGACCAAAAGGCTGCTATGTGCTCCAAATGAATAGTTGTGTTGAATGGAGCAAGAAAGCTCCTTAACTGTGCATCAGAACATTGAGATCTGTTCATTTGTTACAAAACTTTTGCACCAAGTTCAAGCATGTAGGCATCACAGTTAATTTGACAGCATTTTGTCTTTAAGCATTCTTTTGTGAATAGAGATTTGATGAAATAATTGCTGTAAACCTGTTACAAAAGTTTTACTATTGAAAATATAAAATGCAAGTGTGCTCACTGGCATATTGTTTGAGCAAAAACATGCACAGTGCCTCTCTTAAGTACAACTCTTGTTCTATGTACATGGACCAACATGAAAGTAGATGAACCTCAGCAGTATCAGTGGTGATGTTCATATGATGATATTGTGTTTTCATTCAGGTAGGTAATGGTAAACTAAAGAAAAAAATAGCAGCTCAAAGTAAATTGTATCAACATAAAAAGGGGTAATCATTAAAATACCAACCCCATGATACTGATGTGATGAGATGTGACCCAAGAGCAGTTTAACATCACACTATATGGACTATGTGGCCATAGTACACTATTTTCTATGGTTCTATCTAAAAATTAAGTAAGTTTTTCATTTATGTCACCAATTAAGCAACTATGCAACAGGTACTTAAGTTAATCTGAATTTGTGTTTCCTTCAATAAACTGGTTAAAACCCTACGAGGATCTCTGCTACAAAAACAAAAACTGTCATGTCTAATCGTGGTTTGGACTTACAGATGACGGTTATGTTTAGAAATAACCAAGAGAAAGTTTAACCACACAGAACCCCAGTAAAGGCCTTGAAAGGAAACTGGCATATTTTTGGCAATATTAGCAAGGAAAATCAAAAGTATATTGTTTCCCTTAAGCACTCAGCCCACTTTTGATGGTGCATCATTCAAACTAATTTGTTTGAACATTTATGAGCAGCCTTATTAACTGCTGAGCAGAGGTGCAACTGATTAACCTGCAAAAAATGCAAGTTAATCAATTGTAACCACCCCAGAAAAAAATTCACCCATTGAAAAAACCCTTCACATAGCACTGAAACACACACACACTCACTTCACATTAGCACTGGCCCCCAAACCCTCCCCCACCTCCATTTTACTACCAAACAAAAGAACTTCTTTCTTTTTCAACACACACTCAGAGTCATTGAGTGTGTTAGAACAAAGGGCCAAGCAGATGCAACTCTGTTTGAACAGCAACAGCTGCCATCCAGCCAACCAGAAATCAGCCAGACAACAGGCCAGAGAGCTTTTCTCTACACCAGTCAGTGGTTAGCCACTCGGTCAGAAAGCCAGTCAGCTGGCTAACTAACCAGTCAGTCAGTCCTGGCAGATGTGTGAAGACAAGGGAATGAGCCACCTGCTACATTTTTAGCCCCTGTGTGCAACTGTTGATCTCCCAGGGTATTAAAAGGAAAAGAAATCATCTTTTGTAATGTGTGCAAAATCAGACAACTCTAGAGTGTGTGAGCATAATAAACATCAGAGGGACAGGGTGGCCAACACAACACCCCAGTCTGCACAAGTGAGAGGGTGAAGGTAGGTGGATCTAAGTATGCATGAACGAGTGTGTGTGGGCCATATCAGAGACAGGGAAAGGGAGGAGGTGGTTGAGGTTTGTTTGTTGCTTCTATGCACTGCAAAAACACCCAAGCCAACTTTGACTGCTACTGAGTTTCCCTCCCCCTTCATCTAATTTCTTTCCTCCTTCACACTCCTCCCTCCCACTAATTTTCCCTCATCCACTTATTGGTTCATTACAGACCCCGGCAAGTATTGGGGTAAAACATTTGATCATTTCGTTCATTAACAGTAACAAAAAAAATAGGTAGATTCTGTTTGATAATGTCTCAGCACTGTAAGCCTTTGTCAAAATTATGACCTTACTTCACATAAACCTTCCTGCTTCCTGTCACAAGGCAGATGTGTTGTCTTCAGTTTTTCTCAACAGGATAAAAATGTTGGAACTCATTTGTGTACCGGCTTTTCATTCTTTCCACCATCTGCTACCTCCAGAAACTGAAAGCTTTAGTTTTCAAATCTACCTTGCTCTCTTAAGTAATCCAAAATTTTAAAGAAAACTTGTGAGGGTATACAACAACATAGCACACTTCGCACAATTTGCAAAGATTACAGAAAATTTAAGATAAACAGATATTTTAAGCTCCTAAATCAATTCAGAGCAGTCTCAAAGGACTGTGAGTAAGTTAACCTTTCTAGTAACAAAGTCCAATAGAAGCCAAAATTTTCTGTAGCGAGGTGTATTAAAAAAACAAAAACAGCAAAAAAAACAACCTTTTCTTTATCATCAAACTACCGCTCAATAAAGAACACCCAGTCAGTCAGTATTAAGCCAACAGGCACCATTAGCATGACACAGCTCTATAGTAAAACAGCCTTCCTTCAGGCCTTAGGGTCTTCTGCTGGGAGCCTCAACAATGCCTGATGGGAGCATCCACTCTTGTTGTGTAAATAGCCGTTAACAAGCCCTTTCCTCCATGTCTCTCTGAACCATCAACAAGTCGCCCTCACAAAGACTGGGAGACAGGTGCTGCTCAACTTTTCACTCGATTATGATCAGCAGCAGGCAAGGCACGAACACATTACACTCATCTATACACTTCTTTGTTATCCTGAGAGAGGCAACACAGCTACTCAGGAACAGCTGTGTGTTTGAGCTGGGATTCTCTGTTCAATTTAAACACATTAAATCCAGCACTCTCAGTTTTCTAAATGTTTCTACAAGTCGCACAAACGACACAAATGTTAGACCACGTGACTAACTGCAGAGTCAGAGGGGTCAGGGGCAAAACCTTGTTTTACCAGGTTGCGTGAATAAGAGACAGAACAGCAGCATTGTGGAGAAAAAAAAGCTTTGTATTATGGTGACAACCTTTATGTCTTCACAACTGAGAAAAAAAAAAACAGTACTAGTATAACAATTCTGGGTGAAACCTGTGATTCACTGTACACAAAAGGTTTATACTGGCCATCACAAATAGTTCAGGTATAAGGCTACCCTGATATACATATATACAGATAAAATAAGAAGTGGAGAAAATATTGGCCTTGGCATAAAACTTGAATCAGATAGTTTGTCTCATCTCCACTTCACGTTCCCCTTGACGTCACTTTTGACCTGATGCGTTTGAGAGTTGTAGAATTCAGAAACTCCTGTTTGACTATGGATAAGATTAGTTTCCATCTGTAAGGTTTGTATGTAAAGGAGTAAGAACACACAAAAAGGATCATTTGATCATTCCTGCTTTTTTTGTGAAACATAGCTACACTTGAGACATAAAGCATGTTTTTTAAAAGCATGTCCCGCACTTCTTGTTCTCTTTAATCCCTCAAACAACTTATTTTTTACTCTTTTTTAATTAACCATGAGGTTTAACACAAAGAAAACAATGAAAAATGACTGTCTCAATGTCCCATTTTTGCTGAAAATTCACACAGACATTATTTACAGTGACTTAAAAATAGCGAAAAGTGGAAAATCCTCATATCTGATGCTGGAACCAGCAACTCTGCAGCCACTCTTCTCATTATCATTTTGTCTCTACAGAACTCATTCAACCTTGCGGTGCCACAGGCCAACACACACCAAGTGCCTCCACACAGTCAAAGCAGTTGCTGCCAATACAGAACTTGTGCTTGGCTACTAAATCATAGTGTATGCAACAACACTGTTGAGTTACATCACTTCCTATGCATTTCAAATCACTACAGGAAGGGAAAAAAGTTGCATGTGAGCGTGTGTGTTTAAGTGTGTGGCAGGTAATTGAGTGTAATTTCACATCCTTTGTAGCAAACTACTAAGAAGTCTGATTTCCTGTCAGCTAAGACAGACGCACACTACATTAGACCGTAAATCCAACAATACAGAATGAACATAGCTGTACAAATACTATTACTGTTGGTTGCTGTGTGTGTGTGTGTGTGTGTGTGCAGCCAGCCGCAGCTTTCTTCAGATAGCAGGTCCAGTTAAAAGTAGGAAGGCAAGGGATTGTTTCTTCCACTCGTCCTCCTGCTATTTTGTGTGGCTGTTAGAAGTCAGCCTATATGATAACACTCGTCTGCCCTCTGGACAGAGCTGGACACATTTCCACTCCATCCCTCTTTTCCTAAGTGAGACTTCCTCGAGTCTGACAGTCATGGAAAAGACGGGCCCTCTGCTCTTCTCTGCTTTGTTTTCTTAAACGTTCTGTACCACTTCCTCTGCCATTTCAACCCGAGCTGTAGCACTCGTCTCTTTCTCACAACACACACAGGCCTGCATGTGCATGGTTTGACGTCTTGGCCCAGCTGTCACTATAGAGGGAATTAGGTGAACGGTCAGTGTGCCGCTTTAGATGCCAAATCTCATCAAAGGATGAGGCATTTAGCCCACTCCCCTCCCCCGGCCATAACACACACAGTCAGAACTCCAGAGGAGGTAGGAACATATCCATACATCTATCCTGTAAACTGGTCTAGCACCAAAAGACAATTCCGGCTCCTTTTGCCTTTTGTCATAGTGTGTGCTGTCCACCGTCACCTGCGAATGTAAAGCTCTGACCAGTCAAACTTTCCTTCACAAACCATTTATGACTTCACTGTTCAAGATGGAAAAAACTGCCTCAAAAAAGGAACATAAAACTGCCGTGCAGTGTCCAGGCATTTGATAAGCCTTCACTCTGGTCTCCGTGGCTCATACTTCATTTTGTCACTGTTACCTGTAGCAACACACCAGCACAGCCTCATCAGTGTGAACATCTAAACATCATGGTCATTTGGTTTGCACTCAGACTCAATCTTGTGAATCAAGAGTCAAATTTATGGTATCTTCACCTGTTGTTGTAATCCCTCATTTTGTAAGGAAATACAGTCAATGAGGATGCTTAGCTACAGACAGTGTTTTAATTGACAGTTTTAGTGAAGCACCACAACAGAAGGACACATGCAAGTAGAGACTGAACTCAAACATTACAGCTGAAACAAATTTCTGCAACTAATCATGCAATTGATTGACAGTTGAAATAATTTAAGCAAAAAAAGCTATGAATTCAATGTGATGATTTTCTAGGTTTTATTCTCTTTGTTGGAAAACCATACGTTACTTGATTATGTGTACTTGGGCTTCAGTCATAAACAAGAAAAGAATATAGTAAACCAACTGAGAAGTTGTGTTCACTTATGTGGTTTCACAAGACCACACTGATGCTTATCAGTGTTTTCAGAGGTGGCAGTAAACGCACAAGCTCTTAGCAACAGGGGTCAGTTTGAAGACAGATGATGACTCCATAAAACATGAACACCCCTGTGAGAGAGCCATTCCTCCTCTCCATCATTAGTGGTTCACCTATGCCACTTTCAAAGACGCGATTCCAAGTACATCATTGCGCTTGATGCTGAGTAACAATCAAAGAACATATTAGTCATTCGTGCAATTATCTTTTAATAAAACTTACATTGTGTCTACATCATTTACAGTAAAAAAATATTCCTAAAATGACAATCCTTCACATGTAACTAAAGAGACTAAACCATGTCAAACTGAAATAATTAATTACTTTCTTAATTTCATAACAAAGACCATCAAGTGAGTACCAAGCGGTTGGACCATGTTAACTGAAACTGGGGTTGTCGGGTTGGAGGAGGAAGGAATTTCCCCAGTGCAGACATTAAGAGTGGCTCATCATCGCGGTATATGATATTAGTGCATGTAGCTGTACAGAACCACGCGTTTCCAACTTAGTTTGGAAGTTTGGCACGGTCACAGCTCAGTATGAGTTTGTACTCATGAATGACTCCACACAGCACTGCTAACTCTTTCTTCAGCTCAGGGGGTGTGTAATCATGAAGGACTCTTTTTGCATATTGCCTCCTCTAAATTGGTTTAAAACTAAAATGTTCCTAAACTGACAAAGTTACTTTTGTTTTTGCGAATAGAGCAGCTGCAGATCAGATCGTGAGGTGATGTGAACATAAAGGTTGTTGCAATCCCTGGCGGTTTTCTGTGCACTGGCGAATGTCAATAAGTTAATTTAAGTCTTTAGCCGAACTGCATATAAGATCAGTATTAATACATACATGGACTGATGGTGGGCACTACCAGAGCTGAACAGTGTCCTCTATTGAACATATTCAGCTGAGTAGTCATTAGTAATAAAGTAGTACAAGTCAAGTTAAAAGGCTAAAAGCCTTTTGGTTAATTTAATGAAATTTGAATAGGAATGGATTTTCCGTTAACTTCACTTATCATTTAACATAAGCTCAAACAAATTGTGTGTCAAACTGTGTTTGAGTTTGTTTTATGCTAAGATTTCACACTAAGCTTTTCATTTTTACTGCTTATGTACATCGGTTATCTTTCATTACTAATAATCTTCATCAACCCTGAAGAAAACTTCAGGGTGGGAGGGACAAGGCCTTTCCTTTTCTTGTGTGTTGCAATGCTAAGCATGCATGTCCCAAAATAAAACTGGAAATACTGTCTCAGGACTTTGACCTTGAAATGGCTGACAGTTTTATTATGCAGTTTAAACAAAGTGAGGAGAAATACGAAAAGGGTTTGACTGTCACAGCTGGAGGTGTGCACATGAGCCTGTGAGTCCAACAATATAATTAACACCTCCACAAGTTCCACCTCACCTGAAACCATAAGTAATCACAGAGCGGCTCCAAACACATAATAGTTTTAGCCGACTTGATAAATAAACCGGCGCTTACCAGCTAGGCTCAGAAACTCACACCGACTGAGCAGCTCTGTCAAACCACAATTTTTGAGGCCATCCGTTCAGTCAAGCCGAAACCACAGAATATCACTGCCAAGTTATTGCAACTGAATGTCCTTTCTGGCAGCCTGTGGTATTACACACACACACACACACACACACACACACACACACACACACTGTAGCGCTTTAGAGGTGGACCTCCATTCAGAAGAAACAAATAGGAACTCGAATGAAAACACTGTCATTAGGGCCCAACCCCAAAATGTTCTTTTTCCTTTCTAATGGATGCATATAATGAAAATCAGCCGTAGCTGTGAGTTTTAACTACTAAGCTTGATGCAAAATAAGGTAAATTTCTGATTTTATTTGTCCTCACTAATTTGACGAGTGATACTTGACTCAACGACTCCAACACACTCGCTATATGCAGTGTTAGGGTGGGGTGAAGGAAGAGAGATTAGCAAACAGCAGCTCAACGCAGTCCTGTCTGTGCTGTTGAAAGTTTGGCAGCTAAACTGTCTGTAGCCTCCAGGCTTTACTACAGGAAATCTCTGCCATGTCAACAACACCATTTTTCCACTGAGCCAGACAGACAGACAGGCAAGCAGGCACAGACAAACAAAACACAGCCAAAGAAACAAACTACACCAAAAGCTTAGCGGGCACAACCTAACTAGACACCTGAAGAAGTGAGTGATCTCCCTCTTCCTCTGGAGAACATGTGTGCACCCACCCACCTCCCATTACCACAAGGATCTAAGCCCATATAATTTATACCTTTGTTCCCAAATGGAGGACAGCACGCAGGAGCTGGCTAGCTGTGTGTGTAATTACACTCAAGTGAGGGGATGCAGTGCCGTGTGTTTGGGGCTGGGATTTGAGGCCCGGAAGGAAGGAAGAGAGAAGGGCGGGGGGGGGATCAAGAAAGCGAGAGAAGAAAGAGAGAAGCAGTGAAGCTAGAGAAAATCTGGTTATTTTACGCACGGCTGCTTCGTTAATGGACAGTGTGCAATGCACGCAGCGTGCATGTCAGAGTGTGCGTGTGTGTTTCAGAGGTGTGGAGGGGTGGGGGGGGTCAGCAGGAAAGGGCTGTGTTTATCCAATCTGTTCCCTGCCTTTACCATGTGGTAGGAAAAACCACTGGCCGGCTCCCAGTTTGATCCCAGAGGACACAGAGGCCGAGAGACAGGCACTGGAGAGGAGGAGAGAGAGCGAAGTAGGCCACAGGGGGTGGCCGAGGAACCTGCTGGTGGAGAAAATGTGTGCGTCTGTGTGTATGCGTGTGCTCACTGAGCTAAAGAACCTGTTATTGGGGCTGCAAGTCTTGTCTCTGAAAGTCACCTGCATCTGTGAGTGTATTAAACTCCATACAGCAGTGAGGGATGTAGGTGTATATGTGATAATGACATTGGCAGTAAGGAGGGGATTAGAAAATGCAGCGAAGTATGATATGGAAAGGATTTTGTGTTAATTAAAAAAAATAAATAAACAAAAGCTGATGGTAACCCTTTGAAATTTGGTCTGAATCCTGAGATTCAAGGTCAAATGTAGTCAAACTTATATTTTGGCACACCAACATGGAAAATCTCCTTATATTGTGCCATGCTGGCTGTTAAACACTATTTGAGTTTGTTTGTTTTGAAGAGGGTTCAGTTACAATTCATCTTTTTTCGCTTTTTTTTTTGGCTTCAACTCTTATTATGAAGGCTACCAAGACATGGTTGAGTCATGGTAAAGGTGAGGTGAGTGGCCCCCATTGAAAAGTGTGAAGCTCTCTCTGATGTGCTCAAACAGCAGCGCCACTGTTGACCATCTTAAAAAGCTTTCACTTTAACACCACATCTGACTTAAAAGTGATCTTTACGAAAACAAGAACTGGTAGAAACCATTTTAACTTTAGTCAAACTGCTACACAGAGGCGTCACAGCATCACAAACCACTCAAGGTTCTCCCCCTGAACTCGTGAGCAGTAACATGATTGAGGGAAAGGATTTAGTGCCATTAAAAGCTGTGATGTGTTTCCCTGTGATAAACCGACTTTTCTGCTCCACTCGTCTACTTGAGAGTCACTAGATATGTGGTCGGAAAACATATTTAATCACAAATCATGAAAGATGAGCGAGACATACAGGCTCACTTTCTGACAGGCCTTTATAAGTAGTGAGGTCAACGGAACTATTTTAATCTTATAAAGCGGACGTCTTAAATGTACAGCTTGAGGCAGGGTGGTGTCACTAACGTCCAATTTCCTTTTCCACTGACATTTTTTCCAAGGGCTGGAAAACTGAATACATTTTTGATCTATCTACTCAAACTTCATTCATACTAGAGAAGTGTTTTTGTATGCTGGACTCTTTGATGAGACGTCTCTAAAGTCCAACCCACAGTCACCTCAGCTCATGTGATGTAAACTGACCCGTTCAGGATAACAGCCCTCGTCTGTGTGTCTCTCAGACTGGCTGCAATATTGTGACTTGGACTACAGCTTCTACTTGTGTCACAGCGCCGAATCATTGTCATGTCTCCCCTCAGACTGTGTGGCTTGCGGCTGACAGCACCAAAGATGGTTGCTACTCATTTAAAAAGATCACATCCCTCCGCATTCTCTCACCGCTCTTTTTTCACACAAATATTCAAGTGCTGGCATGTATTCAGAAGTTCCTAAATGTAAACCTAAATGAAAATTAGAACTCAAAGTGTTGCAGGTGAGGGGGGAAATTGTTGCTCACTGATGCAAATTAGTTACCACGGTGGTGCACGGCCGCTGTTACAGGCTTTGGGGAAACCCCTGTAACCCCTGTCAAACTTTCAAAGGGGTAGACGTTTCAAAAACTGCAAGATTTGTTACTAGCTGGTAGTCTCTTCGGCCTGTTCAAAAAACCACCAGTGGTTTTGGGCTGTTGAGAGATTTGTCATAGGCATGCAGAGAAAGTAAGATGAACCTTTGGAAACAGTTCTGAGTAACGAGAACATCACAGGCTGTACTTTCCTGATTCTCAGTCTAGATTGTTTCATTCAAATAATGAATAAGATATGAGCTTCCAAAGAAAGGGTTTTCATGATGAATTTCCCACAATGATGAACTATCCGTTTATGCAAGAGCAAACTGGAAAGCGAGCACTCACACAGTACAGAGCAGGCTACCCTCACACCTTCCTAATCAATCACTGCTATGGACATGCCCTTTTAGACCAATGGGACAGGCAGGTCCGGACAGTGTCCCTTGAGATTGGCTGTTTCCCCTCCCTGCCCCGCCTGCCTGACTGCTAACAACCAATTAACTTCCAGAGTCCTTCCTTTAAAGCTGTGGGGTAACCTCTCCCCTGGGATACACACACACACATCCCTTTTTACAGTCAATGCGCTCTACAGGATCAAACATGCTTCCGTTGAGGGTTTGAATCCAGTTCAGCTGAATAACATTTGCCAGCAGGATGGAAATCCAGCTGCCGGCGTTTTGGGTCACCTGAGTGCTAGAATTAATGACCAGCATTTAGCTACCAATAACCCTGAAGAGGTGGTGTGATGGGAACATGTTAACAGGACTCCTCTAGAGATTCATACACCTTTTCTTGCGTGTGGTTAACAATATTCCTTCTTTATACATCTCCCCCCTCTCTGAACTTGCATCCATCTCCCTAACTGGATGCTGATTCCACAAGCAAGCAGCACTTAACCTTTCATCAGCTGTGCGAATCACTCAAGGAGACATGGAGAGAGATAGAAAATGATGAAAGGTGGAAGGATGCGTGGATGCCACAACAGTGTCATTAAACCACAGCGTGCCGGGAAGTTGATAAGATTTTCGTGGCGCCACTTTTCAGGACAGGATTCATCAGCAGCTGATGACACAAAACTCCCACATATATCCAGCGGAGAGTCTGGGGTTTTAGCTTTGCTTATTTGTTTCCCCAGCAGTGAGTTAGACGGAGTGTGTTTGTGTATATGTGTGTGTGTGTGTGAGAGCTGAAGGATGAAGAGAAAAAACAGGATATTCAACACATCAACACCAGGAGAGGTCAAGGACAGATTAAAAGGCATGAACACATATGGGTCAGAGATGTACTTGACAGGCCGTCTCCTCTATCACGCACACAGAAAACACATACAGCCCACACACAAACACTTGAGAGCTGTATTAACGCCAGCCTCTCTTCTAGGCACAGCACTTCGTCCAGAAGGCCCTCACTGCAGGAGGAGGATGGGGGGAAGTGGGAGGCGAGTGTGGAGGAGGAGGAGGGGGCAGAGGGAGAGACAGGTGAGAGGGAGGGATGAGAGAGCGAGAGAGACAGTGATGACACTCAGTTTTGAATGTCACCACGGTGCTAAAGACCCCCACTAACCTTTTGGCTGGAAATGAGAGGACGGGAGGGAGGGGAGGGGAGGAAACAGACAGGCAAGCAGAGATGGAGAGAGAGAAAGAGAGAGATGGAAATGGTGAGAATGAAGAGGAGAAAGAAGAGGAGGGAGCACATGCATGGGCAGAGAGGGAGTGAGTGGGTGAGGGGTGGAGGTGGAGCGATATATGGTGAGATGAAAGAGATGGAGATAAACAGCGGCACCACTTCTCATCTCTGCTAACAGGGCTGCCATCCACGACACATGATGACAGGAGACAAAATGGCCACCCTAACAAACACCAGCACTCCAGCTCAGACACCCAACACCAGGCTTTCCACACTAAACTGTCCAACAGGAGCACTGCAGCATCAGGTGCCATCCACCCTACACAGGGAACAACGTGCCTGCTCAATACTAGCCTTCTAGCCTGATAGTCGGTGTCATTCACCTCCAAAATACAAGTTTCTCCCTGATGACAATGCAGGAATGTTCTTGTGATTACTTTAAAATCAGATATCTGACTAGAAAAATAATCGCAGTGCAAAGGCTACAGGAAAGTCAGGCTGGTAAAATGTGTTCTGACCTCATGAGCCATCGCTTACTAACTGAGTAAACATGTCATGGCACCTGCCACCAGCCAAAAAAAAAAAAAAAAAAAGACTTTTTTTCTAGCCATTCTTCTAAAGGCTGGACACAATAACAGCAGAGATTTAACAGCCTGCAACTTTCAATTTCCATAGAAAGGGGGCTCTATACTAAGTTGGCTTTTATTGATGATCAGCTACAGTGTACTGTAACTCAAAATATAAATACCATGGATATTCATTACATGGCTGGGTTTCTTTATGTTGCTAAGAGAATATAATCCCCTCCCATAGTGCAGACTGAAGAGCTTGCTGTAAGGCTGTGTGCAGCCTCTGAAGAGCTCTACCGATCAGCTGGTGAGAGCAGCATGACCAGAGAGAAATCGCTGTCTATGCTAAAGAAGAGGTATTCACAAAGTCCCTGAAGGACTAACTGCTGCTCAGGTTTCACTTTGAGCACAGGTTACTGGTAAAATGAAATTGAGGATACTGTTATGCGAGCTTTTCGTAACTGACTCAAAACTCTGACAATATAAGTGAGGGAGGGGATTAAACTTAAGAAGTTACGGGTACATTCACCACATCCACAATGGAAATTCCACTCATGGTGGTAGGATTTCTTAACTACCCAAAGCTGAGCCTTTTTCTTTTTGTTAGGCTGTTTCTCTAATTATTTGAGCAGCACTGTTTGTGAAAGCAGTCAATTTGACAAACAAAGGGGATTGGTTATCACCACTATACCACTTTGTACTTATCCTCACAGTCAGTCGGTCACTTTAAAACATACTACATCTGCTAAAAATTGACAACACAAGTGATTTATTCCTGTAAATGTAGTGAATAAATTTTCAACTTGAGCACATAAATGTAGGAAATCATATAATGCCATGTTATCAAACACACAGCTGCTGATTGAACTGATCATTTTAAGTAAAAACTGAACTGTGTTCATCTGTAGAGGAATTTTGATGAGTTGCACTCTTCTCAGGTAGTGAAAGGCCAGTCACAAAACTAGTAAGCAGGCTGGACTGAGACTTTGTCCATCAACACAGACCAATACAACTCAACAGGGACAAAACTATTCTCTAAAGTAATGAGTAAAGTCAGATTGTATGTATGTACGGATTATTTGAATACGTACAAAAGATAACCAGCTAGGCAAATTGGTGAACAATGCACAGCAAAGAGTAAAATGAGATGGGAATGGACAAGGACAACAACAATAGCCATTTTCACTGGCAGGGTACAACAATATCAATAAGTTAGTGTTCTCTGCATGCCAATAGGGGCACTACTGATTTCGTATCCTCGCTTGCATGTGCACACACCCATTTAGTCTCAGGCCTCTCATCACCACTTTTTGTGGTCAGCTATGTTGCTTGGAGCTGCCTTGAACCAGTATGAAAACAGTGAGTGTTGGCTAAAAGGTCAGTAGATGGTGGCACATTGTGAGTGAAATATTCAGATATCACTAATGATTCATAGGTCAACACAGCAGAACAGCGTATTCAAAAGATATGACACACTGACGGACACCTGTTCCAAACAAAGTGTCTCTTTCATTCTCCGAAAAGTGACTGAATGAACAAGGCTACAGCCTACAGCCGCACAGTTAAACATTTGTGGTGGCCATAAATGTTATTTGAATGTGTTGAGATTAGATAATGCAGGGGGAAACGTGGAGAATTAGCATTAGGGCATGGATATTACAGTGGACATTTAAATGCAGGTTCTGTGAAATCTCAATTAACTGGCAAATCTTAATGTTGTGTTTGCTAGGGTCTGAGTCACTTTGCTGCATATGGTGTATCCCCATATCTTACCCCTGGGGTAAGGTGGTAGGGATTTCCCTGTGTGTGAGGTTACGTTGCCTACACAGCCTACACATCAGGCACTGAACTGAAAACGGGATATGAGAAGAAGCAGGATATGAGCAGAACTTCTAAACATGAGAGAAATCTATAAATTTTAAGGCTTGGTGGTATGGAGTACACAGGATAAATGACATTTTGTAACATTTTTTACAAGGGGACTAGATTATGTTAAATGGACCTAACAACACATCACACCCACAGACAAAGTAAGGGCAGTGATCGTTCCACTAACTGTTACATTTCAATTTAGAGAAACTTTATTTATCGTTTCAAATGTTCATTTCTTTGCAACACTTTTGCTGAATAAGGGCTGTGCGTCAGCAGGTTTCTAACCTCAAGGCCTGCCAGACAGTGAAGGCTAGAGACTCCAAGGTCACCAACACCACTTCCAGAAAATCCAACTGAGCTTGAACCCAAAAATGGTCCCCCTCTCTTATAAACAATTAATCTACCACTTGTCTGCCTGAATGAAGCCATTATACTGAAATCGAAAAATGTGATCCACTACAGGTGTATCAAATGAGAAAAGGTGGTTAACTTTGTGCCCAAGCCCAGCTTAGTCCAGACCAACTGCCTCTCCAACAAACCAGGGCATAGTCCTGTGGCTGAAAGGGGGGGGGTAACTTTAAGAAAAGGCAGAGACAAACAGGACCAAATAGTGCTGAACATCTGTTGTGCTGCTTGCGTGTGTGTGTGTGGTCGGGGGCCTCTTATCTCTCCCTATGTGGCCCGCTCAACACGACTAGCTGCCATCTTGGCTCACAAACACAAGGTGGTGGGGGGAGCAGCTCCTGGCTGTGTGGCAGACAGCAGTGGGAAAAATAACGAACCGACACATGTACATCGAGTTTGTCACACCGGGAATGAAGCCATCCTGTGATCATGAATGACAACATGTGTGTGTGTTTTTTGTTGTTTTTTGGGGCGGGAGGGGGCCAAATAACTCTCAATGTATAGGTTGGAAAAAAAAAAACAGCGCAGCCAAAGTTGCGTGAGAGCGGCAGGGTGACCATTATGCAAGTTGGCGATTACAGAACAGATAATGGAGAAAGAGGACGGCAGAGCTCAGGAGTCGCACACAATAAAGTCAGAGTGTAAAGAGAGGAAAAGGCTGCTGTGTCTGTGGATCCATCTAAAGTACCGGCAGGTGTTTGCTTTCTCCGTCTACAGAGTAACAAGTGTAGCCGCTCCGCTTACCAAACGTGAGCCGCCGGATGCGATGTAACATTACAAACGAGCTCTCCTAACAAAAGCGGAAAAGACGCGCTGTAACTTTGCCTCTTAACCTCAGCAAAAAGTGCAGCCAAACACGCGTAAAGTTAATTTCCCTACCCAAGAGCAATGTGGCGACTGATAACCGCCCCGAGCAGGTTAGTAGCTGGCTCAGGGATGGAGGAGGGGGTATAAGTGGTCTTGTCCCGGACACAATGGGGGTAAGAGCTGGTTAGCAGGCTAGCTGAACTTCTGTGTCCTAGCGCCGGGCTAACCTCCAGCGGCTAGCGCGGCTAATTAGCCTATCAGCGGTGTTACGCACGGCGCTCCGGACCGGGAGCGACCCGCTCGTCTCGGTTTTATTCAAGAAAAACACTTCTCCGTGTCAACCAGAGCCTCAGACGCCGAGGAGAGTCGATTTCGCACATTTTAAATGTGTTTTGGTCGGGACAAATGTGGTGGAAACAAGGTGAAAAAAGACGGTTGTGCGGAGTGACCGCCTGGCCTCACAGCTCCCCCTCCTCTCTCCCTTCCGTCCAAAAAAATAGCGACTACTACGGACACTTCACACTGTCCCCTTCCGACAAAAACCGCAACTATTCAGCGGAAACACAACTCCCATTCATACTTTTGTGTAGTAACATTTTTATTCGGCGCTGGCCAGGGTTTTTTCGGTCGATATAAGCCAAGTATTGTCCGCTGGGAATCTCCCAGAGAGCTCATTCAGTCGGCCAGTGACTCACCTCTCCGCTCGAGCCACCTCGTGTCTCCTACAAGCTCCAACACAATTAGCTAACTGGGCTAACACTCACTCTTTAAAACTGAATTAACTCAGGGTTTCGGGTCGCAAAATTCAACAAGTTATCGGGGAGACGGACTCGGGGACAGAGGAGGTCTCCGTGCCGGGCTGGGAGACCTTGTTTCCACTTTTCAACTAACTAATGGGACTGTTGTGTGTGTGTGTGTGTGTATGTGTGTGTGTGAGGGAGCGATGCAGCGGGTGGCAAAGCTAAACTTGCTATTGTTAGCATGTCGGCATGGCAGCTCCGTGGACCTTAAATGACTTTCTGCTGAAATGAGAAAATAAAAAGAGGAGCCACAGAAAGCAGCGGTCCCCAACACCAGCTTTTTGCTCTCCAGCGAGGGAGCCCTGAATGAAAGGCACCTCGGGCTGAAAACAACTCGCACGCCGGATTAGAGTCCGACTGCGATGGAAAAAAGTGTGGAAAACTTACTGTTAGGAAAGAAAATAACGAGGTTTAACTCTGAATTTTGAGTAATGAGAAAGCACCACGCTCATATGGACTAAATGTTAAATGCGCTCAGAAAAACAGAGCATTTGTTCGCTTACCCAATAAGCTCGGTCACTTCGGGCTTTTTATCAAATCAACTCCTCGTTAGTGGGGTTAGTATCTCCGCTTGCTTGAAAAAAAAATCCACCGTGGTCCCCTTTTTCGTCTGAAATATAAATAAACAGAAGGAAAAAAAAAGTTCAAGTTTGTTTTTCATGAAATATTTCTTCGGCGTGTCCCGCATCCGCGACCTCGCCGACTGGTGCGCGTTGCTCTTCTCTCCTTTGTGTTAATTTCACTCAAATCGAGTTTAATCCGATCGATCCTCGGCTGGTCGCGCTCCCGAGTCCTCCCCTCCAGACACTCGCTCACCTTCCTCGGCCAGGGGGGGCGCGCTCCCGAGGACCTCTCATTTAGATAAACAGGCGGCGTGCGCGGTCACTGACCCCGCCGTGCCCGTGTGACGCTCAGCGAGGCTCCTCATGTGGGGATGGGAGAAAACCACACACACACACGGCTTGGTGTTTAAAAGTGTGACTTTAAATGATATTTATTATTGGTTTGTTTTTTGTTGCTTTAATGAAAAGATAGAAAAGCCAGAAACCTGTTTGGGATCTTAAAATGAACCAATATGAAGAGTTTGGTGATTTATGTCCTAATTTATTATCATTAACAAGCTGTGAAATCATCACATTTGTTTTTTAATGTTTAGATAAATACATACATATAGGTTAGTGCTTTATGTTTTTATTTTTCATGTTGGGGAGGATGGGTCTTTTAACATCCATGATTTATACATCCCTCCTGTGTGTGCCTGTGTAAGGTTGGGAAAAGCAAATGTTCCCAGTATATATTAGAGAAATGACCGTCCACTGTTTAAGAGTTTGTTCCTGGGTCCTCTAATTATAATATTCGTATTTATTAAAAGTTGATGTTGTCAAAAAAAAGACAAAAGACCTAAACCAATGACATCAGTAATAAACATCAGTTATAGTGGTTTTAAACGTTTTTACATCCATGAGGACCTTCCAGAAGTCTTTCAGGGACATTTGCGACCACTGGGTCAACAACTCTTTATTGTCATGATTGTGCAAACAGGAAACGTCAGGCCAACAGGAAATGGAGACTTCTGTTCAGTGTTGCTGATCATGGCTGAAATGACAGGATGGTTTATAGTGTAAAGTCTTTCTATGATCCTAACATCATGAGTGTGTTGCAAAGATCCAGACTGGCGACAAATAAAAGGAAAAATATGATTTCTTTAGCCCTACAGTGAGGGGGTCCAGTGGCTCTGTTATGCTGTGGGGGACATCTTGTTGACATGGTTTGGGTCCACTTGTCCCCTCAGAGAGACAGGTTACTGTAAATTAATACACAGTTGTTCTGAGTGATCACCTTTCTCCTCTGATGAAACATTTCTATAATGATGGGAGTGGTTTCTTCCAGGATGACACCAAATGATGAATATCTTTAGAAGAATGGTTCATCCCTCCAGGAGAGTTCACAGGGACTTGGAGAATCAATGACAAAGAGACCTGAAGCTGTTCTGGAGGGACATAGCGGACCAATACCTTACTGAGACACTTTTTGAAGGTTTTTATGTTAATATGTTGTCTGTATATTTTTTGC
Source organism: Scortum barcoo (assembly GCA_023238725.1). NCBI lineage: Eukaryota > Metazoa > Chordata > Actinopteri > Centrarchiformes > Terapontidae > Scortum > Scortum barcoo. The sequence continues at coordinate 26,006,806 of CM041533.1, read as the reverse complement.
TGTATACAGAATGTGTCTAACATGGAAACTGAACCTGCTGTATGCTCAGCTGAATGGACTGGAGGACAATTTAGAAGAATTTTTCTTTCAACAAAACTGTCAGGTGTATTAAATTGAGTTGTATTTTAGATAATGTGGGTGCCAGTTTTTGACATGGAAAAAGAATGTATGGAAGAAAAAAAAAGATGTTATCTCTCTCTGCTGCATTGATTTTGATCCTTTTTTAAATAAAAAAAAACAGCCATTTATTGTGATAAAGTCAATGTTATACATCTCAGCATCTCAATTTCATACAGATTTGTCTAACTCTGAACTAGCTGGAACTAGCTAGTTCAGAGTTAGACAAATCTGTATGAAATTGAGATGCTTCACTTAAAAAAAATGTACATTTATTTTACCTCTCAAATCACTGTGCTATATAACTAGTGTGTGAGGACATATATCTTCCACAGTCATTTACAATTGATGCAGTGCCTTGAGAGATTAAACAGCAGCATGAAAAAGAAAATATTTTAAACTAATCCCACACAAAAATAAAAAAACAGATGATACACTGTACCTGCCTGTTGGAATTTCATGATAAATCAGGTATTTTGTTTCATCTCTTTGGACTGACCTAAAATGATGAAATGACGTTGTACATGAAGGCAGTAATGCGGATGTCCCCGACACAGCCTGTAATTTGCTTATCATAACAATCTGGCCCTCAGCAGAGAGACCTTTAAACACATACACACACACACTCTCTCTGTCTACTTTCTGACTTCCTCCTTGCTGTGAAAAAACCCCCAACACATTTCATATTAACTTCCTAATATGATTAAATACATGTCAGTGATACTGGGATATTTACTTTAGATGATAGCGAGTTAAAACTTACATTGCTCATTAAAAAAGGACATTTTCTACATGGAGGCCATCCACAATAAATCCTCTTGGGCCGTGGATTAAAATGGTGTTTCTGCATTTTGTCGCTCATTTGCTACAACTGATTTTTGTATCTTACATTTCTGCTGACCGATTTCCAGAGATTTTTGAACACATTTCTCTCCCTTTCAGACAGCCCGCAGTTTCAGCTCATTTCAGTATGTTTTGGAAATCAACATGCAGAGACTTGAAACTTGTGTTAGGTATTCCATCACTGTGAACACTGTCTTCTTTTATTATAGTCAAAGTTATGTCATCATAGCATGAGTATGAAGTTGAAAGTACAGATGTTAAAAGTCTAGACTGCATTACCAAAAGCTTTACCTTAATGTAAAGCTACTTACACTGTTATTTATGTATATTCATATAGATTTATCCTGACATATACTCTTTGCTTACACAGTGAAAGGACTGGTTTTCAAGATTTTTCATTTTCCTTGAAGCATTTTGAATGTATAGCAGATAATTTTCTACAGATGACTGATGCTTATTTTTAAGCCATTAAGTCTTCTCTTTTTGTATTTAGCAACATATAAACTTCCAACAAACTTCCATCCAGCAGTTGTTGAGATTTCACAGCCTGGAACAAATGGGTGGACTGACAGACTGCAAAACACTGCCATACCTAGAAGCATGCTGCTAACATGGCTGAACTTATCAACGCTGTGAACAAAATCAGTTTCAGGAACAAGTGCAGAGATAAAAAGCTTCATCTGGAAGGTCTGGGATCTGGTTCTGTGAGTATAAATATGATGTTACTCAGTCCATTAGAATGCAAATGACAAATTACATGTTAACACACTGTTGCTCTCTCCTGCCTTCTTCCCACTTTGCACCATTTAACAACAGTAATAACAAATCTTCAAGACCATTTTAATTCTGCTCTAACAGACCCTTTTTAACCTGAATGTTTGTGTGCAGAAACCTATAACCCACACTAAACAAATAATGTTTGACAAAATGACAAAAGATCCTCAAAGGTCCCAGCTTGATCACATTTGTCTTCCTATCTTTTAGCACAAAACATTAAATCCACCATGTAGTTTGTTTTCAGATAGAAGGCAGCACGTGATGAAACAGGCCTAATTTCAGCACTGAAGCTGCTCTTTCTGTGCACCTTCAGACATAAAAGTAACAAATGAGTCACATGTATACTTTACCTCTGGCCTAAAGAGCTATTAAACATGATAGACTCAGATTTCCTGTTTGGTTAGTCATTGCCAGTCATTCACTATACTGCTTAAACATACTCACTGTAGTTCTTAACATGTTGTCTGTATGTTCTTCTGTTTCATCAGTGTTGATCTGAGGTCTGCAGTCAGCAGCATCCAGGCTGGGTGGACTCCTTCATATTTCATATTAGTTTTCCATCAGTATAAATAATTCTTAGTTGCATAATTATGCATCTGTTGGCATTTTACCTGATAAATCTCAGAAGTAAACTCACTATAAAGGCTGTGCATCCCCACAGTAGAGTTCAAAGACTCAGAAATATGTAACGAGGAACACTGGAGCTGTTCTGGAGGCCTGTGGTAGAAAAACAGTTTGCTAAGACACTTTTTTTAAACATTCATTTGTATTAAAAGTGAAGTAATATTGTGAATAGCAATATTACTTCTATAATAGATGCTCACAGCTAGAAGGTAGAAATGTCATATTTCAAAGACTCAACAAGACTATACTCATACTGCTGATAATCTAATGGTAAAGTTAGAATGTACTATAATGTAACTACCAAGGGACCTTGGTCACTAAAGGTTCAGTTCAACCAGATAACAACAAAGAGTTTTCTTAAAGAACTACTGTTATCAGCAGAAAGTGTCCCTATAAAAACAGAGCCATGGTTAACAGTATTAATTTCTCCTGCTGTCTGCTGTGAAGACGGTATGCTGAGCTAGAGAAAACTCAGAGACAGATTTCTCAAAACAAAGTGGAAGTTAAAGCTAAGAAAAATCTCCATGGTTAGATACCACAAGAAGTGTGAAAATAAGTGGTTTTCTTTTAATGTGATTTGGGTGAACCAACTCTTTAAATCCACGGGTAAAGCTTGTTTTCATGTGATAGAGTTGGTCTCATAACCTGAGAGCCATGTAATCCCTGCATACTGCAGGAGAGCAGAGACCATCCTGATGACAATGTGGGTACGTTGGCATGAAGGTGCTCTGCGTCCTCCCAGATCCGTCCTGGGAGAGTGATCTCTCCTCTGTTACTCTTCCTGCGGTTTCCTCAGTTTATTCCCTGTTGTTTCCCTTTTTGTGGGGGATTTCTTCCTGATCTGACTGATGGTCTACGCACAGAGGGGGTTGTATACTGTACAGATTGTGAGAACCCTTTGAGGCAAATTTGGTATATTTGGTTACGTAAATTAAACTAACTCGACTTAGTGTGGTGATGTTGGCATGTAACTCAGAATGCCATCATACTTCACAGAGAGGCTAGTTTGGCTGTCAGTCCTGTTTCCAGGACCTGAGTGGCTGAACTGTCCATTGGAGGGGGTTTCCTGATGCTGGAGGAGGAAAAACATCCAGACTAAGGGATTTTTCCCAGCATACACGCTATTCTTATCAGTGGCTAATTGTTGATCTTCAAACCACTGGAAAAATGATTAACCATTGATAAAGCCAGTTATTAGTTTGAACCCTTTGGTAAAGTGTGCCAAACTAGGAAGTGGTACCAAAATACTGTCTAGTTCAGCTCCTGCACTTCATGTTAACATGTTTATATACATGCAGTAGAAATATCATGTAGGGCATTGCTAAAAGGCTCAAGCACATACAGTGAACATGCAGAGCTCCCCTGACTACATGAGTTAGAAAATGTTTCATTCATTAAGCAGGCTCTCAGTCTGGCTAACCTTCATCAGGGAATACAATCTCCATGACTGCTGAAGGTCGAACGGCACACATCCGGGAGTGCACCAGTCCCTCCCTGCTCATTTTAATGGGTAAATCAGATGGAGTAAAACAACATGTGGCCCCATTATAATTGATTCATTCATTACACTGAATAGGCGACATGAAAAAAAAAAAAAAACCCCAGAAAATACAAATGCAGCTTTCTTTTTTTCCCAAACACTGTATTTTTCCATCTCCAGATAACCATCAAAATAACATGATTAGTTTAGAATGTTTTATTATAGTTTATTGTGATAGCATTTTCATTTTTTCTTTTTTTTAAGTTTTGTTTTTTCCAAAGAACAAACACAGCAAATAACGTTGAGGGGGAGGAGGGGAGGCAGGAAGAGCAAGAGAGGAGGGCCACATAGATAAGATAGATAGATCAATCCATAGATAGATAGATAGATAGATGCGTCAGGTTTGGCTTGATCCTCCCCCCTCTGGGTCCACACACACACACACATACACACACATACACACACTACATTTTGCTTTACAAAGAATAATCATCAGAGTAAGATTAATAACTGTCTGAATATATCTAGAAATAAAAAAAAGGAAAAAAAAAGAGAAGAATACACTACAGAGGAAAACAGATTCACTCGCACTGCTGTGAAACCCAAAAACTCCCTACAGTTAAACAGTTAGCCTATAGCTAGGTTAGATAAACAGAAATATATGTATGCATCATCTATGTATGCATGCATATACTGTATGCAGGCTGGGTGTGTGCGCATGGAGGGGATGGGAAGAAAAAAAAAGTGTGTGTTTGGATTCATTTCAAATACCCCAATTCATCTACAAAAATCAAACTAGGCCTGTTTCTGTGACTTTACATATCTCTCTAAGTGTGCATCTATGCATGTGTAATGCATGGTTAACTAGCTGGTTAGTGGTAAAATGCCAATCTGCAGACAAAGGGTCCGTTTGATTCATTTTAGCAGCTGTCCAAATCTCTCAGGGGGGTGGAGTTAAGGCAGACAGCTGATTTCAGGACAGATTACAGGGGCTTAGATGATTTTTTCCCCCTTGTTTTAGACAAAACACAGGTAAACACAATAATTTGGCATTAAAAAATAGGTATAGAGCTAATGTTACTACACAGTCTGAGAAGGAGAGAAGAAGAAAGGGGGGGATGAGAAGGAAGGATGAGCAATAAGTAACTGAAGTAGTAAATTATGATCATAACAGTAAAATGGTGCCTATTACATTGGGGATCTCGAAGCCAAAAACATTGCAGCAGTCATCGATCAAGCTCTAAACAGTATACATTATATATCTGCCAGCTAATTCATGGTGGAAATCTTAGCTTGCTTAAAAGGGAGATGCTCTGACATTTTCAGTTGTAGTCTGTTCTCCACCAGGGACTTTCATTCCCTCTACACAGTCCTGTTAACAGCCTGTTATCATTCACACTTGTCATTTAAAAGAAAAGCCATCACCGACCCCAGTGTAACAGGGTGGCTCTGTGCCTCTGGGTTTAAATGAGAATAGTTAAAAATGCTAAAAAGCTGTCTGAAGGTCCAAAACGGTTTCTTTTCCAGTCCCTGGTAGAGAAATAACTAGACCACAAGAACATGACAAGCTTCACCTTAAACAGCCAAAAAAAAGCTACAGAAACTTAAAGAGCCATATATACACAGAAATGTGCCCGATAAATATAGTTAACAAAAAAAAAAGTCTCAATTTCCAATCTATTTTTCTGTTTTTACTTCTTAACTTCATAATGGCAGCCACTGCTCTCAACATCCCTTGACGTTTCTTTAACTTCACTGTTTTTCTTTTCTGTTGTTCAAAATAGATCCATTTTCACATTCAACAGTTTGGTCTTTTATTCTCTGCCCAGACAATTTAAAACACTTTTTAAGCCACAACCAGTTTGTAGTGTTCGTTAAATACTAATCATCTGCAAGTCAACAAAAAGGACACAAAGAGAGAGAGAACAAAACACCATGATGAAAAATAGGTAAAAGAAGCACAAAATAGCATAATGTGCACTTTGTTTTTACAGACAGAAAATACAGAGTGACTTGAATGCCTCCTACACCTTACAAAGTGACATACTGGAATACCTATATCATCCCTATACACACAGGCACAGCATGAAAACTGACTCAACATGTAGAAACATGTCCTGCTATCAACGTGCTGCGTCATTTTCTTTAAAAACATGTACAGATGTGTGTATAGACACAACACAGTGCATGGTTTATTCCATACAGTCAGTTGTTAAGAGTGTGTTTAATCTTAACCCACAATCTTGCCTCTATATGGACAAAGTCAACTCACCGTTTTTTTCTTTTCTTTTCTTTTTTCTTTTTTAAATCACACTGAGGTATTGTAATATCCAAACAACATCCTCACTGCTGGAATAGAATTCTTCACTTTCCAGTATGGGTGTTTTTTTTCCTTTTTAAATAAAAAGATTAAAATCTATTTATCTAAGCAAAAAAAAAAAAAGGAAAAAAAAAGGGAAAAAAAGTAAACCACAAAACACCAGAATTCGGTGTCTAAATCTGCAGGTGAAGCTGACTCTGTCCCCAAGAGGCTGTAGGAAGTCAGGTTGATTTATGGGGACGTGGCCCCCTAGACGCTTAGGTACGGTCAAGAGACAGGGGAAAGAAACGGCTGAAAGACAGAGAGAGAAAAGACACAGAGAGGGAGGGATGGATGGATGAAAGAATGGAGCAGTAGAGCGAGGAGGGGCAGGGGGAGTTAACAAACTGTTAGTGAGCCTGGACAGTTCTGTAGAAACGCAAGGGAGGGTTGGAGAGGGCGAGGAGGAGCAGGAGGGTGGAAGGAGGAGGAGGTGTGTTTTTAGGGCTTCAGCAGCAGCCCCCTCCAGCCTGTTGGCCTCCCTGGCTACCGGACAGTGTGGAGTTGGTGGTAGGATGCTGGGGTCCAATCTTAATACCATTAGCCTGTGTGAAGACAAAAACAAAGAAAAGCAAAAAGAGATAGAAGTTAAGTTTAGGGAAAACGACGCATCGTCATAAAAAAAATCTCACTGAATAATAATAAAACACTGAAGTATTTTCTGGGCAAGTACATTTTCTCAAACGCTTCATATCATTTTCCTCCACTAAAAATGTTATGTGACAATCACAAGTGGTCATAATTCTGTCAGAAATGTCTTGTTACTTGTATAAATACGATGAGGCTCAGAAATGGAACAGCTCCACATTAACTTCAGATGAATATCCATCCATCCATAATCTAGAACCCTAATCTAATCTAATTTAATCCTTAGAGGGTCAGGGGACACGCAAATGAATAGATTCACATTCATTCATCTTACGAACAGAGGCGTATTTTCAATAAGATATGCGAGTCTAATAGAACCGTTTGTCCCTCTTCTTCCTAAAAAAAAAAAGAGGATTTATAATCAACAAAAGCGAGTTCTACTTTATTACCTACATGTATGGCCCAAAAATACAATTTGAAGATTTTTATTATTTCAAGTTACATATTGTGCTCACGTGGTTAAAATTGCTACAAAAGTTTAATCAAATGACCACAAACTAATTTATACACAGAAAATGTACTAGAAGATAGTGTTGGGGCCTGGTCATGACACTTGTGGAGTCCATGGTATAAAGAATAATATATAATAAGACAGCCTCTTAAAAGATTGTAGCAACATAACCTGCTTCCAAAATATGACACTTCATGCATTATGAATATTCCTGCAATGAAGATCCCCTTCACCACATCCCTGGTCCCAACAGAGTTTTGCCCTCGGGCCCTCTAACAGGTTAATACAGCCAAGGACCAATGATCATTTAGAAGAAGGCAATGACTACAGCCTATCTGGGCTGCTTCCTCTTCCCACACATTACTTCACATTGGTATTTTTATGTCATTTAGAGTGCATTTATCATGACAAGACAAAAATCATAGGTCATGGCAAACCCCCCCCCAAAAAAAAAAAAACAAGACATTATAATCACTTAGTAAATAAAAAAGCCACTGAAGAATGAGTGTGTCATTGCTTTCATGGTGAGATTAACATTGCACAGTGCCTGCAGGGGCTCCTTTTAGATCACATCATGGAGGAAGCAACAGGTGCTGCTGTGCTACACAAAAGGCAAAAGGAAACACCAGCAGCACTCAAGGACAGGAAGAGAAAAAAAGAAGGGTACATATAAAAGAAGAGAAGCAGAGAGAGAGACAGGCAGGTGGTTGGTGGAGAGAGACAGCCCTCTCTCTCTCTCTCTCTCTCTCTCTGTGCTCTGTAGTGCTCACTTTCCCTCTCTGTGTTTCATCATCTCACTTTGTGGCTAGCACACTCTCAGCCTTGCTCTCTCCTTCTGTATATATTTATCTCTCTCCCTCTCAGCGTAACTCCCCCTCCTACACTCAGTAGCAGCCTCTGGGAAACACTGTATGCCTTTAAATCACATTTATTGAGCTAAGGCCATGTGTGTGTGAGTGTTCTCTCATAGTGGCTGCCAACATTTCTGGTGGGGGGGCTTCCTCTCTCTCTCTCTCTCTCTCTCTCTAGTTCTCAGCCAGTCAGCTGATGTGGTTTGGCCGGCCGGCCTGCCTTCACTCCATCTTACTGTTACTAATAACAAAAACACTCACTGGCTGGCTAACTCCAGTGCTGTCTGACTAACACTTGTACTTGCTGGCAGGCTGGCTAAAGGGCCAAATATACTCCATAACAGACGTGAACACAGACATGATTCTGTTTATATACTACACTGGCTGTCTGCATTCACGGATGTGTTCACACTTGTTTGTTAGCACATGTGGTCTTGTGTGAACAGGCAGAAATTGTGGGTTGCATGAGAACAGTCTGGGTGGACCATGATGTGGTTTACGTCACAATTTAAGAGCGGATAATATTTTTTGTAATGAAAATAACCATCTGGGTTACTGCATAGCAAAGTTCCATCCACACTAAAGGTCACATCAGCCTTGCCTTGTTCCAGATGTCTGAATCACTGCCCACATCTCAGATTTGTGCTTGATGATTGTCAGTTCTGCCAGTTAAAAAGACAGCTGACCAATAACATTTGAAACCGAGAGTAAGAGTGGGGTCATTATCCTTCAGGGCTAACTAGCTAGATCTCATGAAAAAGGCAATTCATTGGCCTTTAATTCAGCAAAATTGATCATCTGTAACATCCATACAGTCAAAGTTTGCCCCATGAGTCTGCTGGAACTCGCAGCTCAACCAAAGAATAGAGTTGGAGTGGGTACTTGTAGGAAGGAAGTTTACAGGACACAGACAGGGAGGACTGTGGATGTGCATAATTCTGCATGAGGATGTGTCCCGCGTGCAGTCAGCGCTTAGTCAGCACACTGTCATACATTTTGTGCTGCCCATGGACATACAGGATTATGTTCTCACCGTTGGCAAATGATAAAATGGATGTCATATGGGCCTTCATGGCTAGTACTTTTAAAGTATTTTTGAATTTCCACAATTAAAGCCAGCAATGTTTTCCTCACTGTGTGGTGGTCCTACTATAAGCTGGTGTTTTTTCCACCTGAAAACAGTCTCCAGAGCAGATCAGTCTGATAGCACCAGCTGTGTGTTTTAGAGCGGCTGAGGAGCACTGAGCTTTTTGTAAACACCTGAATAGATCTGAGTGCTGAGCACTAGTGAAGTTAAGAAGACAGCTTTCCGTCGCCTTTAACTCTCTCTATGATCACTCATTTTAAATCAGTGCAGCTGATCACACAATACAAGGGATTGTCAGTAGTCTGTATTAATTTAGTCAGACATCAATCAGAAGATCAACATCTCAGTGTGGCAGCTCAGTTTGGAGGCAGTTTGCCTGGACAACATGTAGCATTGTGAGCCAGGATCAAATCACTTATTTCTGCTTGTTCAGTTGCTTGATATACATCTGGAAAATGTGATTAATGAGAACAGAGATCTACAAGATGTTATCTGTGATGTACAGTTTTGCTGTTCTGACCAAAACAGGACACCAAAGTGGAGATTGAGATCCAGATCTATATGAACATGACTATATGAAAACTCCAACGTGGATGAGCACTTTTCACATGTAAACTGAGTTTTCAGATTTAGTCATTTCATCGTGGATGTGGTGTGACTAATAGTTGCTGACAAGTGCATACTTGCTGACAGGCATGGTGTCTTGACTTTCCTGCCTGGATAACTGTTCCACTGAGAAGATAACCATCTGGTTGACTGGATAGCAAACTTACTGGCTGCCTAGATAGACAGCTTACAGACTGACTGGCTGGCTGAGTGTTTGTTTTCTTGCCAAATGACTGAGACCTTGTGGGATGTGAGGAATTTATGAGCTGGCAAGATGCCGAGAGAGAGAGAGAGAAAGAGTTGAGTGAAGGGAGAGCGAGTGGAAAATAGAGCTGGGGAGAGGAGGAACATAGGGAGTTTTGCTTGGCTGGAGTCAAAGGAAGAAGAGAAGAGGATTTTTCCCCTCTTTTTCCAGGAGAGAAGGAGCGTGACACTGCTGGAAACGCACACTGAGGAGAGAGAGAAGAGAAGAAAAGAGGAGCGTGGAAGAGAGGACAATACTGCCTATAAAAGAGAGGGAGAGCAGAGAGATTGGAGGAAGAACGAAAAAGAGAGGGAACAGTGTGTCTCACCTCATTGTTGATATCAAACACTCCCTCCTGGATCTTCTCATAGATCTCCTTGGCTGTGTTGATGAAAGCCTGAGACAGGATGTGAGATAGACAGAGAGAGAAGATGAGATATAATTCATATTTGCATGCTGACTCCTGTAAATGAGACTGTTCAGCTCTTATGAAAATGTTTTTTAAAAAAAGCCACACATCATTAGGAATGCAAAATAGATTCAATACAAGGTTCAGAAGTTGGAGAAAACCACAGCCAGGTTTTGACTTCTGAGCGTTCTTGCTAAAACATGACTGCGCTTTACTACAAAGTTATATTAAATACCATATTTTTTAAAATTTTTGATGACTGATTTATGATTTTGTGTCTTCTGTGCAACTGCTGGTAAGGAGCCATATAAAGACACTATGAAAATGATCTTGCAGAATCTTGAAACTTGCTGGATTATGGTGAACAATCATTCTGGGTTTGATTTACTGGTTGAAAGTGTGAACTATATTTCATAAAGGTGTGTTAAACGCTGTTTAGAAGACCATCCAGCTTTTAAGAGTTGGCAGCACTGCATTCACAACTTGTAGGTATCAATGGAAACACACACACCTGCAGTCAAACAATAAACAAACACGTGTGTGTGTGTGTGTGTGTGTGTGTGTGTGTGTGTGGTATTGGGTAGCATCTGTAGTATGTCTTCACTTCCCACTACCACTTGAAGACCATGAAATGATGAAGTATCGTGATAAAGTGATAATCTAACTATGACAAAAATAAGTTGAGCTCTGTTCATTGTCTATGGAAATCAATAGAAATCAACGGCTGCCTGGGAGGCTAACAGAACACACTCATAACATCTTTGATGATCCAAGATGGCGCCGAGGATGGCTGCCGTGTCTCGAGCTCTCCCCCTCAACTTTGCTGTTTTGTTGCACTATTTTGTTATTTATTTCTTCTTTTAAATAAGTTATGCAACCTGCTAAAGAGAGCCCTATCATACAATATGATAGAGAAAAACTTCTACACATCAGGTCGGTGGTGGAAAAAACTTTTTTTTCATCGCCACCACCTTCCAGCCAGCAGCGTACAACGGGGAATCTCCATGGCGGAGCCTACCTGTTGTTGAACCTGAGCAGCGGAGGCGGCAGAGGAAAAGAGGGTGGCGGGCCGGAGTCCTAGTCCGGCTGAGGAAACGTGAAAACCGAGAGTATTCTTCTGGCTAATGTTCAGTCTCTGGATAACAAGCTGGATGAACTCCGGAGCAGGATGGCGTTTCAACGGGACATTAAAAACTGTAACGTTTTGGTTTTCACAGAAACTTGGCTCGACCCCTCGATCCCGGACTCCGCCATTGTTCCCGAGGGTCTTTCCATTCACCGACAGGACCGGACTATACATTCAGGGAAGAGCAAGGGAGGAGGTGTCTGCTTCATGGTGAACAACAAGTGGTGCTCAGATGTGGAGATCATTTCTACGGGCTGTTCTCCGGACTTGGAGCACCTCATGATCAGATGCGATGCCTTGGCCTTATTATCTTCCGCGTGAGTTTACATCGGTTGTCATGACAGCAGTGTATGTTCCGCCACATGCCGACAACAAGGCCATAGATGAGCTGTTTGGAGTTATCGACAGGACAGAGACCTCACGGCCGGAGGCTGCGTTTATTGTAGCCGGAGACTTTAACAGCGCCAACCTGAGGAAAGTCCTGCCGAGATACCACCAACACATCAGCTGTCCCACGCGTGGCGAGAACACACTCGATCATGTTTACACCCCTTACGCCGGACACGTACAAAGGCCCTTCCTCGCTCTCCATTCGGAAAATCTGACCACGCCTCAGTTCTGCTGCTGCCTTCCTATAGGCAGAAATTGAAGCGTGACGGACCGGTGACGCGGACCATTCAGCAGTGGTCCGACCAATCAGACTCTCGGCTCTGCACTGCGCGACTGCTTCAGCACGACGGAGTGGTGTGTGTTTAAGGACACAGACATAAACACATACACGGACGCGGTCATTGGATACATCGGAAAATGCATCGATGACGTCGTACCGAGGATTACTGTGCAGACATTCCCCAATCAGAAGCCCTGGGTTAACGGAGAAGTCCGTGCCAAACTTAAAGCACGGACAGACGCCTACAACTCAGGTGATTTGGAGGAGTACAGGAAGTCCAGGTACGCGCTCCGGAGAGCCATCATCAGCAGCGCAAAGAGACAGTACAGGGACAAAGTGGAGTCTCATTACAAGGGCTCCAACACCAGGAGCATGTGGGCTGGATTAAAAACTCTGACGGACTACAAAAAGAAGATCAGCAGTGCTGAGCAGTGGAGGTGCAAAAGGCTCAGGAGGACCACTGCCCACCTGTGATATCCAGGGCAGATGTGTGCAGAACTCTTAAAACGGATTAACACACGTAAGGCTCCTGGACCTGACGGCATCCCCGGCCGAGCTCTCAAGGTGTGTGCAGATCAGCTGGCAGACGTCTTTGCAGACATTTTCAACGTGTCACTGCTCCAGTCTGTAGTCCCCACATGCTTCAAGGAGACCATCATTGTCCCTGTCCCCAAGAAAACCAAAATCCTCTCCCTGAATGACTACCGCCCAGTAGCACTCACCTCCACCATCATGAAGTGCTTTGAGCGGTTAGTCAAATTCATTCATCACCTCTTCCATCCCGGACTCACTGGACCCACTTCAGTTTGCCTACAGGCCCAATAGGTCAACTGAAGATGCCATCGCCCTCACCCTCCACACTGCCCTCTCCCACCTGGACCAGAGGGACACATATGTGAGAATGCTGTTCATTGACTACAGTTCAGCATTCAACACCATCGTGCCCTCCAAGCTCGTCACCAAGCTCAGAGACCTCGGGCTCAACAGTGCCCTGTGTGATTGGATCCTGAACTTCCTGACGGGCAGACCCCAGGCTGTGCGGATGGGCAGCACCACATCCTCCACCCTGACTCTGAACACCGGCGCCCCCCAGGGCTGTGTGCTCAGCCCTCTGCTGTACTCCCTGTTCACGCATGACTGTGTGGCCACCCACAGCTCCAACACCATCATCAAATTTGCTGATGGCGACACGACCGTCATTGGCCTGATCACCGGCGTGCCGACGAGACGGCCTACAGAGAGAGAGGTCAGAGCCCTGACATCTTGGTGCCAGGACAACAACCTCCAGCTCAACGTCAGCAAAACTAAGGAGCTGATCGTGGACTTCAGGAGGAGGCAGAGAGAGGAACACGCCCCCCTCTCCATCAACGGGACTACAGGTGGAGAGAGTCAACAGCTTCAGGTTCCTCGGGGTTCACATCAGCGAGGACCTCACCTGGACTCATCACACTGACTTTATCACAAAGTCAGCCAGACAGCGGCTCTTCTTCCTCCGCAGGCTGCGGAGGCTCAACATGGACTCAAGGATTACTCTGCAGGTTCTACAGGTGCACCATAGAGAGTATCCTGACTGGCTGCATCACCGCCTGGTACAGCAGCTGCACCGCCCTCAACCGTAAGGCTCTACAGAGGGTGGTGAAAGCTGCTCAGCACATCACCAGGACAGAGCTGCCATCCATGGAGGACCTCTACACCCAGCGGTGTAGGAAGAAGGCCACCAAAATCATTAAGGACCCCAGTCACCCCAGCTACAAACTGTTCTGCCTGCTGCCGTCTGGCCGACGGTTCTGCGCAGCATTCGAGCCCGAACCACCAGGCTCAGGGACAGCTTCATACCGCAGGCCATAAGACTTTTAAACTGTGTTCACAACACCACCACTTCTCAATAACCCACCACTTCTGCTGTGCATATAGTTTCTACTGTATATATATCTATTGTATATATGTTACTAATACTTTACATTTACAGTTTATATTTTATTTGCATAACTTATATTTTAAGGTCTTACTTTTTTTATTACTCTAGTTTATTATTTATGTTTAAATTTTATTTTATTTTATTTGTTTTTTATTTCTAAATTATCTTTTGCTTTTCTTGTTTCTTGTTTCTTGTTTCTTTAGCATTGTTAGGAGAGCCTGGGACTTAAGAATTTCATTACCAATGATTGCCGATGTAATTGTTGTGTAATGACAATAAATTCTTGAATCTTGAATCTTTCAAAGCAACAGTTCAGCATTTTTGGAAATACACTCGTATGCTATTCTGAAACAAAAAAATCACGTGTCTGTGCATCTAGTACAAAGCTAAGGATGGGATAGAATTAGCTTAGCTTAGCATAAAGACAGGAAGCAGGTGGAAACAGCTAGCTTGGCGCTGTCCAAAGTGAAAAAAATATGCTTTCCATCTAAAGCTCATGGAATGGACATTTTATCGGGTATCTTGTTTGTTCAATTTGCACTTGTTTTCACAGTGACTTTGCCAGATTTGGCACAATCATGACTGTATAGAGACCAAAGCCAGAACCTAGGCTCACCAACTGAATCTGGCAACCTGCACTACAACCCTCCAGAGACACTACAGAGAAGTACTTGGGCAGATGAATTAACTCATTTCACCCACTCAGTAAAATCACGAAATATTGAGCAATGTCTTAATTATTTCATGTATTAATATACATAATACATACACATAATATACATACATTAATATAAATTTTTAAATAAATGCAAAATATCTGCATTTTTCATTCTGACAAGCCGGAAACTAAAAAAAATATTTTTGCCTCTAGAACGGGAGGCTCTCACTTATGTAGCTATATGTGTAACCTAGAATTCTAAATGTCATTTCATCCTCTGTCCCTCTGATCATTTTGAAACTGCTATTCCCTCCCTCAGAATTACAGACAGGTTTATTCTGTCCTGTCTGAGCATTCTGTTTGAACAGGAGGCACATGCTCTAAACCTGCTGTTTAGTTGGGACTTAAACAGCTCAAGATATAAAAACTTTCTCTGAATACTATCAAAGCCCTTTCAACTCTTAGGTGATATGATAGACCTTGATAGAAAATGCAGGGTCGTTTCAGAGCAGTTTTGCTTTTTCTAGTCAGTGGCTACAACAAAAGATGTATGCAGACACACATACACACCAGCTTACTGACAGCACTGCGAGGATCAAAGATGTTAGAATAATAGTGGTATTAAGCTACCTGAGCGACTAGCCTATGACTCTGGTATCGATGCATTTGTCTCCAGGGAGCAGTCTCTTAGTGTATGTGTCTCAAGGGTCCAAACTCGAGGGAAACTGGATTAACTAGAGATCTAAAATCAACTCAGATCACACACACTCTTTAATGTTTGAAGGAACCATGAAACACAGCTACCATCTGCCTCCACACACAACTTTGTGAGGCCAAAAAGCAAAGTGTTCCTGCAGCAGAGTTGTTAAAGAACTGAAAATGTGTCCTGAACTTCTATCTGACACCCTGTCTGAAATAGACTGAGGGGCCCAAGGGTGCTCCCTGGTGCACTCCCTCCTGTACTGTTCCCTTCATTCAACACATCTCTGCATTCCTTGTTCATCCACTTCTCTCTATACTGCCTTTTCTCGAAATATTAAGCTCAGAGTGGTAAAGACAGGGGAGAAAATAAAAGAAGAAACACAGAACTGAGGAGAAAAAGAAGTAGAACATGGAGGAGGGTTGTGAGAAAACATTTAAGTAGAGGGAAGAGAAAAAAGGACTACAGGACAAGAACACGATGTGCTGAAAAGCAACAAATAATGGAAACATGCACAAAAAGTAAAAAAAGAGAGGGATGTTTGTGAAAAAAAGAAAAGAAAAGAGAGGAGCAGAGGAAATGAAAAGAAAAAGAAATGAAGAAACAGACATAAATAAGTAGAGGCTGAAGAAAAGATCTCGAGGAAGGAAAAAAGAAAGGATGGGGAGATCAGATGATGATGATGCTTACAGGAAACTCTCTCTCTCTCTCTCTTTCTCTCTGAGGACCACCAGTGTCCACCCACAGACCCTGACGACAAACCCAGCAAACTGATTGGCTGCTGGATGTCGCTGAGGGGAGGCAGGGTGGAGGTTATGAATATGTATAAACTATAAATGGTTGATATACTGCTGGAGAGAGAAAGGGAGAAGATGGAGAAGAGGGGGGAGGGGGACGAGGGGAGGAAGGAACTGAGGGAGGAAGAAATGAATGGAAGGGGGTAGGAAAGAGATGGAGGAGAAAAAGGGAGGAAGACACTCTGGAGGAGGAGGAACAAATGGATGGAGAGTGGGAGGGGGGAGGTGAAGGTAAAGAGCAAATGATGGACGTCGAGGGATGAGGAGGGATGGAGCGAGGAGAGATGAAGGGAAGTGCGGAGAGCAGCGGTATCAGGAGGATTCAGAGGACACTAATGAGACAAATTAATCATACCACACACGCACACACACACACACACACACACACAGAGCCCTCCCCCATCTTAACCCACGAGAGAGCGCTACTCGACACTGGTGTGGGTGTGTATGTGTGTGTTTGCATGATATAGGCCAGGCAGGAGAGGATAGAAAAAAAAAATCAATGTAAACAAACACACACATACATACACTCTCTGCGGTGCCCCTGGCTGGCATGCTGTGCTGTGCTGTGTAGGATGGGATTATTTATGTGATTGGATAAGTGAGAAAAGGGTCCCCGAGGACAACGCCATGCATTCATTACACACAACAACATCAGGGGTATGTCTTTGCGAGGGGCGGAGCAGTGTGCTAACTGTGCTTCACGATGCTAATGTGAACCTGGCAAGGTTAGGCTCCAGCTGATCCGTGAGTCCATTCAGAGGGGGCGTTTAGACTTCATATATACAAGACAGAACATTAAACTGCTATAGGTAAGATAGTGAAAGCTTTGATTTTTATTGGTCATCTCAAGTGTGAGGCATTTATCTTTTAACATCCACTGACTAATATTTCATCCATGACACACACCCAGCAACACTCATCAGTTTTCATTCAGTTTCCACATTGAGAGAGCAGCTCAGTGGTGGTAATGAGGAAGACAAGGCTGTAGCTAACATTGATGAGACTAAGGTCATGTAACTACCAAATGAAATGTATTTACATCACGCTTCTCTATTGTATGAGACAAAGCGATTTACAATGTTGCCAATCATTCACCCATTTACACCCACACTCACATACTGACGCCATGTAAAGCACTAGCCTGTTCATCTGGAATGACTCTGGGTTCAGTGTTTTTGCTCAAAGACACTCCAACACAGCATTTGGAAAACAACATAGTTGTTCACTCTAAATACGACAGAATGTTTAAAAGAATATTAAACGTAAAGACTGAGTATTTTCTAATGTCATGGCTATGGAAGGGGACAAAAGCTTTCTTCTCAAACTTTAAGGCCACCACTTCTCCCAGTGATAATGTACTCAATGTCGCACAGACTGACTTAATATATCTGTACTAAATGTGAAACCAGGAGTATCAACATATATAGCCAAAGATCAGCAAAAATTGGGCTGTAAGAGATGAAGATCACCGAGGAGTCACAGCCATGGCCAGTGTAAGTTTGAGTAAACAATGCACATCACAAGTGATAATGAATTAAATGAAATGTTTATCACACAGGGTTCATTTTTATTGAACCTTTTAACATCACTAAAATTAGAAAGCAGATCTACCAATTAAGTGTACCTCCTTTGTTGTAGAAGAACTACACTATTTAGTTCAATCATACTTTCATTCCAGTCTTAAGTGAAGGACAAGACAAATTGAGAACTCCCTTCCACTACAGATGTTTACAGGCAGCACTGATGTCTATGAAATAGCAGATAATGTGCGTTGCATTCTGGTGTGGAGGAAGGATTTATATATGAGGGAAAAGCTGATAGCAGTAGTGTTGAGCAGCAAAGAGTATTTCAGACAGGTTCAGGTGAACTGGTGCTAAAACACATCTTTGTCCGATACTCAATACATTTATTATTCTATATGTTAACAACAAACAGCTTGTCACTTTCAGAATGCGCTCTGAATCAAGGTATGAACAGATATCAGTAAGTATGTACTGTGTGTGCGTGTGTGCGTGTATTACCTCCTCTACATTAGAGGCAGTCTTGGCTGAGGTCTCCATGAATATGAGGCCATGTTCTCTGGCAAATGCTTCACCTTCCTCTTTCTTCACCTCTCTCCTCGACTCCAGGTCACTAAAAACACACACCAACACACACACACGCATTAACGCAATGACCTAATGTGTTTTAATCAGGAAAACAGTGGGCAGCCAAAAGTAGAAAGATGGTAATATAGTACATTGTTCATTGTGACCTGTGTGCAGTAGGAACAGTGGTATTTAACCTCATCTGTAGAATAGGCTAACTCATTTCAGGAGCACTGAAAATCTGTGATATAAATGACCAAAGTATTAAACCAAGGACCTGAGCTTCTGTTCAAGGTGATATATCATGGTTAACAGCAAGTAAAGAGTAATCAGACTTTGTTGTTTTGGCTTAAAACTGTTTATATGGGGCTTTGCCTTCTGCTGTTGGAGGGCTAACAGGTCTGTGTAAAGTTAATGTTAATGACAATTTGCGATCTTGAGCAATTCTACTTCAACTCTTTGGACAAAGTTGATCTTATAGAGTGATACAATAAGTGTCTATCTAGTAGATAAAGTCTAATTACTTTCAGCGTGTTAATAATTGCATCAACAACAGCACTTCTTTAGCATGTCCTTTTTCTTACATAATGCTCTTATGTAACCTCATGTACTGTGCTGTCAGTGTTGTCAATATTCAGCTGAGGTTTGCTGCAGAAGTGAACTTCCTCATTTACATTTGACAAGAGTACAAATTCACCACAGTAAAATTAGTTTTGAGGCATCTGCAATTCTATCAACAGCGCTCTTTTGACATAACGTTACCTTACACAATGCTGTCTTGTAACCTGAGGTAGAGTGAACCAAACATACTGTGAATATCTAATGCAGGTTTGTCACGGATCTGAGTTCCTTATTTAAATCTGACTAAATTATATATTTACCTCAATTAGTATGAAACAGTTTGATTTATTTAACTTTGAAGACAAGCTAAAGGGTAAACCAGGCCCAGCATTAGAGCATCCCAGCTTTCTTGGAAACATTTTAAACAAAGCATTGTTTGTTCTTAACCACTGATGGCTGCCACGCATTGCTGATGGTCCAGTTTTATGTGGGACAGGATGTAACCATTGCTGTCTAATGTATCTTGCAGCAAAAAGGATCTCACCTCTTGTTGCCAATGAGCATGATGACCATATTGGAGTTGGAATGTTGGCGAGCGTCCTCTAACCAGGTCGTCAAGTGGTTGAAGGTGTCCCTTCTGTTAAAACAAAACAGTCTTGTTTCATTCTAGTTACACATTGATGAAACAAAAAACATTTTCCCTTGTAAAACAGTGAATGATGGCCTTCCTCTTGCCATGTTTACAACCATTTAAACCTACAAAAACTGTTCTGACAATGAGAATTCAGAGCTGACCTACCATCTACCTTTCTTCAGTGCTCTTCCTCAGTACATCTGAACAAAATAATGTACTTCCACTTCTTCTAAACTTGCTTCATGTATTGGCCTCAATAACAACAGTATTGTTTTTAATGTTGACAAATGTGAATGTGAATGTGTCTGTAGGCAGTTCAAACAACAGTGTTGCAAATCAGGAACGTTTTCAGTTGATGAGAGTTAGCATGGTTCTTTTGTTCTAATCTACAGTTTTAATATGCTAGGCATGATGTCTGAGGTCCCTCTCATGACATTAACATTAATATCCAGACAAGATTTATCAGGGCATTAGTGGGCATTTTCATACACAAAAGGAAGCTGCGTGGGGGGAATTTTTTGACCTAATGACAGTGCTGGACAGGGTCATGCAAATCATTATGAGTCAACCACTGGTGACTGTGAAGATCAATAACAAATTTCATTTCAATTTCCCCAGTAGTTATCAATATATCTAGCTCTGAACCTCAGATGGAGAGACTGACTGCTGCTGTATGGGAAGAGAGGCAGCCAATAACCCATTTACACCGAATTACTTCATGTGTCTTTGGCAGATCAGATGTGTAAATGTGTAAATGCATTCAAGACAGATTGAAATCCAACTATCTCACCTCCAGAGGTGGTTTGAGACCTATTATAGCCAGATATTAAAAAGGTGTAAATTTTACTTTATTTTATTTTATAAACTTTATTATAATTTACTTTATGGTGTAACTATGTCAGTGAGGAAAACAGTGCATACAGCTCACTCACTGTTGGATGTTCTGAACGCATCTATGGTCTTGCTTGTCTGTTCTGCAGCTTAAGTTACACCAAAATTACACTAAAATAGGGCTTTGTTCTCTGTCTCATTAAAACAAAGAAAATGGCTCCTGCCATTTCCACACATAGGATCAAATACACACAGAGTTGCTGTAGTGTTGGTGTGACAGCATTTATCTGTAGAGGTGAGGGAGTGGCATTTACTATTTTATGGATAGCTGTTGGCTAACACTAGACAACCGTCATTGTCGTAAAGTGACTCTTCTTCTGGCATTTTTGGCACTCAAACAGGTTTGGGTGGATCATCACCTCCTGGACTGAAGGAGGCAAAGCCCTTATTTACATATAGCCAGTAAAACAAAGACAGATTGCAATCGTATTTGCGATTGGCCAGCAGAGATGCAAATATGTGGCAAAGCTTAAATAAAACTGTTTTAAATCTCATCTGGATTTTATCCAGAGACGGGATTGAAATGGCAAGAGTACGTAGGGCCAAAACTCAAAGCATCAGACTACTCTACAAAGTCTGCTTACAACTTGCAAGTGCACCTCTACATTATGAGAGGATTCTGTCAATGGGACAGACTGAACTTTGGGTATTTTTTAGTTTTTGAGCTCTTTTCCGGGCACCGTCTTATCATCATCTCTCACTCTGGCATCCATATCACTGTTACTGAACGTAGACCAGCCTCAGAGTGTGTAGGGCTCTGTCTGATTGGTTTTGTTACCTTGTGATGTCATAGACTAGCAGTGCTCCTGCTGCTCCTCTGTAGTAAGACCTGGTGATGGACCGGAATGACTCCTGACCAGCCTGCAGAAACACATACATATATTAATAAACAGAAATTGAAATTTGAATAATTGAAATGGCCACAGACAACTGCTGATCCTTTGGTTTTCTAGCAGATCCTGGTGGAGTTTGACTCTAGCCCTACGGTCCTCATCTCTTAGTCCTACAGGTCATCCTCCCACCAATCCTGGTTATCTACGAGTCCTGTTTATGCAGTGTGGTACCATACATGTCCTGCACCGGTCCTGATTCTTTAGCAGAGTCCAAATCCTGGTTTTCAGTCAGCTGCGGTAAGGACAGGACAGACCAGAGCCTGTAATCGGATACAATGGAGTTCTCTCTTTCTTTCTCTATCTGTCACAATCTCTTTCTTTCTCTCTGCTTGTGTGTCTAACCTCCCAGTTTCCATATTTATAACCAACGTGGAAGGTCACATTAGCTGTGGATTAAAACTGTAGCATTTACTGTATGTCATGCATATAGTCTGTTAGGCCCACCAGGTCACCTTGTCTGTTCACTCCGCCTTTATTCTCGCATCACTCATCTATTACTTCTTTCTCTATGAATCCCTTGGCCTCCCCTCTTTCCATCACTCCTTTCACCATCTAGCGCTCTTACCACCCCCCCACCATGTCTATTCATCCTCTGTCTCTGCTGTACAGTAACAATGTTGTCTGTGTTTCATCCAGGCCAGAGAAGAAAACAAAACAGCACTCTATCCTAGCAGCTGCAGCTCTGTGCTGCTCTGACCTCATCTGAAAAACCAGACAGTCAGTCAGTCAGAAACAGGGCCAGTCGGTGAATCATTCAGCCAGTCAGAGGAGCAGGCTGCCAGTTTGCCACCCAGGAACCCAGTGTGTAGCTCAGTGAAGCAGTCAGTCACTGAGTCAGAGAACTAGTCACCCAGTTAGTAACTGAGCCAGTTAGATAGACAGCTGGACTCCCACTGAGGTGGTCAGTCGACCAGTCAGAGAACCAGCCAGTTAGAAGGCCACTAAAAGAGCCAGTCAGTCATTCAGGGGAGCAGTCAACCAGCCAGTAATGCTATTAGTGAATAAATGATAAATAAGGGTGAAAGAGAGGGAACTGTGTCTGTCTGCCATCTGGCCTACATGCTTGTGTGCAGAAGCACACATACATGCACACACACACTTAATAGCATGAGCAGCCTACACAATGATCTGACTCTTTCTTGAGTCGTTTTGTGGTGATTTTGTGTTCTACATGTGCACTCAGGAAATAACAGTCACTGAGCCCGGCTGGTTCTCTTTTTGACCTAATAGTCAGGGACAAAAGAACACCTGGACCACCAGGTGAAGAAAATTAACAAGCTAGTAGGAGAGAAAACCTGCAGTAGTGTGATTTGAGATGCTGGACTGACATCAGAGGGTCTGTTCCTATTGCTGCCTGCAGCAGTGTTTTTCCATGGAGCTCTAACTCCACCTGCTGGTCATCTGGTTAACTGCATGTCCAGGAGAGCACAGTGCACTGATCCATCAGTCCTGGAGAAACAACGTAATGTTCCAACACCTACCAACACTTGTGGCCTTGAGCAATTAGGTGGGTTTATGTGCATGCAGGTAGTAGGAAATTATCTCCCATGTGTGAAACATGGCAACACACAGTGACTTAACTCTGACTTAACAGTGATGCAGGTGCTTATTCAAAGTGGCAACCAGAGAAGTGAGAAATTCATGAAATGCTTCAGCCTAATATAATGAATCAGTCTAATATGAATATGATTAAAATTAAAGGATGACACCGTTATGGCAGATTCATAGAGTCAGTAATATGTTCCTTCCTTAAACTTGTCATCCTGTCACCTGATTGTAACAGTAACCTCTTGTTTGCTTGATCTCGCTTATTTGCTCATTATGTAGAAATCAAAACAACAAAGCATCTGAACTTGACTAAGCCATGTATTTTGAGTGAGAGGATGTTCTCATTGGCAGTTCACAGAAACGTAACATAAGGAGACACTTGATTAAATCTACAGTGTGGCTATGGGATCACTTTTCTCTTTAGCTGTGTGAAAATGGCAATGAGGCAGAGGGATGTGTAATACAGAATTCATAAGGATGTAGGAGAAATAAGCATTGTGCTCAGAGAGGCTATGTCAGTGAACAATTCATTTTTATAAAATGTTCATCAGAATTATTCATCCAACACATTATTTATTAAATCATAATAAATACTGAAAGCTAAAAACTGATTAAATGAAATAAAAATGTTAGATTCCTCTGTTCAAGTGGGTTTATCAAAACATTAGCATGCTTTTAGTTCATTAGTTTTGGCCAGTTTGTCAAAAGTCCAACATAAAACAACACAAAAATGTTGCCAAGGTGAGTATGAGTAAGTCTTCTTGTCACTGAGCAGAACTCCAAGTATTGTTTTTATAACCCACATCTCACTCCTCTTAATTAATCCCACACCACTTCATCTGCATGTAATGATACATGTATTCTCTTTAAGCTCAAATATTCATATTCAAATGTACTCAAATTCACTAATCAACGAGGGAGAGAGCTTTCAACAAGGGATGTCTCCTTTAAATAAAATAAACAACAGAAACTTACCGTATCCCAGATCTGCAGTTTGATCTGTTTGCCATCTATAGTGATCATCCTCGCTCCAAACTCCACACCTAGGAACGCACACACACAGAAGAAAGTGAATTTGGTACGATTAAGTACTGACTCCATCAATATCTTGTTGCTTATTAATAAATCTCAGTTTATTGACCTTCTCAGGCATCATAAAGAGCTCACATAAAGAATAAGCGACTATGAGCATTATGAGACTGAAAGCTCATAAATCATAAATAATGACAAACAGACAGAAACGAGACAAAAAGAGGTATTTTGTTAGATAGTATTTAGGGGTTAGTAGATTTTAGAGAATCATAACACACCTCTGATACATTCTCATGTATCAGGGAAGTTTCCCACGCCTACGCGTTTCCATGGTTTCCAAATAATCTCTCATTATTTGTATGGCTATACATCACTTACACTGATCAGGAGAAGATTTTCTTAACCGTCCATGATCAGTAGGTTGAACAATAGTTATTTATACTAAAATCACATTTCTACTCTCACACAGTGGTCTTGGTCCAGATGTTTAGACTAGACCAGAGTTCAATAAGCACCCCTAAATGACCTCAAACACATGTTTGGCATTCCTGTCCCACAATTCTTTTGTTAAAGGATTTTAGTTATTTATTAGTCGATATATACCCTAAAACTGATGTAATAGGCAAAAGTCAGATGATATCATGATATCTATACTGCTGCATCAGGAAGATCGTGCTTGCTATACAGCATGTACGAGTAGGTGTGGTCCTCCTGATGTGTTTGCTTCACAAAGCCCATGCTTTACAGCTTATGTATCCTTTGTAAATAGATCACTGGCCGGCTGACAGAGATGCTGTTATGTGACCACTGACAGAAGCTGTAATCTTATCTGTAGAAATATTATACAGCAGATTATAAAGTGGTTGTAATAATACAGCAATTAAAGGAATAAGCTTTTAAATGGTCATTTAGAATTCATAATAGCATGTTTGCCTTAAAGACAGAAATTATAATTTCTGTCTTTAATTTTGTTTATCAATAGGAGTCTATTTCATTCATCTCATTCATTTTTTTTTTATTGCTGGACAGTGGACTACTAACTACTACTAAAACTAACCCCTCCAGAACAGAATAAGCTATGAAAGCTCAGGTTACGTATGATAGTTAGAATTACACTTTTCATGCTGGTCTGTCATATTTTACATAGTCAGTCCTTATCTGGTTTACAGGAACTGAGAGACTTTTTAGATGAAACTGGTCTCCTTATTTTTTTAGAGATCAGATACAGTCCTTTTCCTGTTTTCCAGGAGTTGCGTGAGTCAAATATGATTTGATCTGTTTGAACATTGAGGGCTATGTTAAGCACATCTTTATTTTTTTAATGTGATAAAGGTTGATAATATCAGTTACTTACAGCTTGAACATGAACAACCCACCAAAGCGAGTATATTTCAAGTGATGACAGGCACCCTTACCGATAGTGAGGTCGTGAACAGGCTGAAACCTCTTGTCTGTGAACTGTAGTAATAGACATGACTTCCCCACACCTGAAAAGCAAACACACACCACATTAAAGAGGGTCTAATGTGGCAAGGCAGGTGCACTGATTACACAGTGGCACATACAAGCATGAACACACTCCACATTAATTTCCAAAGGTGTCACATATGATAAACTCCCACACAACACAAATACACAGTGTGATATGTAAGTGACAGCACTCTGAAGGAAGAATAATAAATGGATATTATGTATTTTGTATGTGTGTGCAGGTTAGCAGGCTGAACATACACACTACACTATATATATATATATATATATATATATATATATATATATATATATATATATATATGTAAAAAAATCCCCAAACAGGCCCAGCAGTTAGCTTCCACACTATTTTTGCAGCCAAGCTTCAGTCAGCTCAGGTAGCCTGAACAAACTGTGCACCAACTGACCAGCTGGCTTCTTTGTATGTGTGATGCCACTCTTGTTCTTCCAAAGGGCACGGGTAAATCTGCTCATTATCAACACTACTCTACATATGATAAGCTCTGAATGTTGCAGCACACAGAACAACAAAAAACAAACAGTGCAGCGCATCATTGGATTACAAAGTCATATAATGATGTCGGCAAATTTCATTAAGAAATCAAAACTAATTTCAATAGAATTTGAAATATCTGTGAGGAAACGCTGTATGTCAACAGATTCTCGGAAGCAGTCAGAAACCAAACAAAGTAAAGCTGTTATTTCCTCGACACGTCAAGAAACAAAGACTCTGAAGCATCTGAAACACACAAAACAGGTTTGGTGCAGCAGCAGCTCCACTGCTATTTCAGCCTTGGAGTTCATTCTCAGGCAGTATGGAAAGACCATACTGAACACAGAGAAAGACATTTCCATTGTCAGTACGTGTAATGTGATTAGCAACAGTGAAACAGTAATGTGTTACAAATTGTTACTGTGAACACACCAAATTAAGCTTTTAGAGATAAATCACACCTCTTACACTTCAGGGATGGGCTCTTTTCAGAACAAAATCCATTTGCGTTAGGGTTGAAATTAAAAGCATTCCAACAGGAATCCATTTTATTAATATTTAATCATATATGACATATTTAACTTAAACTTTTTTAAGTTAAATGTACTGTTGGCTTTGACAGCATAGCCATTTTATTAGTTTTGGCTGAACGCTAATAAATTTTGGACTGAAAGAAGACTGCATTTTGTTACTCCTCTCCTACATAATTACAGCAAGCACAGTGTACATATATGTGTTGTAACAAGACAGAAAACATAAGCCTATCCTAAAGGACGCAACAATTTACCTCACTAAAAAGAGGACTTTAAGTGGAAGAAAAGTAATCCATCAGGAAGGAATTCAGCCTGCTAAACAGTCCAGGTGTATTCATCAACCAATGCTGCTCACTGTCCTGTATTCACCTCTAACGCTAATGTATTGTATGAGGATGCTTGAGAAATGATGTTTCAATATCCATTTGGGCCAAAACGTTCTATTGTTAGCAAAAAGTGAAGTGAATCATCTTCACTTCAGTCTATTATATACATGCTTCAGTTTTGGATATGGAGGTTCAAGAGTGTCTGAGAGATGAAGAGAATTGTTATTAAACATTACTTCAGACTTGGGTTTATACTAAAATGAGCGTTCAGAGGCTTGAGGTTAGGGAGCGTGTGCGAGAGAAAAGTCCTCCTAGTGTCAACAAGCAATGGATGGGAGGGTGGGGGCAGGGTGACACGAGAAAAGAAGGGAATGATGCTAATGAGATGGCGAGAGAGAGGAACGGACATACATTTGAGGAGCTAACAGAGAGGGACATGGTCGTCCTCCTTCATAGTTTCCAAGGGTTACCATTGCCAGGCAGCTGCGTTGCTGGGCAGGGATTGTGTGATGATGATGATGATGATGATGATAAGAGATAGAGGGAAAGAAGGAGGGATCATGCGAGGAGGGCAGCTATATATATATATATATATATATATATATATATATATATATCATCACCTCACCTCAACGAACACCTGCTCACAACTTGCACACCGTTCTACTACAAGGCTCGACAGCTAATACAAAGGAAACATTAAGCAATTTATTGTCTTTCCGTTAAACTAAATGAGTCACAATATGATTAACAAGCCATTCTAGTGAAGCACAACTTCCTTTTTCTAGCCACGAGGTAACAGTGTGATACCTGTGGTACAGAGAATGAGCGATCTGTGGCAGCCCACAATCAAAACCTGCTGTGCCTTCAAGTGGTAAGACTGGCAACAATCAGAGGCATAATTAATGGAGTGCATGTCACAGTGCGAGATCTTTCCAACGTCTTCCAGTTGAGGTAATAATGTCTTGCCATACCAGAAGCTCTCATCATGCAGAGGTAATTCACAATGTGGAAAAAACCTCCTGGGCCAACAGAAAACAAAAGCCACGTGACTGAGCAGCTGCTCAGAGAACAAGCTGACGGGATGATCGGCAGGTGGATTAATTTGGCTGCTCTGGCTAAGCAAACAGCAGTCTGATTACCGATGAGACAAGCGCCAGTCAACATTCAGCTTCATTCCTCACTATCCTAAGTGGTGAGCCAACGATAGCTACAAATCTCAAGCCACCTATGAGAAACTTTAACATGAGCCATATTAATCCACATGTTTCCAACAACAGCACTGTTTCTGCATCTAAACAGGACAGATATAAAGAGATCGATCTGACAAAGTGAGACTATTCAAAAATAAACCAGAGCTCTCCATACAGAGATAGCTGGTTAGTGTGACTGCTGATAATGTAGGTTTGTTCAAGGCTAACTAGATCAAGCCTACATGATTTCCCAAGCCATGGAGTTATTTTCAGATATGCTATTTAATTTATAGACATTAAGTGTTGATTTGGCAGCAAAGAGATATGTAGCTATACTTGGTTTAAAGAAGATTTAAGGCTTGTCTACACAGGAGGTATTGGTGCTACATTTGTCTTCAGCGTCACTCATGTCTGATGAAGACATATCATATATGCATCACACACAACCGAAGCCCATTTTCATGCTTAGAGACTTTTTTTAATGTGTTAGGCTTTGAGTGATGCAGTACCAAGCCTGAATGCATGTAGAGTGGAGCTTTGAGCTAAATGCTAACAAGATACCAACAATAATAACATGAAAATGCTGATGAACAGCAGCAACGACAGCTTAGCTCTTAGTTTAGTCCATCAGCCTGCTAACATTTGCCAATTAGCACTGAAGACTCAGTACGGCTAAGGCTAATGGGAATGTCGTTTGTTTTGCATATTTTAATGAACCAAAGTATTGAACAAACTGAAATTATGGCCTGCTGGTGACGCCAGATATCCAGATCGCCCTTGGAGACCTTGAATACTTATACCAACCTTCGTAGACAGAACAAATTGAAACAAATTGTGGCCGGAAAAAAATTCACTCATACATGTAGCTCTCTCTCTTTAGGCTGGAACGTAAGAAAATATATGTAACTATTAAATTTATTTAAATAACTATTAAAAGAATGAAGCATCAATAAGAGGCTCACTGACAGGTGTGTTACAGGTGTTTTAATTCATTTACATTCATCAGTTAATGTCTTGTGCTGCAGATGTGCTGGAGTGTTCAGCAGGCAAATGAGATACTGCTCTGCTCACTTACAGCAGTAACCTGAAGCTTAGCAAGGTCAGCAGATTGCACCGCAATCCCAGCTGAGGAGTCTGCCTATATGAAAAGTCCTCCTCAGTAACTGAGATGCCTTCAAGCATGGCAACTGATAACTAGCCACTATACTGGAGCTGCAGAATGACGTCCCTGGGGCCGACAGCTGTGTTAGTCAGGTAAGACGACAACTACTGGGACACACAAGAGTAGATGCTATAATGAATTTACTACACTGAGAGGGTGACTTAGTCTTATTTTCCATCAGGAGCTCATTTGTGTAGATATAGCCCTAAACAAAATCTTTGATGAAAAAAAGTTGAAATTTCAATTTCAATTCATTCAGAGTTTTGGTTTTAATTTTTATAATACCGGAATGTCTAGAAACTCAAAATGTAATGCAAGTATGTGTGAGAATGTCTATATACAGTCAAACAAAAGTAAGAATGGCTTGTTCCACACATTGACCTCGACAACAGTTTTAACAAGTGGGTGGTCGAAGTGTAACAGTACGTAAGCAGATATTAGCCAGAGATATTCAAGTGGATGTAGCAACAGTTCAGACAAACTTTCATTACACCACCTCTGGACTGTAGGCTCCGGCTGTGAAACTTTAGTCAGGTCAGTTACATATCCTGTCCACCTGACCCAGGATCATCTTCAATAAAGGCTTCACTGACCTAATGGACAGATTGCTCAATAGTTTTAAATGTCAAATATGATCAATTTTGTTTAATATTTTTGCTGCATTAGCCTTTATATGTTTAGTAGAAATGCCCCAATAAACTCTCTTGTTTCTCCTAGTTACCTGTGATCCACAATATACCTATTTTTTAAACTAGGACAAACCCAAACTCAAGTTTTTGGAAATTTCTTTCATGGAACACAGTCTATTTTTAGAGGTTTAACCACGTGCAGAGACTACAATTTTCTTTCTGAGTTAGTCTGACTTTCTGCCAACCAGATCTGTGGACAGCCTGGCTGGAGGCCACAGCCTTAAGAGAAAATCCAACCTAAAACTGAATTCACAGCTTGTTTTCTATTGACCAGGGTAGATCAATAAATCATTCTTTCCCTCTGTGACTCTATAACAATGGCTCTCGTCAAGTCTTCAAACACAGAATGAGGGAGTGAAAACGTTATAATAATATAAGTATTATATTGAATGGAATGGAATTTTTGGACAGCATACAGAAGAGCTGAATGACACGCATCAAAGTTTGCCAGCTGGACTCCAATTGTGGATGCTGTGATTATATGGAAAGAGTCTTACTTGTAGATGCCCCGGTCAGTACTGTTTTTAAAACGAATTTCACATTTCAGAAGGCATCAATGACACTAAGAATCAGTGTCTCCATGGAAGACTCTGAGCTGAACTATAGGCTCCTCTTTAAAAAGAATTTGTATTTGGTTTGGAAATGACCAGAAAACAGTGAAATGAAAAATAAGATTTTGGATTGTCCAGACTATGTCACATAAACTCAGCTGTGTGGTTCAAGGACCTACTAAACCATCTGAAGGCAAAGTAGCATGAGGACTGTTTATGGAAGGGCAACTAGGAAACACATTTAATGCAATTAATGGCTTTGAATGAAAAAAGACAGGAGGACTGTACACTAGTCAGGCATTTAGAGTACAAACCTACAAAAAAAGACACTCTTGTAAAGGGAGGGTTTGCTGTGCATCAAATCTTTAAATGATGATCTCTGTGACTGACTGACTGGCTCTGGGTCTTCCTCATTCTCTGAGTGCAGAGGTTGTGCTTCTCATAGATCTAAGCCAACGGCTAAGTCAAATGATGGAATTTTCTTGACCCTTCAAAACAATGAATTTCTTTAATGAAGCGTATGTTGCCATGCAGCTGGACCAGTGTGGAGACCAGAGGTTTTCTGGACGAAGCTGCTGGTCTTGTAAATTCGGGATTAATTGTTCTTTGTTAAGGTGTGTCACACATGGAAGTTACCAGGGTACAAATAGACACACCCAACAGAAACATGTCAAACTACTGTGGACCATGGCTATCTTCAGATAATGAAGGACAGATAACACCTGGCTGTACAAAAACAGCCAGTGAATCTGCATTAGTCTGCAGGATGGTGAGATTAGGAACCGACAGTTTATAGATGAGATGGGGTCCAAAACTATGGGAAAATAAAAAATAGATGTCAAATGAAATAGATTCATGAATACATGTGTTCATGCAGATCCAATTGTAAAACCTTTATGGAGTGGCACCTTTTAAGAAAGAGGAGATAAGAGAAAAAACATTCCTTTATCAATGATGACATACAGATGGGTGCCAAATTAAAAGACAAACATGAATACATGAGGAGGATATATATCAAATTCATGTGACTCATATGCTATGGCCTTCACAGTGACCACATCTCAACCCAATTGAACACCAATGGGAGATTCTGTAGTGATGCGAGACAAGACAAGAATGGAAAAATGGTGTTTTATCCTCTCCAGTAAGAGTTCAGAGACTTGGAGGATCAATGCCATGGAGGCTGGATGGACACCTTACTGAGACACCAAATGATAGTTTTGCTTTTAATTTGTCACCCCTCTGTACATGGCTGGCCAATGCTGAAACTAATCAGTCCAGTGTGACAGAACCTGACTGACTACTTTTTCAGGCTTAGCAAACAATTCGATAATACCACTAAACACAATTCATCATCAAAACCAGCCCTGGGTATTATCATTTACAGCCTTATAGCTTGGTTATTAGCATTTAGAAACCTTCTTTAAAACATGGATACAGAAAGTGATATTTATATTGTTACAACTGAGGAAAATAAGATTTTTTTTTTTTATTTCTTGAGACATGGGCTCTTTATTGCTCTAATGAAAATAACGACAATCTCATCTGGAATATAACCTGAAGAAATCTGTTACTGCTTTGAAAACCATCTTAGTTTCTCTCATGTGATTTTTCAGATGTGCTTTTGAATTATATCTCAGTGTACACTATGGCAGTCTGACACAGCCAGACATGACATGACCAAATAGTGTGAAATTTGGTAGAGTGATATCAAAAATTCCTTCTGTATGCAGAATAAGATATTGTCTGAGATGTTTATAGTTATAGTTGTTATCTGCTTATCTCAAATCTTAACAACCAACCTTTTAAGGATCATTTACATTAGGAACAACAAGTCAGCTTGGTTCATGCTAAGCAAAATCAGGTTTGGAAGTATGAACCTCTGACATGGCCCCAAGGACTCCCCATCCACAGTAATCACACAGTGACAGTACAGAAACTGTGTGTAAAACTTGTTATTCCCAGAGAATATCAGAATTACTTTTATCTGCACTGTCATGATGGTTTTTTTGTCAGCTGTATTTGAGAAAGCCAATAGCTGTAACAAATAAACAAACGTCTTTCCTTCCATCTATACCTCCTTTCTCTCCACTTAAAAAACAGCAGAGGAGCTATGATGTCAAAGGTTTACATCTTGTTGTCAACTGCATTTCCAACATGAAAAAAATGTACAAAGCAGACAGCACAAGACAGATATTTGGATTTTCACACTATGACATTTAGGTGAAGATACTGGACATATCCACTGTGTAATAAAGATGAGCTTTGTGGAGTGTAACATCATCAAAAGATGTTCAGAGTTAGTTAATAACTGTGAAATAACACATTATTACACTGATCATTCATACTTACAGGGTCACATGACCACATTAGAGAGATAAACACTGCTGTAGACGCGTGCAGTGCACAGGGGACTATACAGAGTATTTCTGGAGTAAGCTTACATGTAATGGAGCTTGTACCTTGGCTGCAGCTCTCCACAGAAGTAACTACTACTACTAAACAACAACAGGAATAACATGAACCTGTTTCGCAACACCACTCTTGTAAACATGCAGCTCACCAGTAATTATCTGAAATATATTAATACCTGTGAATTATCAATCTACTCCCAATATGTTTTAATGCCTTACACTATGATAACAGTTTCTTGATAAGGGCACATATACTCATGTTGATGAATAAATACATGTAGAAATGTGTCATAATTATTAAATTATTACTGTCTAGACTGTAGACACCTGCTTGGATCACGACTGTATGTGGGGCCCAAGTCTTTGGTTTCCTGTCATGAATAATCACATTTCTCATTCTGTCTTGGAGGACAGCTGTTGACACTGTGAGTTTTTCTAACACTGGTACCACGTCGTTGTAATAAAGCAGCATTGCAAATGCACCTGCTGCCATACTGCAGGCTAACTGAGCAGGCCTCTCATCATCAGCAGAGCCAGCTCACAGTAAACACATGACAACATCAACCACTGATCCACCGGCTTAACAAACGAGCTGCTCGATCAGAGGGGGGGGCACAATCTTAATAAAAACACAAAGAGCAGGACATCCAACGACGGCTCCAGTTCGTGTGACAGAAATGTGTTCAGAAATACCAAGTGCTCTACGCCATTTTAGGGAATATTGGAGGCTTTAGCTTGCCGCTGTGGCCTTCAGCGAGAAGAAGCTACGCTAATAAAAACTGTGTTACTTGATGATGCACCTCCAACACACATGGAACCGATACTATGTTTATCTGTGTCATGTAACAGGGTGTAAAGGCCCGCTATTCGACTGTCAGCAAAATATTTAGTGGGGTAGCTCATGATAGCCAGGCAGTTAGCTGGAGCAGCTAGCTGAGGCTAACTCCCCCACCCTCGACGCAAACGGACAAAAGGCCCAACACCTTCCTCCAGCTGTCAACAGCCACCACCTCAGGGGAGAACAGGAGCAGCCTGTGTTTGGCCGCCTGTTTTATGTCACTGTCAGAGTGTTTTTAATATCACACTGATGTATTAACAGTGAATAATTACAGCTGTCACCCCCCTCCTTGTCTCCGCTTTTACCACGTCATTGGACTATCCAACACTGCGGAAATACACCGAGAGCTAACCGCTAGCTGGGTGCTAACAGGCAGTCTCTCTGCAGCTCACCCGTGTCTCCGATGATGATGTATTTGAAGAGGTACGCGTACGCCATGGCCCCTGGTTTGTGCAGTCAGCTGTCTGGACCGTTACACCTTGGTTAAACCGACCGTGAACCGTGTGAAGAAGCTTTCTGTCGGCTTGTTAGCCTGTTTTTCTCTGTCGCTGCTGAGGAAGGAACAATAAACAGCTAGAGCCTCGGCTCTACGTCACACGGCCCCGCCCTCGCCACGCTACAGTCCGATGTGTTCACGGTCCCCTCGGAAACCGGACGATGTGTTCAGCAGTTATTCATTGAAAGTCCACAGGAGTCAGCCAGTGTGGCCCTTTTTGTGCAAATTCCAAAACGGGCAAGTTCACATTGATGTATAACAGTTATCGAAAGAATAATAAAATATACGGTAAAAGTCTGAAAAGCGCCCTGGCGGCCACTAGCGGCAGCATTGTTCATTGCAGCCCACAAATCAAATTTGATGGACAGAGCTGACATGACAAAAGTCATCTGTTTTTTCATGAACTCTTGTTGTGTCACAGGCTGCTGTCTAACTGTTGGTGCTGTTAGTCACCATCATATCTGTTATGAAGCTACAGTGGAAATGAACTCCTGGCTGTACAGATGAGGAGACTCTGTCTCATAAGCAACAGAAAAATGATGAAAAGGTTAAGGAATGACAGGACCCAGTCCTTTAACATTAAAAATTACATTGAGTTTTAGGCACTGTGAGGTCTGAAGAGAGACTTTGTAGGAGAGGGACTTGTAGCTGGAAGTAGCTGGATTCAGTGTGTCAGAGAGCTGCACACCTGACTTTAGACTGTGGGTTCACTAAGGTGAGCAGGTTCACGGCATCATCATCACAGACATCAGATATACCCTGTATCAAATGATTGTATCTACATCATCCTTTCAATCTATTGCTGACTCAAACTTCAAGGTGTCATCTCTAAATATAATTCATGATGCTCCTTTCCTTTATAAAACACTTTCCTGTCCGCCTCTGAGATAGCAGGGTTAATCTTTGTTGTATTTTAAAGGATGAAGCTGGTATTATTACACCATACTTTTTTTTATCATTGCCAACAATGGCAATTCCTCAAAGAGACCAAAGCAGTGAATTCATCCTGCTAACACATACCGTCTGTGCTGGCTTGCGTTGAGTGATTGAGAGCAGAGCAGGCTCCTCTCGCTGACATTTCCATGGTGGCTCCTCATCTTGGCCAGTTGTCATGGTTACAGCAGTGGACAAACTGGCCACCTTCCAGCCATGTATTGATCCTGCATCTAAACTGCTTCAATAATGAAGACAATACTTACATGTACATGTCTCTAAACCAACTACTGACTTTTGCCCTCTCAGCTGTGGAGAAAAAATGTCACATCAGAAATGTACACGATAAGTGGTCATTACAAAATAAGACATTTGCTTTGCTTGTGTTTGATTACTTTGCATAAGACTAACTGGGGTGCCAGAGAGAGATTTGGAGTCCATGACAGAATATAATATTGGGCCCTCATAGATCATAGATATGTAGGCTACTGTGACAAACCACACCTGCAAAACCTATGTAATGTCCCCAAATATCAATAATACATTTATCTCTGAAGGCTGGAATCCCTCTCTGGAAGTAGAAGAGAGTCCAAAGACGGACATTTTCCATCATCATCTCCCTTTATTGTGCTGTTAGCTGCTGTCAGTGGACGGCTGCTCACCTTCTTCTCCTTCAAGTGAGAGTTTGGTAGGGCAGGATTACAAAGGATTAATGGTTAAAGTTATCATTATGGATTAATGTCTCGAATGTTTTCTTGATTAATTGATTGATTGCCTGGTTTGTGAATATTCTGAAAGAAGGTAGGAATACATCACAATTATCCAAAGTGACACCTTCATAATGCCCGTTCTGCCTAACCAGTAGTCCAAACCTCAATCAATAACTGAGAGGAAAAGTGGCAGATCATTTGTTTAGGCTCTACTTGTATATCCTGCTGGATCTGTAGTTTAATCATTAACAAAGCATCATATTTAATAACATTTCATATGTTTTGGATGCAAATAAATGTTGTGGAGTAAAAAGTAGCTACATTTACCCCTCAAATGTAGTGTAGCTAAGATGAAAAGAAAATACTCAAGTAAACTACAAACATCTCAAATCTGTACTTGAGCACAGTACTTGACTAAATGTTTTTAGAGTGTATCCCATTTAAAGATGACAGGTCAGCATAGTGTCCTACAATATGCAATTTTAACTGCATGGTGTTAAAAACCAGTGATGAACATGAGTTTAGAAAAATGTGGGTTATAGATCGTAATTTAGACAAAAAAGTGTGCGTCTTGTGATTGTGTGTAGAAACAATTTGGATCAAAAATATAAAATACAAAAGAGATAAAAAGATACATTATGCATTGTGCATAGTAAAAACAGAATTGGTCTATGTTTATGTTTCAAAAAACCTCTGTTTGATGGCAGCAAGTATACAGCATTAAGTCCAAAGTTACAAGAAAGATGAACAAAAAATGATATAACCTTATCAAAAGAGGTGATTTATGGCTAAGATATAGTTTGAACAGTCAAAAAAACAAGAGTTGAACCTCTTCTGCATCTGAGCTGTAGTGACTCATCAAATCCTGCAGAGTGAAGCAAAGGGCCACATTATAGAGGTGATTTTATTTGTCTGTATACACTGTTTTGTATTTGTGTGTGTGTGTTTATTCTCTTACTGGGTCCTCTAGCAGGGGCAGTGTACATTAATAAACATTGCTATAAATTTGCTAGAGTTAGCTTAAAAACTATTTCTCACTTTTGTCCCTGGACAGATGTTACAAAGTCAGCCTAAAATAGAATATAAGAAAAGAATATAGAAAGAATATAAGAATTCAAGCTTTAAATATACACTTCAAGAAATATATTGAAATAATTTCTAATTTAGAGCAATAATGAAAAGAGAATATCAATGTTAGTAAAAAATATCATACACGGTCACAACATTATACAACATTGTCCAGTTAAACAGTGAATTAAACAATTAAATAGCCTCTCATCTGATCCTACGAGATAAGATTTGATATGATGTTCTTTGCTTTATGACTCTGATTTTTTGGATTGTGCTTTAATAAATTGGTAGACATGTAAGCACCTTACTGTATCATGAGTTCATGTTTTATGTGACATGCACTTACATAATTTGAGAGATTAAAGGATCTGTTCACATTTTCATGAGATGCAATTTCACATTTAAAAGACTTTGATACCTACTTTTGTTTGACTAAGCCTCATACTGGCTTCAGCTGAATGAGGAATGTGTTTTTTCTCACATCATCCACCTTGGAATGATGTTAGAAAAGGATCTCTTTGTGGACAGGAAGTACAGGAGGAACAATAAAAGCAACTAGTAACTCTTTCATTATACACATGGGTGTCTGCGCATCATTCTCTGTCTGCTGTAGTTTCACAGAGTCCGATTCAAAAGAGCTTTTCATTTTGTAACAAGTCAGAACATAGACATGCATAATTCAGCACGGTGTAGCAACAACCGTCACTCCAAACAAAGTGATAAACAGAAACAGCAGAACAGCAATGCTGGAAACTACACATTGGCTGTTTGAGCTGATTAAACACAGTGCAGTGATCACTTCTGTGGAACTGATGCAAAGTGAATGTTGGCTTTGCTTGTGTTGCTTGTGTTGCACCTTTAGGTGAGCTCACCTTTAGGCAGCCTTGTTCATGTACAGCAACTTACTGAACAAATGGCTTTGACTGCATAGAAACATACAGTATGTATCCAGTCTCTTCAGTCACCAGTGTTAGGCAGTAAGACTTAACTTAGTAATGTTTTGCAGTAATGTGATTATTTCTGGTGTAGTGTAGGAGATTACAATTTGAAATTCAGTAATTTCATCACATTTGGCATCTTTGCTTTAAGTGAACAGACTGAGGCTTAAGGGAAGTGGGTGGAGGCAAATATTTGTCCTGGTAATAAGTTGTCTTATTCTAATGTTGTGTGTTCTTAGCTGGCTTGCTAACACCACAGGTTCTCCTCCATTCATCAGTCACCTGGTTTTGTTTTAAGCAGGAGGGTGTGTAACTGCACAGCTGAGGGCGGAGTGTGTGAGTGTGACGCTGAGCCAACATTAGATGCTGCATCGTCAGTAAATCCCTCTATATTGTAAGGCTGCCTGTTTGTTAAACCGCAATCTCTTGTTGTCTTATTCTACACCTGTTTAATACAGAAGATGTGCTGTGGGTGTGGAGGATCTGGTATTGTTTAAAGGTGCCTTTGATGAAGCTGGACAGAGTAACAAAAGTAATATAATGAATAATGTTCTGCATTACTAGTAATTAGTAATTAGTAAAATCATGACTTTCTAAACGGGTAATGTATTATTAGTAATGTCTTACAGTTTTCAAGTAACGTGCACTGTCAGTCACTGAGTGTGCTGCAGGAATGACTGAAGTCTGGGCTGAGTCATCGGGGCGAGAGTTGGCTTGTCAGTGTGGAGATTGGACACGCCTCTAACCTTCCTGGCTCCTGAATTTCTTTGTGGCGTGGCCTCTGTTTCATGGTGAGTTTGTGGACATGAACACAAGTTAGGCAGCTTAATTACCCTTAGTTTGCCTTTGGTTGTTTGACTTGACAAGTGCGCCCTCTGCTGGAACCCTCTGGGCGAATACTCCACTCAATGCACATGTTTGATGAATTCATCCATCTTTCTAATGAGTGGCGCTTGCATAAAATTGGGTGGCGCAGGCCTGCTCGTCCCCATGCGTATGAACTGCAGTCCATGTTCTGCTTTTAGATCCACAGTGTGGAGACGAGGGAGCTCGCCTGCATTTAGATGGCTCTGAGGACAGTTTCCTGATCAGGAATGTGGGGCAATTAACATTAGCAGCCTGGAGGATATGGACTGACTAAAAAAAGATATTAAGCACGGCAGAATAACAGGAGCATGAACTATTTGTCCCGCCTGACTTTTTGTACATGCTTTTGGACAAATAATCCAACAAACTAAATCCATATTGTTCAGCCATTTTTTTAGCTAAAGCCCTGTGGGAGTTTAAGAAGTCCAAAGTATAACATTGCCCACATATTACAGTCCCCTGCACAGGATTATGGGTCAGACCGCAGACTGGTAAAAGCGAATGTGGATGTGTTCATAGTTTCAGCATCCAGTGTGTCAGAGTTTCTCTGTCCATCTTGAAGTCATCAAAGTCAGAGAACAGTTTGGCCATTCACTCTCTCCGTCCTGCTGTTTTCTGCCTGTTTTCTCAACCACTGCTGTTTCCTTCACCCAAAGGTGGGACCATGGCCTCCAACAGAAACACCAGCATGACCTTCCCGCCAGCATTCCAGCACACGCAAAAACACACAGTATCACCAGGGTACCCAAAACAGCAGAGAGGTTTACAGAAAATAATATGCAAGTGAAACTACAACCGACAAACCTTAATAACATAATGGGAAGCAAAAATAAATCAAGCCGGTGTACTTAAAAAGTCAGTGTTGAGTCAGGAGTCATGACATGGATGGAAGGTGGATGAGAAAGAAACACTGAGCTGTAATCATTTGGAAATAAGCCAGGGTGAGCGAGTACACCTGCAGACTGCAGAGTAAAAGAGAGAGAGAAAGAAAGGAAGACAGAGAGAAGAGAGAGAGAGGGGGGAGAGAGATAACAGCAGAGCAAAGTGGAGAGAGAGGAAGAGGAGGAGCAACACAAAGAGACTTGCAGGGAGGCAGAGAGCTCCACACACATCAGTTAGAGGCTGTAAGAAGACAGGGGACATAAATAGGGGGCAGAAAAAGTAGAGACAGGGGAAAAGATAGAGGAAAGAAGGAACTACAGAAAAGAAAAAGACATAAAGGAGAAAGTGTAGGGCTGACGGAGTTGTTTCTGCGCTGGGAATCCATCCAGTACACTGCAGAGACTTCAGTTGTGTCCAAGTGAACGGGCAAAACCAGAGTGACTGGGAGTGTACTGGGAGGACGGACTGGTTTCTACCGACAGTGAACAGACTGCTAAGCACGATGGCCGACAACGTGAACGAGGAGTCAGATTATAACCCTGGGAAAGATGAGCTGGACTGGGGCTACGAGGAAGGTAGGCAGGTCTTCATCAGTATGTCAGGGGGAGATGCTGGGAAATATGTGATGTTAACTGTTGTAAAAAGTTGAGGGTCCAGATGGGTTTTAAAGTGGTCTGAACACAATCCTGAACATTGTAGATCTTGGTTTTGTAATAGCGCACTGTAGAAACCAAAACCACACTATGAACACAGTTCAGACAAATAACTGTCTATTTTGCTTATCTCTCTTGCAGACTATTCAAATACATCTAGCCTTTTATTTATGAATTTTTAAACATATTAAAAGATGAAATATAAGACACCATATGCTGTACTTAATATGTGGACGGCCATGAGTCCAAAACATCAAAACAGCTATACAATCTCAACAAATGGTTTGCTAAAAAAGACAGATCAGACGGGCCTAATCACACGGGCCTCTTTATTATGAGTTTGACAGTTTTGCTGTCATGAATTTCTTGAAACAATCTGATCTGTGATGGAATAAAAGGGCTGCTCTATCTATTTACAACTATTCTTCAATAAAGCTGTTTTTTCACAGGCTGAGTAGCAGCCCTCATGACAGGTAAGATCACCTTAAAATAGGTGGAGTGCCCCTTTAACTAAGTGTCAAGTCAGTATGTATTTTATTGGGCCAAACAAGATCAGTGAAATGAAACACCGTCCAGCAATTAAGGAGCTGACTGATGCATATATATATATATATATATATATATATATATATATATATATATATATATATATATATATATATATATATATATATATATATATATATACACACACAATACACAATACTTTTGAATTATCCAAGACTCTCACTGACACATACATATGGTATAAGAAAATCACACTGGTAGTCACTGTTATAGTATGTCATCCAGTTATGACTTTGTTTTGTCATGTCCTCTTATGTTTCTGTCTTCACTGAGCATTGAGGGATGCCCCGTGATGTTGAACTTTAAAATTCTCACTGTAAGTATACTGAATGATATGTAACACTTTGTGTGCATGAATTATCACTTATTTGTGTCCTGTGGAAATCTGACATCCTAAAAGTTATGTTTTCATTAGTAGAGGGAGAGTAATTGGATGTTTGATTGACACTGATAGTTTATCTAAAAGTCTAAATGACATGCTATCATTAAGAAAACCATGTTGTGCATGTGAAATGAAAGACTTTCTGCAGGACATTTGTGATCTTATAGGTTTATAATGTTAAGAGAATGAAATTAGCTCGATCAGGGGATATCAAAAATTACAAAGAATATTTTTTTTATTCATCCAAAATAATTTATAAACTGGTTATGAGAAAATAACAAGCCAGAGGCTTAAGTAATAGTAACTGTCTATGACAGCATTATTAATGATCAAATATAGCTAAAGCCCTGTGGGATGACACAGCCCCTGTAAGGCTGGGCATTTTATTAATCTGTAATCTGTATGTGGATCTGGATCTGTAATATAAAATACTCATAGTAATAGACAATGCCTAAATCCTTTAAATGATGAAGCTTTAGGATGAAACTTCAGTTGAATTAGACCCATCACCATTGACTGACCTACAGGAGCATGGCCCACAGAATGCAAGAGAAAAAATTATGTTTTCCAGCATCTGTGTCCAAAAGGTCAAGATAATGAGGCAAAACATAGAGAATCCAGAGTTAGTAAGCATCCTTATGTGTGACATAAGTATAGCATAACCAGCTTACTGCTGCTTTCAGTTCACTGTTTTGTTTCTGTGAGGCAACCAGCAAAACCATGACAAAGTCACATTGCACAAAACTGAGTTCTGGCACTCCTACGATTAGTACTGATACAGACTAACCACAAGCTCCACTCCACCCAAAGGGCAGAGCACTGAAGTAAAGAAGTGACTGGTGAGGATCAATAGAGAGCCAACAGCAGAATCAGAGCTAAAAGGCAGCAATTACTGCACTTATGAAATAAGTACAATTCTAATGGGATGATAATGTTGCTCTGCTCCAGCCGGACACGTAAGCATCAGATTCTACTGAGGGATGATGGGATGATGGCTATGTAACAAAGAGAGAGCATAAGGCTTCAAACTGAAGACAGAGCACTATTGTGACTTGTATGTGCCATAGTTAGAAATGCTAAAAAAATGTAATTTTATCTTGGACAAAATAAAAAGCCACACATTTATTTTTACTTTTATACTTTTATACTTTTATTTTATCCAGCACAGTATAGTAGTAAACGTACAGGAAACCCCAGTATCATGTTTCAACTTTTCAGAAGTCTGGACTGGAAAGTACATGAAGAACCAAAAGCCAGTGGAACAGATTCTAACCTGCGGGTGAACTGGGCTTTTGTCTCAACTTGATGAGCTAAATGTAGCTGTGAGTTCATTTGGTAAATACAACAAGAAATCATGTTCCTTTGAAGCAGCTGTGTCAGGACAGCATGGCAGCAAACAAATGAACTGACTGACTGCCATCCGGCTGTTAACCAGGTAGTCAGTGGGTCAGAGGTATTATACACCATTTAGCAATGCAGTCGAGTATCATCCTGGCCACAGCTCATTGTGTAGCTCTAAAAGCACACACACACACACACGCACAGAATTTTGCACAGCCCTTTTATGTGTATCGTAGCAGCAGCGAAACCCTCCCTGTCTTTAGTAAATTGTTGTCAAGGCTTTAGTTGCTGAGGAAAGAGGGAATGTGACGGGTTCCCTCACCTCTCACTGCTATGGAGTGAGTGAGCCAGAGTCTCTGCTTAAGTTTGACGCTTCATTTATTCATCATTGTACAACACAGGGTTGTATCACGAAATGCAACCTCTACAATCTACAAAAAAGAAAGTAAGAAGACATACTGTGAGCAGCGGAAAGAAATGGGTGTACTTTACTTTCTTGAACACGATGCTCACCAAATGTGCCTGTTTCCCCCTTTTAAAAACAGATTGAGTTCCATACATCTCACAATGTTTGCATTGTGCTGTTAGACTTGTGGCCTGCAAAAAGCTGAAGCGAAACCCAGACCACTGTGTACCTTTGATGTCACTTAGTATCACTTGCTCTACTTTGTGTTTCTTCACTCTCCGCCAGTGCAAGTGAAAGTATGAAGCAGCAGGATTGCTCAATTCACCTGCCATTGTTTGTTCATATATTAAGATTTTACAATAACACAGTCTGTCTTACTAATATACAGGTGCATACAATAATTCCCAGGATGCAACCACAACCCGCTTCAGTTTGTTTTAAAGCACTTCAAACTCTTCCCTTGCCTCCTCTCTTTGTCCTTCTGTCATTCTCCGTTGTTTACTGCAATACTCTCATTGTCACAGTCACAGCAAGAAATCCTGTTCACCAGCTGAACACTGAGAGGATGCAGTGAGGGGGGGGGGCAAAGGGGGATAGCAGACCCATTTCAACCAGTCTAGACTTTGTGTTTGAGACCACCGTTTTCCTCCTACACACACACACACACAGAGGAACTGGCCTCGATATGAGTGTGCTCCTTGAGAGGATGATGAAAATAGCAGTGAAAGAAGAAGCTTGAGAGTGGTGCACTGACTGACCTAAACACTTGTTTTAAAAAGAATTATCTCAAAGTGTCCACTGACCCGAGCTTTCAAATGCATCTAACACTCCTCATCAAGACACACTTGCGTTTGTTCTTTCATCAGCCCACAAAATGTTTCTCCATTTCTCTGTAGGCCAGTTGATGTGTTCTTTGGCAAATTGTATCCTCTTTCTAATGTCAAGAATGGATGTTCACGCTCAGTATCACTTCACAGGAAACTCAAATGTACTATACTTCATATGTTCTAACTAAAATGTAGCTTTGCTATTGACTCAAAAATCACAATTTTTGATTCAGCCAATATCCTGTTAATGCAAGCTGCACACACAGAGATGGATTTGACATCTTCAGTTCAAACATTAAATCAGTATAGTGGACAGAGCAATGATTAATGTTATAAATTACACCTTTGTTTTTTAAATATTATTTTGTCACAGTACCAGAACATGGACACACTTGGTCTACCTCTGAATACACCTGTTTCAGTATTAACCTGTGAGACCACATAGAAGATTCACATGATGGATAGAGAGTCTCATGGACCATCCATTTAAAACATTTCTTCATATATAAAACACTGTTTTCTATTGTAATGGGAGAGACGTACTGTATCATGTGGATTGTAAGATTTGTGTTATAATATAGAAGAGATTTTCACACCTGAAGACAGAACATAATCGTGATATGCTGTGAACAGAAGAAA
Source organism: Scortum barcoo (assembly GCA_023238725.1). Classification (NCBI taxonomy): domain Eukaryota; kingdom Metazoa; phylum Chordata; class Actinopteri; order Centrarchiformes; family Terapontidae; genus Scortum; species Scortum barcoo. Next base: position 25,962,390 of record CM041533.1, on the reverse strand, counting down.
ACCTTTAGTACTGAATACACAAGTCTGCCTCCACACCTTCGACTGAACACTTTTATTTTAGTCCAAGGGTATCCTGTCCTTGGTTTCTGGATTCTACATCGTCCTCATGTCTAATGTTTGCTTACAGGTGCAATAGACTAATCTGTTGTGTCTGTCCAGGTTTGGTTTTTATTGTGCTCACAACCAGATTGCTTGCATGGCTTATAAAACACTTGGATGAAATGAATAGTTTTTATTCCACAGAAGAATAAAATGATTGATGGCTGAATTCCATTTGGCTGTTTCAGTTTCAGCGTCCTGGTGTTTCACATGCTGGCTCACTGTCTCACTGCCATGGCCTACTGGGAGACTTCAGTAATACAGAGTTATTAGTGACACCTGTGATTTTCTTATTTTGACAAAAAAACATGCCTGAAAAAGGCCTGGTACTGGTTAATGTGTGAGGAACACTAAATGTTTCCATATTATATCCTTAACCCTTTAATGTCAAGTGTATCATATTTGAAGTATGAAGTATTTGAGTTTTTGAGACCTCTACATCATCAGTGTGATCATCATTTTTTTCCCTGAAAAACCTGATGTATACAATCAAAATGCCAGAAAATACCAAATAACCAAAAAATAAATAAAAAGGCAGAATGTAGCAAAAAATTTACAAATTAAAAATCATATATACAAATTGATTTTTTCATTCTTGTCAGAAGGTTCAATAAACACTCCAATTAAAAAAAAAGACTTTTCTGGCAAGTATTTCATGGTTCAGGCTTTACAGGGTTAAACACATTCATATGGAAGTGTTGCCTCTCTGCTTGTATTATGGCTTATTGTAAGGTCACGCTAAATCATTTTGGTATAGTATGATAGTATTTAATTTTATATATATTGCAACACACTGCTGCACACCATCTTTGCTTGTAAACACAGACTGAAGACATAAACGTGTATATGGTAAATGTAATGAGTGTCCTATGTGTGTGTGCCTGTTTTTACTCATAGGTGTAGAATGGGGACTCCATTTCCCAGCAGCCAATGGCGAGTACCAGTCTCCTATTAACTTAAACTCCAGGGAGGCGCAGTATGACCCGTCCCTTCTGGATGTCGGCCTATCACCTAACTACGTGGTGTGTCGAGACTGTGAGGTCATCAATGATGGCCACACTGTCCGCATCATTCTCAAGTCCAAGTCAGGTGACTCCCAGGATACATGACAACATGCCCATACTAACTACTGACTGATTTAGATTAAGAAGCTATGAGTCACAGGGTGCGTGTTTAGTTTTTGCTGTGAATCACTGTGGGTTAGTGGTGAGTAACACATGCAACTGGATCAAATGTGTCAAAAACTCTAAATCCAGCTCACTAAAGATGACCTGTCTTTTTTTCTCACTTTCACCATTACTCACACCGCATTGATCATTCTCCTACTTCCTGTGTGTGCTTGCCCACAATGCACTGGGTTTCCTGTTGCCAGTGGTTACCGGAGGACCGTTGCCTAGTGATCATGAATATGAGCTTCATGAGGTTCGATTCCACTGGGGCAAAGAAAACCAGAGAGGATCAGAGCACACTGTCAACTTCAAGGCTTTCCCTATGGAGGTAGAGCAAACACACACACACACACACACACACACAGTAAGGCCTTGTTCGTGGATGGGGACTTTCAAGCCAGACCAGCAAAATCTAAGTTATGAAAGAAACTCAGTTTCACATGTTCAGACTTCTGGCCTTTACACTTGTCCTTCAGCCAACATTGTAGCTTGTTGAGTTGCTGATTCATTTGTCCACAAAACCATGAAACCCGAGTTTCTGTTCAGCATTTAGTCAGACACAGGCAGAGTTTAGCGTGGTATAGACATAATGGTACCAAACCTGACACAGTGATAACAAGAGTCCAGGAAGTCACTGCCCTCAGCTCTGTTTCACCAAAGTCCCAGCGTGTAACTCAACAAACTGCTGTTTTTATATTTCTCTCTGTTTGTTTATGGAGTAAGCTGGTGATGTATGTGCTAATTGGCGAGTTTGTGGGAGTGTTGTTGAACTGCTTTAAGATCATCTATTTATGCCTGGCTCCGGTCTTAATGCTAAGCTTGGCTGACAGCTCCCCCAACTCTGCTTAAAGCACAGACATGAGGATGGTATTGATCCTTTGTCTAACTCTTTCTCACAGGAAAAGTGAATATGTATATTTTCCGAAAATGTTCAAAACTGTTCATTTAAAGTTAAAACAAGTAGGATTTTCCTATAAATCAATCATTAGACAAAGATAATCCCTATAATAATCAATTGTACGGGCATTTATTTTGCTGGGTCATTTCTGGGCATCAACTTTTGGGCAGTGTGCAGCCCCCAGCAATAACAGTGTGCAGGCTGTGAAGGCAGGAATCAGGAAAATCACAACTGACAAATGCTGCTCATTTGGCCAGCCAAAGTTCAACATTTTAACCCGGGTGCAGTCTCTAAGACTGTTTGTCCTGACACTTTGTGAACTATTTTTTAAGAATGATGTCATAGTAGGAAAAAATGTGGAATTGTGCCACAGACAGGCAGAGGTCATTTTTCAGCTTTTTCATGTGATTTGTTGACCAAAATATAGGACATCACCAGTCTTACTATTTAAAACTGGGCTACATTTGTATAAAAAGTTGACCTATAAAACAAGTTTTTATAGATTGAGGTAACATATTTCAACAGTAATTCAATTTCCATCACTGTATCTGGACGTCAAAACAGCTTTTGACCTCTTTCAAATCACAAAATCAACGATGTCTCAGCTATTTAAAATGAGGCTGACAGCTCAGAGATCACTGAGATTTGATGATTTACTTTCCATTGTTTTTATGTAACAGTAAAATTAGCCCCATGGCATCTTTCAGTCAAGTACAGGTCTGTGGGCTAGTCAGATATTTACCTGTTTGAAGGCAATTTGAACTCCTTTATCCCTGTTAATTCAACATAAGAGCCCATATGACGCCCTCAGTCACGTCCAGCTGATGCTCTCTCATTCTCCTACTTATCACTGCTCTCTATACCTGTTTAGAACAATCACCTCTCAAACACAGGTTGCGTTCTGCTGTCTCTCTGTCTGTCTGCAGCTCCATCTGATCCACTGGAACAGCACTCTGTTTAACACTTTGGAGGACGCTCTTGGGAAGAAGAATGGAGTCCTCATCATAGCTCTTTTTGTGCAGGTAAACATCCATATCAAGGACCAGAAATTGACATAATGGCCACAGTTTCTTTAGAATTAGATGAAAATCAGTACAATATTACTTACATTATAATTACAATCTACATTTGACCAAATATCCTTTACATATGAGGTGGCTTTTAGGACAAAGATTAGTTTTTGTCATTTTTATTACCTTGAAACCTGAATAAGCATATGGCATATTGGCTACTAACTCTTTTTTTCCACTGTCTATTCAATACAACAATAGGTAAAGTTATCAGTACATAGTAAATGTATCTAATAATGATGTAATAATAATTGTTATGCCCTACAGTGGGTATCAGGCCTCTGACAGGTGACACCATTCTTCAGCCCTTTGACCCAGTGTCCCTTAAGCTGTCTTAAAATCCTGCTGTTACAGAGACAAAGAGCAAATATTTACAGAATATCTACATTGTATCTGCTCAGGCTAACATGATCAACCGCAATTCCATCTCGTTTGAACCACAATCACTGTATATCTGGTTCCACACGTCTCACTGATAGTTACCAACCCCTCTGGCCTGAGAAACCCGTCATGAAGCACGTTGGTCTGTCTTACTAAAGAGAAAGCAAAATCTTTTCCATATGAGTTTCTGTGTGAGTGTAAGAGTTCAGGGAAGTCTTCAGGGTCATCAGGCGGTGTTTCATTGAGATGGGCCCACCGACACACTCAGCACAGCTCTCTGAACTTAACTCTATTCATGTCTGTCCCAATGCAACATCAACAGTTACAGCATGCTAGCTGGCTGATTACAACCATCTGACAACGTGGAGCTCACTAGCATGTTGGTGTCACTGGTAGCACATTGCTCAACCCACCAAGCAGCACACAACACAATCATCCTTCACCTTAGCCAGCAACTGAGCATACACTCCTGTCCATACTTTTATTGGCTGCACCAACAGCCAACGAAAGGTAATGACATATTTAACTAGTGAGCATGCTGCCATCTCTCTAATTTGAAAAATTGGCTTTAGACAGATTCATTAGCTTTAAACATATACGCATCTTTGCACTGCCATCATGATACTGTGAGAGGTAAAACAAAGTGAAAACTAATGTCTGACAATGCATCACAAACAAATGTACTCAGTAAAACACCCAGTCTGACAGAGAAAGGGTTGAATAAAGAGCTGTGGAAACACAGTAAATGTTGGAACGACCATGTTTTACAGCGTCATCAACATTTCACCTATCAGAACATGTTTGACACATGCTGTGTGAGATATATGTTTGACAAATTTTAATGTAATGTAATATAGACTCAGTTGTATTTCCATTAGGTGCACTTAGCTAGAACTAAAGTTTTCCACATTTGTTCTCACCTCTCTGAAACTACTATAACCTTCATGGATGGAGCATTTATTGCAGGGCTGTTGCATTACATTACAAAAAATATTTTAAAGTATTTTTGCGTGCACCACCCTCATTCTTTAAAATATTGACTCAGCAGGTCAGTGGCCTAAAAGTGTTTTCCCTTCCTGGGATTTTAAAGTGTTGTTGTTGTAAATGAGATAACAGGTTCATTCCAGTTTAACTTGTATTATCCTGTGCAATAATATGTATGACACAAGTTGGAAAACACCATTTGCTACATAAAATTCCCCAATTACTCTACTTCCTGACTCAACTGACCTGGTCCTGCTGGGAAAATTAAATTCTTGAGAGGTTTAATGAAACCAATCAAACCTCAGAGAGTAAATAACTTTACTCTGAGTCACACCGGCTGAGGAAAACACGCCCAGTGAAAAAACACCAGCAGTCTCTATCTGGTTTCCCCAGACAGCCATGACCTCTTAAGACCACAGTCAGCCTCACACGTCCTGTTTTTGATGGTTCCTTTAATTTCTGCTTCCTGTTTACTTCATTATAAGATACGGCAGATATAAACTGAGATCTAAGAACTTTCAAGATCTTTTTAGACAATCACTGAAGACATTATCTTTGAAAGATGAATCTTATGGCCACACACTGAAACTTAAAATATGTTGTGGTTTTATCAGATCGGTAAGGAGCATCTGGGTCTGAAGGCCATCACTGAAGTTCTACAGGACCTGCAGTACAAGGTGAGATTAACACTGAAAAGATCAGACAGAGAAGATGATCATGATGATCGGCTGGATACGTGATGAAAATGGTTATGTGTTGCTTTGTCTTCATCAGGGGAAGAACAAGATAATCCCCTGCTTTAACCCCAACACTCTGTTACCTGGTAAGTAGACCACTTGAAATCGGGTTTCAAATGCACAATGAATGAGGCCTTGTACTAATCCTACTTTATCTTTCAGCAAATAACAACTGAGTAAACTGCTGATTTTACTGCACTCGCCCTCACGTTACGTAGACGTAAAATCCCTGTTGCACTGCTACAGGTCACAGAGCACAATGTAACAGCAGTGGTGGGCTGAGGCAGAGCACTCACCCGTCTCAAAATGCCGTAACATGATGTGTGGTAGATAAATATTTAAACAGTGACTTGTCATTTCCCCCATTGTTGTGAGAACCCTCCAGCAAATATTTCATTTGGCAGTTGTTCGGTTTACTTTGGTGATGTGAGTCCACACTTAGAACGTTTGAGGTGGTCTGCCTTGTTAATTGTGTGTCTGAATTAGTGATTTGTGTCTGTGTCTGTTGCAGATACCTGTAGTGTCAGAAAGATTTGAAACAGACGAACTAAGACAGAGAGCAGAGATGAAAGATTTGATAAGGGATTTGTTGGCTGTGACGCTCATTGAATTTGGGTGTTTTACCAACTTTATTCACAGTCAGGGACAAGCATAAATATTCTGAAGGAGAGTAACTCAATTCAAGAAAACATACAACAACATGATGCATCTCTGACCTAATCATTTTTACACAGTGTGATTAATGACTCGAGCACCTGCTCTACTCACCTTTTAAATTCCCATTATATCAATGTGAATATGTAAAATCACCACTGCAGAAATATTGATTATTATGATGCATGGCATCATAATGCAGGTAATAAAAAGTGCTTTTAGTGACATGTTTTTTGTAAGCATTTTACTGTGTTCTACATCAAATGTTTAATCTGCCCTCAGATCCTTTACTGAGAGACTACTGGGTGTACGAAGGATCTCTGACCACACCACCCTGTAATGAAAATGTGACCTGGATCCTCTACCGCTACCCTCTCACCATCTCACAGTTACAGGTAAAACATACATATAAAAGCAGAGAATTCCACCAATTCTACACATCAAAGTCTCAGTCCAGGTGTTGGAGATTACTCCTGCATAGAGAGCTGAGTGAAGTCTGATAACTGTCTAGTCAGTGCTGGTTGGGTCTGAAGATTGCAGGTTTGACAATGAAAAGAATTAGAGTGGAGTTAAAGTGAGCTTTCTGGATCTCTGTAGCCTGCTCCTTATCTCTGCTAGATGTTTGATGTACATACATTAGCCACTATTACCATGACACACCCAGATCTCTGACAGACCTGTTGGCAGCCATGTTGCATTGTGGGTAATGGAGGCGCCAGACTATGAATGGAGGTAACAACAAAGACAAAATCCATGGTTCTGCTATGTAGATTTCTTTAAAACTGACCACTGTGAGTCCAACATTGTTGTAGGAGTGCAAAGCTGAGAGTGGAGTATTCTTTTAGGTTTCTGTGATGAGTGGATGAGTGAATAAGTAACTATTTGCAGTGTTATACAGCAAGGTGTCAATCTTGTATGTAGCTTGTTCCACTTTCCTCAAGTGGCCAAAAAACTGATAAAAACATTCAAATCTAGATACAGATCAACTTCTAGTAAACAACAGTTTAGCTATTGTTAAGTCAGCATGGCCTGCTTCAATGTTAAAGCATTTCATCACTTTACTGAAAATCCCTCCATTCCCAAAGCAGTACAAAGACACCCTTACCATCCTTATCCTGTTAGTTTTAATGGATGGCAAACACTGTAACTGTTCATCGTTGCTACCATCAGGGGACAAATAGATCTTATTTCCAGCTTCTTCTTTTTTTCACTTATAATGGCAGTAACACCACTGATGCAGCTCATGACATTAATGATGTCTGCAGTTCATTCAGATGCAGCAGTCCCAGCGCCCTGGGATTGTTAATGTTGGCTCACTGGCACACCGTAAGTGAATGAAACCATGTTAAACCTGTATGTGAGGTGTAAGTACCATCTCAGTGGACCATAATTATAAACATGGCTGGATATGATGTTCATTCTTAAGTGTGTACCTCTTTCTCACTGAGGAGTCAGGGAGTCCTCAGACAAATTAAATGAGTAAATATTGCATAATACTGCCAGCAGCTGTATTGACCTTGTTTGAACTCTGTTCTCTCCTTTTCTTTTCTTTTTCTTCTTTTATACCACACATGAGCACTAACCTCAGGCTGTCTGGCATTCACCACAGTACAGGAAACCTTTACGCCCACTGCCAATCAATGAATGTCACATTGCCTTTAATAGATTTCATCTTTAATTCACCTTCTGCCTGACTCATGGCTTTCTTCGGGCAGATTATTGAGAAGGATGATGATGGTAATCCTTTGACATTTATTTCAGTCTTTCATCTTTGCTGCACTCTGGCCTGCTGACCCTTTGAAATGCTAACGGAGAGAATGACTTCTGGCTGCCCTGCCTCGGGCCGTGTCCATACTAATGTGGGTGACTTTATAATGTTCCAGATTCAACATTTTCTACAGCGACAGGACACATGAATCAATATCACTGTAAATGTACCAGTGTTAGTCAAAAGGATCATTTTCAAGTGGCCAACTGTCCCTTAGCCAGATGTTAACTTAGCCATTAAAAGAGCAATGTGGAAATGGGGGCAGAGGAAAGCAGGCAAAACAAGAAGCAGGTGAATAGAAAAAGCTAGGAGTGAGCCAAGTAACCTGTAAAGTAGTGTTTTATTACTCATGTTTTAATAATTGAAATACATTAAATACAGTTTAATTTAATTTAAATACAGTGAAATTAAATTAAATTTAATTTAATTGCACTGTATATCATCATAAATGCTACCTGCAAACAAAGGCCAATCTGGGCTGATGCAATGAGATCAAATAGTTTTTTGTGCTTATGTGGTTGGAAACAGAAACATATATTACTGACATCATCATTGTCTGTCTTAATATCATAGATTTATTTTGAGATTTATAGTAATTATAAGATTATGTATGGGGAGAAGATTTTCAGAAAAGATGGTAGTCTCACTTGTAGAGAAACAGTTTAATAGAATGGAAACTGGTTTTTTATATATATACAGATGATAATATTTGTGGACATGGCCTCAGCAGATTGGATTGGGGCAGCTGTGGCTCAGGGGGTAGAGCAGATCGTCAACTAATCAGAAGGTCGGCGGTGTGACCTCCGACTCCTCCAGTCCACATGTTGAAGTGGCCTTGGGCAAGCTGCCAAACCCCAAATTACTCCTAAAGGCATGGCCATCAGAATAGGTTTGTGTGTGTGGATGAGTTTGAATTACATCCTAATGAGCAGGATGGCACCTTTCATGGCAGCCTCTGCAATCAGTGTATGAATGTGCGACTAAATGGGGTGAATGGTATGTATTGTAAAGTGCTTTGAGTGGTTGGAAGACTGGAAAAGCGCTATACAAGTCTAAATCTATTTACAAGTCCATCAGAGCAGTAGTGCCCAAACCCTCCATACAAAACGGTCTACTTATCATTGTCACATGTATATGATTTGTGAGAAGTTCAATTAAAGAGTTGTAAAAATAATTTCTATAGAAGAATTGTTTCATTCAAGCCATTTTAGAGGCCTAGAGCTGGCAAACTATCCAGTATTTATTACAGATATACAGTGTTATCTAATGTAGCCTCATTTGACTTTTTGAGTACCATAGGAGCCCATTTTCTGCATCATGTTTCAGTTACGGTCTGCTGAAGGAACACGAACAAGAGCAGAAGTGTTTTAAAGCAGCATGTCCGGCTTACCTAGATTACACACCTCCAACATCCGCCTATTATTGACTTCTAAAAGACCAGCAGGGTGTGTGCACAGTGCACATATCTTTCAGTTGCTATACCTAGAGGTCTGCACTTTGGCAGTGGGCTATAAATCCTCCCTCTGTAGACCGCTGTCATGTTTGTTTTGGCTGATGTAACCTGCCACTAACAAAGAGAAGATGCGTGTAAAAGTGATAGTATCTGCAGTGAACAGGAAGTCAGATTTAGGATCCCTTCTGTCACAGTTCTGATCTCAGCATTTTAGGTGTGAGCAAGAAAACAACGAGAGATGTTGTTTCTTGTTGATGATCAGATCTTTTACAACATTAGATTTAGTGTGACGTAAATAAAGTTCTGTCTTTCTTTAGGCAAATGCTGTGCTTGATATTGTATAATGTGTTGTTGATGTAATACTGTTGTATTCACTAAGTATTCACAGCTATGAAACCTGTCAGCTGCCTTCAGATGATCACATTTTATTCCCACATTACAGTCTTTCTTTTTCATTGGGAAATCCACATGGGTCCCAGTCTTCTGATCTTACCCCAGCCAGGTTGCTCTGTCACCTGAGTTTCTACCAGGCTAATGAAGCCCTGAACATAGAGCAAATATTTGAAGCAACTGAATTACCCTGTATATCTATACAAAGCCAAAAGGCAAAAGCAGTGTGATCAAGCAGCCACGTTGTGTTCCTATGTCGACCTCTGCGATGAAACCTTCCTGCTTCTGTCTGCAGATTGAGGAGTTTCGGAGGCTGCGGTCCCATGTCAAAGGGGCAGAGCTGCCAGAAGGGAATGATGGGTTGTTGGGGGACAACTTCCGTCCCACCCAGCCGCTCAGTGACCGGACGGTCCGTGCTGCCTTCCAGTGACTCTCACTTTCCACTGCCAACTCGAAAAACAATGGGACCTACAGATACAAGTATACAAGGTAACGCTGTTACAGATAGTGCTGCTCTGTCCTGTTTTAACACAGAGTACATCCCATGTGGTTGGGGCAGCTGCAGCTCACTTTTATGACAAAATATTTCCACATATCAAGTATATGGTCAAACCTGCTGCTGGCACATGTCCACCCAGTTCTACATTAATAAAGCACCCTACCGTATTACATTATACAGTAAACCATGTAAAGTGTGTGAACTACATATGTATGTATGTGATTCTGTATCTAAAACAGTTGTAATGGATTAGTTGATTGAACAGTTATTTTTTGACACTTCCAGTAGACTATTTTGTATAAAATATGGCTCTTTAGCTGCTAGATGCTCCATTATTTTCATCAACTAGTCCGAACTTTGTGTGTACTGGTTGGTGTGGGACAGATAATGAACAGCTGCTTTATCAGAGTTACTGTTACTGTTGAACAATGTTGATGAGAGCAGTGAGACTGAACCAGAACAGTAGATTTGCAGCTGTAAAACCAACAACAAGCTGAAAGATGCTACAATACTCTGTCTAGCTGAGGGAAACTGCAGAGTTAGATAATAATTCTCAGTGTGTTCCTCATTATTACTGACACCTTTCATTTTACACACAGTCATTTAATCCATTGTTAATATAAAAGGACTGGTTAGTGCAGCTTTAATTCAGCATCATTGAACATATATCTGAGGGTAATAAGCCAAATAATGAAATAAATGAATAAAGCATTTGCTGGACCTCTCAGCAAAGCACTGTGCTCTGTATTTTTAGTCAGTTCAACACATTTCCTCACAAGGGACGGACTGTAAGTAGGCATGCTGTCCCTGAGGTATTTGGGCCCACTGAAACCACAGTGTAATGGATCAAGCCCTGGAAGAACTAACCCAGTTCAGTTACTAATCTGGGACTAGCCTATATACAGTAGTGTATGGAGGGATCCCAGATTTAACTCAGCAGCACTGCGGCAAGAGGACAGGACAGAACTTGTGGAGGGGATGAAGAAGGTAAAAAAAATAGACAGAGGACACTTTTCTACTGAAAGTCCTGGAGTTTCTGAATTTGTGGGGACATTAAATCTTTGTGTTTATTTCTACATTTCAGCATGTTGCCAAAAGCAGATGAGCACCAAGGAATTTTGGTGTGGCTCTATCTTCTCAGTAGCTGATTCTTCACACACTATCATTTAGCCTTAGTACACAACATACTGTCAGACCCAAGAGGAACACAGTAAATTATCTGACCCTGGTGTAACATCAGTAGAGATTTATCTCATGGTGTACATCATATCTTTGTCACTCAAGGGATGTTTGATGTGTGGCATGTAACATCTGACATCAATGAATCATTTTCTTTATAATGATTGTAAAACAGTGTGAGGCAAATTAAAGTTTAAGCAGCAGAAAAAGAAATATTCTGACTTTTAATTCGTATTCGTATGGGTCAAGCTCCAAAAATGCTGGATCCTACATTTCCTATAATGTAGCTTAATAACGTCTTGTGTGGGATCTTCCCTGACTGGTGAAAAACCCCCAGTTTGTCCCAGTTTGTAACACAGACTTGAAGAACTGTTGTGTCTGAGCCTGAGCCAAGATAACCCTGATGACATCATCAGTGATTTTTCTACCCCCATAATTTAGAAAACTTTCTCCAGAGCCAGAAAGTAAGAGAGTAAGAGTAGCACTCCTCATGACAAGTAAACTGGACCTAATTGGTAATATCTGTTGAGTGTTCCTTTAAAGAAATGGCCCCTTTGCTGAGACATTTGGTAACCTCAATGTAAATTTAACAATGTCAGCCACAGAGGAAAAATCCTGCAAGTGGGTGTTTCATGCAGTCAGGGTCTTTTCGGAGTCATGATCACATAATGACCAATGCAGCTGTTTAGTCTGCTGCTTTTCTTCTATGTGAATCATTCCTGTTTCACTGACGGCCATTTTATGCAGCTCCAGCACCAAACTGAGAACTGATATTGTGTTTACCCTCTGAATGTTGCACATTGCAGAAGTTCACTGACTGCCAGTGAAGATATGAACCGACTTCAAAGTAGTTCATATTCACGGGACAGAGAGATGAGAGGAACAGGAAGCTCAGAAGAGTGAGAACAGAGTGACGGAAGAAGTGTGTTGAGAGGAGGGAGATGGAGGGGCACTGTGGTGGAGCAGGGTGAGAATGCCAGAGGGATGAAAGAGGAGGAGAAAGAGGGGAGGGCAGGGGAAAAGAAGGGGAAGAACAGAGGTCTATTGTTCGCAGCGTAAGAGGATACTGATCTGGTCCCACCGGCACAAACCCACCTGAGACAAGCTGTGAATGAGAAGGAAGAGGTAGAGGAGCAGAGAGGAGAGGTGCCGGGTGGAGGTCAGACAGAAAACTAACATGAAAGAAGCACATGGGCGACATTCAGTATTAGGTAAAAACATTTTCATCTGCCCTTTTTTTTTTACACATGTACTGTCACCTGTATATAAAATAAGATTTAATACACGAACAGCCAATATATTCTAAGAGAGTTTGTTCAGTTTTCCACATATGAAGCTAATTCTCTCACCTTTTGAGGCTGGCTTAACACATTTAGCCCTGAATTTTTCCCACTTATAAGACTTTTTTTAAAGCTTTTTCATTCTTCTGTGTCATATAGGAATGAGGCAAAACACATTTTACACGGTGGCATAGCATAAAAATCAGGTCACCATACATATGCAACTTCAGAGGGCCCCTTTTCCCTTTTAGTACATCAATTTCCACACTTGCACAAATGAATAATTAAGCACATGCATCAGTAGTTCTTCTAATAATAGTAATCTTCACATTTTAGCCCTCGTCCCCCAACGTACTGTAGTGACTGTGTGTTGCTTTACTTACTGACTTACAATGCAAAATCGATACATACTCAACATCAAATCTAAATGTATAAAAATCTGTCCTCTAAAATAATCCCACTAAGTGGTCTGAGTGCATAACCAGGCTAATATACTGCAGCTGGAGGTCATTTCCCTTTGAGTCTGAAAAGGTAATGGGCCCTTATTTAGGCAGAGGATTTATATTGACTGAGCCCACCAGGTCAGCTCACACACTCATATGGTATTATACTGCAGATGGAAATATGTACTAAATATATCTAGGTATATACTGTTATAGAGTAGCTTTCTCTTGAGAGGCTGTGTTGCTGTTTTTCCAGTCTGAGGAAAGTGTGATGTTGTAAAACACAAATGTCACATACTGTAGCAAACAGAACTCAGCACAGGAGCAATAAAAGTTCCCTCTCTTTTCCTCACCCTGCTCTTTCTCAAGCTGCTGTAGAGCACATCTGGTTTCTCCTTTTCTTTTTAGCTAATCTGATCCACATTTTCTTTTCTTTTTTTTTACAGGAGAGAAGGCAGAAGGGGTGTGAAAGGTGAAATGGAGGGAGAGAAGGAAAGTTGATGTGGTTGTAGATCAGCTGCAGACTGAAGGTGGACAAAGAAACTATTGATCTTACACCTTCACTGTGTGTTTTATGGTGTGTGTGTGTGTGTGTGTGTGTGTCCTTTTCTGCATGTCTCTCCTCCTCACCGTCCTCTTACTGTATATGTGTCTGTGTCTGTCTGTGTAACATCCTTCCTGTGCCCGAGTGTGTACTGTCGGTGTGTATCGAGTATTATTGTGCTAATCAGTGTGTGTGTGTCCTGATTAGATGATAGGCGGCCTTACAAGTAGCCTGTCTCTGCTGTCAAAACAAGAGGAAACATGAACCACAGATGTACCGAGACACATACACACTTAAAACTCACTGTACCAAGAGACTGAAACACAACCAACAGCTTCACACACTCAACATGCATGTGCTGCTTGTGCATACACATTATGTGCCCTATCTGAGGCTGGTCATGTGTTACAGACTGAATGTACTGCAGTAGACCTGCTGGAGCCGCTTAACACAGTTTACAAACTGTACTTCTAACTTTGAATCAAATTAATTTGAAAGTGAACATGAAAAGGAAATATATTCATATTAAGAGAATCATTGTCAAATGGCAATCAAATAAAGTTTGTTTACTAAAACAATCAATTCAATCAATTTTCAAATTTAGTCCAGTTTTATCAGACGACCGGACGTTTTCTCCTGGGCTGTTGTCAGCAGCTCTAACAACAAAGTGAGGCTTTGGAAAATAAAGAAAAGAAAAGCCACACGCCTCTGCTCCACGAAAGCTATTTTACTTTCATACATCTTTTTTGAGAGAGAGCGGCCCACTGACAAAAGGCCGACTGATCCGGTTTCACAGGGCTGATGGTGAGCCGGCAGATCTCTTGCTCTCTTGATTCTGCGTTTCCTGTTTGAAATGTTTCCGATTTGTATTAAATGGTGCAAGTCCTCTGATTACAAAGCAAAGAATCATGGAGTTTGATGAGTCAGATTTTCCCAAAGTGTCATAATTAGTTTAACACCAGTGTTCTGAGACTGGATAACCTGCACATTTACAGACTGCTGTTCACTGTCCGATCAACCCAAACATTTCTGCTCTCACTGTCAGTGTAAATGTGTTTAGTTCTGCACTGCCACTGCAGTAATAGCATAAATCAGCCAGCATCTACAAAGTAAGCAAACAGTTCCTTGATACTGTTTGCTCAGCAATGCCTAGCTTTAAGTCTGTCTACAAGGGAATGTAAACTGGAGCTTGAGAGTAATGAGTTGGAAGTTGGATTTACATTGATTTCCATATATGAACAGCACAATGTGGTATAATAGTCATCTTTAAATGAATGTGTTAGGACTCTTTATGTAATATTCTGGTGTTGAAGTGGGTTCTGGTGGGTTCAGCAGTGTGTAAGCGCTCCGTGCAGGGAGCTGACACCAGCTGCTGCTCGCACCTCCTCCACACTATATAAGTTTCAAACTCACATCACATGAAACATCACACTGCGTCTGTCTAACTCTCCAGTGTTAACACTCAACCTCACCTTGCACAGCTGGATATCAAACTAAATTGTTGTGCTGCATCAGTGTCCTGTTTATCCAATCCACGTGTCACTTGCTATTTTCCTGTTCAAACTGGGTCAAGACACAAACTGAGGCTACAGTCTACATGTGGAATATCACTGTTTGTCTTTGTAGTGACTTTATCCCTTTGGACTTGTACTTCTAAATGTGATCTGTATTTGCACATGTATCTGAATAAGTAGAAATGCATGTTAATGCAAGCTGTAAATGCATGAGGGTCAGATTGCAATAGGAACAGCAGACTACACCTCCCCCAGGTGTTGTTTTGTGATTGGATCTCTGCCAGCTGTAAATGAAGTCCACACAGTATGAACACAATTCACCCAGCAAGTTAAAAGGTCACGTAACTCTGCCTCTTCCTGTTAACTCAGGAAAACCTGGACAAAGCTACAACTAGTCGCAGTAACTGGCAAATCTTCGCCCACAAAAACAAATTTGAAAATGAATGAGGTCTGTTCGTGGCTTTGCTCCACTTTACCTGGGACACATCTATTGACAAGTCTGCCAGCCCTGCCCCACTAATTATCAAAATTATCATATTACAAAGCACAATAGAAAAAGATAACCACAATACATTTTAATAGTGGGTATAAATAGAAAGGCCACTAGATCAGATGTCATTATCCAGATTATGTATCCGGATACAGATCACATGTTTATACCAGGTGTAAATGAGACCTGTGTGTGTGTGTGTCTAGTCTTTAAAGGTACTGTGTCTGACAAACTTAGCTGAAATAAACTGTGAGAACTGATGACTGTTACTGTAGAGCAACAATAAACTACAACACTGACTTATTAAAACACTGAACTGAAATGGTGATTTTCTGTCTGCTCTAACGAAGGCTTAGGGTTACTAGCCAGTACTGTTCTAAAAGTCTGCTGATAAACCAACAAGTCACAAGTACTGTGTGTCTTTCACAGCCTGATATATTATATTCATCTGAGCCAAAGAGCTCCATCGTTGTCAACAAACTGCAAACACACTTGTGAGAAACAGTGTTGCACTGGGTGACATGTTCTTTCATTACCCTGCACACATACATTGGAGTTTATTTTGACTCTGAGTCTCATATCCATCGTCCTGCAGCCATTAATACTAGAAGAGCAAATACTCCCCAACAAATGCACCATTTCCTCCTGTTTGAGTAATGTTTGCTAAAAACTACAGTGAACAGCTGTTATAGTTCTGAACCTTTAAAAAATGTAAATGAAATATTCAGAGTTGTTTAAAAGATTTAGAGGAACTAATGTGCATGGGGCCACAGAGGGAGTAGGGAAGTCAGGGAGTATTGAGAGAAGGACTAACGCATTGTTGGTGTGGTCTTTTCATGGAATAACACCATCCTTATCCTTTGAGTAAACACGGAGGATTAGCTGATTGGAATACATGGTCTTTTCAGACAGCTGTGTCTGACCACGTAAATCAAATGTACATCAAGCTTGTTCAAATATTTGACTGGATTGGTTGGATTTATCAAGGTGTGGTTGTTTGGTGTCAGGACAACACAGGGACAAAGTTAGTATTCTGTTAAAGTCATCTGTTGGTGTTAGATGTCCTCTGGTCTGTTTCCTGGAAAGAGGATGAAAAGACATGCAGGTCTCAGGAGTTCACACACAAGTTTACAGTAAATTGTCCACATTCTCATGTACAGTATGTTAATGTAGACAGTACCCACGCTATCTTGATTTTTAGGCTTTTTAGGATCCAGAACCCATCAGCTGTAATCAGCAAGCATCAGTGTTTTTCACTGTGTGTATATATTTGTCAAATGGGCTCTTTACTTTGTATAAGTACTATACACAGATGTGCTGCTTCACAATAAATTTGTTATGTCTGAGAGGTAAAGCCAGGCATTTTCCTCATAGCAAACTCCAGGAATAATTTACCTTTCACATATCATAAAACATAATAGTCTCATGAGTCAGTAAGAAAATGGCACAGATTCAGGGGAAACCTTAAAACATGTAGTGCGATTGACATTTTAGCACAATTTCTTGTGAAAAATACCATTTTTGTACTTCATAATAATAGTAAATGCGACAGATACATTACAGAACATTACAGAAAATGGACAAAAGAAGTACACAATAAGCCCAATATAAACCATATATCTGTGTGTGCATTCTCCTAAACCCTAAAAAGAATTAAGTAATTCTTAATACTTCAATTATACTACTTGTGTGTACAACTACACAGTTGTTCCTCATTACAAGACTTTGTCTTGTAATGACAAATGACAAGCCACTTTCAGCATTACAATATAGTAAACAAATAATTTTTTTGAGAAAATCTGAGTACATTTCGAAATTATAGTTATGGAGCTGAATGGGTTGAAGTGTGTGCAACTGAAAGACACTGTCTCATCTGTTTCCACATAAAGTCCACTCTGAATCTAATGAAGCAGAAGATTCCATAAAAGCATTCTGAAAACACCAGTTTCACAGTTAGTAGAGCTGCAGATGTGTCCTCAGGGGTCGACTGTGAAATGCAGGTCACACCCAATGTGTACAGTATAATGTAATGAGCAGAATGTCTGTTCTCAGACATGGCAGGATGCAATGATGTCTCCTTCCAAAAATATCAAGAAAATAGGTTTTGAAGGGAAAATGGCCTAAAGATGATCTATACACTTCAAAACCTGCTAAACCAGTAACTACCACAGTGCAGCAGTTGGTATCATCGGCCATGATGTGCGAACAAAAGTAAAAGTATGTAAAATCAAGATTAAGAAGACAAAGTACATAAGATAAAGTACGATAATACATACATAATATATAACATATGTGTATTGACATATATAGCTACAGTATATGAGCAGTATACATAGTATATAAGTATATATTATAGAATAAATGATACAAACTGGAGTGAACACTATGTTGTAGCATATAATATAAAGGACATCTAGTACTGTTATATAGAGATATAAGTAATATAATGAGGTAAAATAAAATAGTGTTACTTATGTTATAAGTATAAGTATGTAATAAAATAAGTATTACAAGTATCACTTTATGTCACTTTATGTTGTGCTGTAATGATTTCTTGAACCTAAAACTTTAATGCCTTAAGACTTAAAACTAATGCTTTACTATGCCGCCCTCTGCTGTTAAAAAGAGACATCACAAAAAACACCTCAGCACACCACTGAAAAACAAGATAGGAACAAACATTTAATTTTAAGATGTTTAACTCTGAAAAAATGATCTGAAAAAATGTTTTCATGTCACTGTCATTTTTAGTATGACTTTTAAAGATTTCAGATCAGCACATAAAAATGACATTATGATTCATAAATATAAAGTTGGTTAAACTAAGTGGAGGTGAGCTTACTACATCCCTGGCATTTTTATTATTATTATTTCTCAGATTTTTATAATCCAGGGCTGACCTGGATTGATTCCATCCAGAAGCCTTTGCTGCATGTCATACCCTCCTGTCTCTGCATGTTCAGACTTCACTATCCTAACAAAATAATATATTTGAAGGGAATAAAAATAAATGCCAAAAATCTAAAATATCTCCCAAATATTTCTGCAAACAAGAACTTGGAAGCTATGAACTAAAATAAATCAGTTCAGAACTGTAAACACATATTTGAATTTTTTCTTATCTTAACCTAATGAAGTGATTCTCCACTGATTTGAAAAAATGACTATTACTATTACTATAGTAAGTATAGTATAGTATAGTAGCCTGTGAAAAGAGTCACATGATGTCTGATGTGCCTCTGGAGGAGCTTTGCCAAGACAAATAAAATCTCAAATGTTATCTCACCTTGGACATGGAGACATGCGCACACCATGGTTTGAAGGAGAGACACTATTGAACTATATGCAGTGAAGCCATGCAGATTTTCCACTCTTTGTGATACAGACACAACAGACAATCAGTGCAGTATTTCTTTAAAGTGTTGTAATATAATGCTTTATTGACATGGGGAGCTTCATTTGGCCTTCCTCCTATGAACAGTTCCTCTGGTGGCCAGCAGGGAGCTCTGTAATGACATGAAAGAAAGGAGTGGGCTGCTGTGGTACTGAGAGGCGAGTAGGAAAAAACTGTGAGATTAATCAGTGTTACCACCCATTTAAAGAGCATGATGTAATGTAATAAACCTTAGGTTTCTTTACTTTTGGAGAGGTCTGAAGTCAGGGGTGAGGGTCGGCTACAGAAATCAGCCCTTAATCTGATGGTGATTATGTTTCTTGCTCAGGGACACCTCAACAGCGTCTCTGGTCCTAAAGGGGTAAGCAGGTTCAAACAAACACAAATCTTACCAAAGCATGAGGTGTTTGCATTTGAGACTTTATTTTCACATGCTTTACCTTTAACGCATCAAGCCTTCAAATGGGTTTTTCATTGAAGTGTGTGAAAAAATCTGCTCGATAAAATGTCAGTTATTTCCAGTGCACATCAAAGTGGTCAAAGACCTTTCTTGAATCACGTGTCACTTCCTTGCTGCTTGTATCCCCATACTGATGCTTCAGAAATTATTGACTGGAAATAGGTGTGAGTCCCACTGTTTCATTTTTATTCATACACCATGTTTTAAAGGCCCTGAAAGCATGTCACTGCATTAACACACAACATATTTGCTTTATTTGTCAGTATTATTCTAACTGCTTTGAGGTGGGCATGGCTGAGTTGGACAAAGGTGATATCACATACATCCATGGACCAATCAGAATGAAATAACATTTAAATTAAAATCTGATTGCAGATCGTAGCTTCTGTTATCAAGGCCAGTAGAAACTAAACCAAACCCACTCAGTCCTGATGAAGCTGTTTTTTCTGAACTTTGATTATTTATATTTAGTCAAGAAACCACGTATAATGATGAAGAACATTTCCTGAGAATAAGTGAAAAGACTCTGCTTTAGAGTTTTGTTTAGTCATGTTAAGATTTTAAGTCATGATCGGGTTTAAATTAAGATAAGGGTTAAATTTATATTTGGTATCAGATTGGGCCTTAGAAATATAATTGGATATACATTTTAGATAAAATAAATCATATATCTATCAAGTGTATGCATGTATGTGTGATGTGTGTGTGTGTGTGCACATTGTGGTTTGAATTCCCCTGCTGTTTGTTAACTTGACCATCTGTCTGACCCTCTCACACTATTGACCCTCTGTGTGTGTGTGTTTGTGTGTGTGTGTCCATTGTGCCATTGCACTTGGCCTAGATCACATTAGCATTTGCAGACATCATTAACTCCTGAGTGACCACCACCACCAACACTGAGGGATGAGGAAGAAAGAGGAAGAATCATTATAGATGCTTTGCAGTTACCTATTGTAATAACAAATAAAATTATTTATTTACTAAATGGTTTGATTTTTTTTTTTAATTTTAAAAAAAGATCTTTTTTCAAATTAGATTACTGAGACAGAAGTTCTTGTCCTCCACTTCAAGACACTGTAAGTTAGAGCTTCAGAGGACTCAGTTCTGTCAGCTTCAACAAAATTTTAGCATGCAACCCGTCTGGGTACTGCAGTAAAAGACCAACGTCCAACGGCCAATTCTTCTCCGAGTCTGAGTAAGAGGATGAGTTGAAAAGTCCAACCTGAGAGATGAAGCTGCCCTGTAGTCTGGAGGTATGGCAGCAGATACTTCTGCATCTCTTGTCGGATGGCAGCAGGTGACCAGCCTCATGCTGGGGTGAGTATTTTAGTATCTTTTGGGCTCTGCACAGGCACTTTACCTCACTCACTCATAACAAGGACTTGGCACAGCTGTCTCTGAGAGCTTTCTTTATCAGGCTGGAGATGTGTGATGTCCATGACAGGCTCTCTGTGATGCTGATTCCCAGGAACCTGCAGCAGATCACCTGTTCCAGCACAGCTCTACTCAAACAGACAGGGCTGTGTGTCTTCGTCTCCTTTTTTCTAAAATCCGTGATCAGCTCCATAGTTTTGCTGACACTGAGCAGTATATTGTTCTGTGGGAGTTTCAGCAAGATTGCTGATTTCCTCCTGATGACTGAATACAACAATGAATTCTCATTATTGTTTTGGATTGTTTGTAATCCAGCCAATGATGGTGGTCCTCTGCAAACCTCTTAACAGAGCTCTCTCCATGCCGGAGATCGCAGTCATAGGTGTACAGTCTACAGCCCTTCAGTAGTTCATGTTCATGTGTAAATTCAGTTACAGGTTTATCACTGAGGCAAAAGTTAAAGGTGGTATTGTCCTGGAATACATTATAGTGTCTTTCTTTTTATATGGTGCATCATTGTGGAAGGTGGTGGATAACATTACACAGAAACTGGTGAGGAAGTAACACTAAAACGGCAAGTCTGTGATTGCATTTAAAGCCTCAGTGTGAGGCTTGGTCACATTTTCAAAAACTCAAGGTGTAATGTGAACAGTTTTCAAATGCAACCCATTAAACCCATAAAACATGGCAGACGTCCATCTGCTGGTGGAATTACATTGTTTTTCATGCTGACAGCCCAAGTACAGATGGATGACTTTGGATGGATAAATACTCAAACTCTTGTGCAGAGTCTCTTTTCATGTCAGCTAATGACAGCTTAAGTATATTTTAAGGAAACAGTATCATTTTTATACATACTGACATTGTCGATATAATACTGGGAGTATATACTGGGAATGAGGGAGGTTCTACGTTCTTTCTTTTCTCATAGTTTGCTAACATAACTCTTTTTATGTTAACTCAGGTGGCCAAACCCTTGTTAACATTATCATTGCTCCTAGCTGCTGTTTACTCGGTCTAGTCAAGCCAATAAAAACAATACAGATCTGAAGATTGATCACTGACCCCTTTCACATTGTCATTCCATTTGACAAAAACATCAGTTATCATTATTATTATTATTATTAAAACACATCTTTGCTCTCAAACTGAAAACTGTCATTACACACAGCCACAAGAGTCTTTGTCTTTGAAGACAGTGTGTGCTTTTCATTTAGCATGTTTTAGAGGCTGGAGCTATCCCAGCATGCACAGGGTGTGACGGAGGACACATCCATGTCAGGTCACAAGTCTGTTCGAGGTCTGTGGAACCTTTCAGAACCTGTGTTGTGTTGAAATCTGCAGTTTAATCATCCTTTGGACGTTGAATGTGTGACCTAAATATGACTTCAGGTCATCAAACGTGTGGATCACATCTGGTTGTTTCTGTTCTGTTCTGTTCTGTTCTGTTGAAAATAATCTGTTTTATTTATTTATATATCTATTTATTTACCTTCATTAAGTATTTTGCATTGTCCTAGTGGGGATAATTAAAGTTTAATTTAATCTTATTCAGATTTATTTAGCTGAACCTGGTGCAAAGGCTATAGGTCAATGTTATTCATAAAGCAATTAAAGATTACTATTTTAATTTAAAAGTCTATTTTCAGCCAAAGGATGATGAAATGAAATACACATCAAATAATAAACATCAAATATAAATTCTACCCAAGTAAGTCTAGCAAACAGAGAGAGTGACTCTGTAGTGTGTGTGTGTGTGTGTGTATGTGTGTCTGTGTGTGTGTGTGTCCATCCATTCCTGGGGTGCAGTGGAGCATCCCGGGAGCTGATAGGAGCTGAAGTGTAATTGTGTCAGAGCAAAGACCCAGAAAATACAGAGAGACAGACAGATAGATAGAGACAGGAAGAGAGAGAGAGAGAGTTCCCCCCATCATCCTGAACTTAGCTAAATGTCATCCATCAAGGCATTTTACTATTCTATAGTTCAGTCTGCTGCACACTGAATGCTGCAGAATATTTCTGTTTGACTCACCAGCCTCCCACCTGCTTCACATGTTCCATTATCAAGGCTGCAGCTGGTGCGGAGCAGAGACTAATAACTTGTTCTCATTACTGTTCATGCATTTGTTTGATTAAGAGATTCATAAAATAATAATAAAACTGTAATACTCAAATAGAAACAGCCTGTGTAGATTTTCTGTAAAGTATGTGGCATCACGCATATTCACACATGAAAGCATCCCCGACTGCTGCAGGAAGATTGAGATGACAATGGACCGATAAGCCAACCTTCTCTGTTGAAATACAGCGTGTAATGTGAAAGGGGTATGCTACCTGGCCAGTTAGCAGCAAGCTAGTGAATACAGAGGAGCATCCTGAGGCTAAAGAGCTAAACTGGTGACTGGTGACATGGATGGCCATGAATCGCAGTGTGCCTGGTTCATATTGGGCCAGAGACCTTTGTTACATATCACTGCATCTCTCTCTCCTGCTTCATTTCCTGTCACAGTTTGTGATGCTGTGAGTTTATACAGCCTAGTGTGGTTGATACAACAAAATGATTAATGCAGCTTAAAGGTTTGCTGGTGTCGTCTGTTTCTTCTTTGTTTATCCTGTGAAGATGGTAGTAGTGGTAGTAAATGAGGATGTAATTGAAACTGTTCAGGAGACACAGATGAGGGACCCTCTGCACCCTGCAGGTGTCGATGAATGTGTATTACATGCATTAAAGGGTTGTTTCACACACTTACCTTTAG
The DNA here is from genome assembly GCA_023238725.1 of Scortum barcoo. Lineage (NCBI taxonomy): Eukaryota > Metazoa > Chordata > Actinopteri > Centrarchiformes > Terapontidae > Scortum > Scortum barcoo. The sequence goes on along the minus strand of CM041533.1, from coordinate 25,938,854 downwards.
TAATGTGGAGCCATAGTTTTGGTTATATTTGCCCAGGTTTTGCTTGTACGGGGCAGTGAAGGGGAATCTGGATAATCCACAGACTGTAATTTGTTTCCAGTGGAACTACTTTCTGCCAAAGAATAGTCCCTATAAAAACTGTTGACAGGTGTTCTGTGTGTTATTCAGAGTAATGTGGATGCTGATTAGGGATACGGTGCTTAAAGCAGAAATATTAGAAGCATTTTTTTCCTCTCAGCATATGTAGTGAAGAGATATCAGGTACGAATGTAGCCTCACTGTGTGTATAAGGCAAAAATAAGGGTTTGATGGCAGAAAAAGCAAATAGAGAAAGGTCATGATGATGAAGATTTGCTGGAATGACAAAAAAATGAGACTATACACAATGTAATGTGCTTGTGTTTTTTTTTAATGTGAGGAGCCCATTTTAAGCCGATCAAATTAGGAAATCTCTGACAAAAGCATAATTGACAGCTTGATGATGCACATTTTTCCACACTGACTACAATGATATTAATGATTACAATAGCTCTATATAATCATCAGATAGCAGAACATGTGATTTAATAGCTTCCAGTTCAGATAAATTTAGCAGGGTGTCATGGTTAGCATGGGCTGATTGTCTAATGTAGGATGGAGCCTCCAGCCCACGTATTGACTAACATCCATCCCTGCTGAGCAAGACACAGAGGTGCCAGAGGATCATATGATCGCTAAAGAAGCTGTGGTGTCTGTATTATATGGAGCACAAAATAGTTCTTTATGAAATAAGTAAGAAAGACATTATGAAATATATAATTGTAGGAATACACCATGAAAAAGTAAACATGCACTTTTTCACAACTCTGTTTTATTTCATGATGGTATCATCCCCCGTAACAATTTTTTTTCACTTTTCATTCATGGCAGTCACTTGTCATTGTATTCCCCTGTCCTCTAAAGATAGACAGCTGTTAGCATGTCTTAGTAAAGGAACAATAATGTAGACAGTACACAAACACTGAAATATCTCTTTATCTCTTTATCCATATTATTGCCATATGAAAAATTTGGAATATTGCAGAGGCAAGTCTGATATGTGTATATATATGTATATGTATGTATATGTATATATGTATATATGTATATGTATGTGTGTGTGTGTGTGTGTGTGTGTACATATATATATATATATGTATGTATATATATATATATATATATATATATATACATATATAAAAGTGAAAAAAAATTTGTTACGGGGATGATACCATCATGAAATAAAACAGAGTTGTGAAAAAGTGCATGTTTACTTTTTCATGGTGTATTCCTACAATTATATATTTATATATATACATATATATATATATATATATATATATATATATATATATATATATATATATATATATATATATATATATATATATATATAAATATATATATTGCTTGCTTTTGTATGTATTGACTTGCCTCTGCAATATTCCAAATTTTCATATGGCAATAAGACAACAGAAGGAGGAAAATATTTTGAGATGTGTCACAGAATGTAAACGTATCACTGTTTGACAATGATTCTTGCTGTTCTGTGCTGTAAACTGAGCCTTCTTCTGTGGGAGATCGTACCCGGTGGCAGACAGAACTGTGTAGTGAAAGCAGAGGTTTACAGAGAACCAGTGTAAATGTTGATGGTGAATGGTGATCCTACAGCCATTACACTGTGCAATCAACATTTACTTTATAATGATGAGTTAAAACAACAAACATGTCTATTAGCACCATAAGCACAGCTGAGCAGTCATGTAAGCACCGTCCCACTAACAAACAGTATAAAAACATTACACGTCCTTCCCCATTTGTCTTCTTGTGTCTCACTGTGACTCTGTTATCTTTCTACACTCAAATAATTCAGATCTTCTATGGTTCAATTACTTCCAGTGTTGGGAGACAGTCCAGGACCAAAAGGTTGATTTTATTCACAGAAAGCTTAGCATTTCTTTCAGTTCTTGAAGACATAACATCAGGGTAGAGCTGGTCTAATGAGCAAAAGCAGTTCATTTGTTTCAGTTTAGGACCACCCCCAAAAGGGGTCTGTGTTAAAAGGTTAAAAGGTCTTGAACTATTGATGATTGCTTTCTCTTGTAAATGTGGTGGTTGCGTCTAAGATTTATTAACTTTAATCCAATTATGACTTCATACATAATGTATTTGAATTGTTATGTTGTTAATGTATTTTCTATTCCTGACTGTTCATATTACTGTAAAAACTGTATATAAATGAACAAAGTAGTTTATTTAAATTTTGTGAGATAGCACTGCACCTTAGTAGGCCTGGACAAAAATCCCTCAGTATTACAATTACCCTGAGTTACACTGTCCATTACACCCGAGCAACACAGCAAATCACATCATGACAGCAACATATGACAGTATGTCAGCATGAAAAGCATAAGAAAGCAAAAGAAATGTACTTCGTCATCAGTAACTCCACTGAGAGCACAGAGCTGTTACTCAGGATATAACCACACTTTTCAAGTGCTGCTGTTGGTAGAAAGTTGTGTGTTTAACTTTATTTTTATCTAAATCCAGACCAAAACTTTCCTGTCCCAACAGATCAATACAGATAAATGAGTACAAGACTACACAAAATGTTACAGGAAAACATGTTGCTTGTGATAATTATATCCAAACATATCACGAGTCACAGCGACCTGGAGAGGTGGGTGCAACATGACAGAGGGAAAAAAACCCAAAACACGTAACACACCTTAGCCATGTGGGGGTGGGGGTTGCTGCAGCACCCTCAGCACCCAGCTTCTGATGTGGAGCACCGTGCTCAAAGTCTTCACACGGTGACGTTCAGTGCTCTCTGGATGGAGTCTCTACTTGTTTTCTCAAAACAGTGGTATTAAAACTACTGGGATTTCTTAGTTATAGGTGCATATTTCCCATAAACTCTCAGTCCTTCCACCATCTGTCATCACCAGAAACACTAGAGGATTTAGCTTCAGATGTGCTGGGAGAGCAGCTCCCTCCTCCTGCTGTATGTCACAACACAACCCAGCAGATTTCTCTCTCTGTTGTGTAGAGTCGTGTACGATGTGATGACCAGTCGAGGCTCACAGATGTTTTATCTGTTTATGGTAATCACATTACAGTAATGGTTTAGGGAATTGAAAATATGGCACCTTAGATAAACAACACAAAATGGCTTCTTTAAATTCTTGTTTTCCTTTTAGTTTCTTAGTGTGCTTCATGTTCGTCTCTCAGTTTCTTGGTTTCTCATATTCATTTACATTTACACAGGAAGTTTACAGTGCCTACCGTGGCATTTAAGTGCATTTGAATTGATCAGAGAGAAAGAGAAAGAGAGGGAGAGGAGAGGAGAGGAGGGAGAGGGGGATGGGAGGAGGTTGCCATGACAACTGCCATAATAATCATCCTAATGATTGATGTGCTGCGCTCCATTTCTCCCCGTTTAGACTCTCTCTCTGTTTTTCTCTTTTTTCTCCCATTCTGTCTGTCTGTCTCTCTGTCTGTCTGTTTTAGACCATGTTCCTTGTTTTTCTGTGTCTGTACCACTATAAGAGGAGACGCTAATGTGGTTTGTGAGCAAACAAGCAAACACAAGCACACCAAAGTTCATTAAAATGTTGGTGGGACAAGAAAAGATGGATCATTTTAACAAATTACTCTTTTCTTAAAACAAATGTTCTGCTTGTGTACAGTAATGAATAAACTGAGGATTAGAGAGGAGAAGAGAAGATTATTTCATATTAAAAGATGCGGCCTGTTTAGGAGCCTGAATCAATCTCTGTGTCATTGCATTAGACCATTCAGGCGTTTTGTGTGTGTATGAGTGTGTGTGTGTGTGGGTGGGTGTATACAGTGTCATAATAGATAGCCCTGTAACACACTACACTTAAATTGCTCTATAAATGTTAAAATGGATTACTTTACTGGCCAGTCTGGTCAGTACTAGCAGCTGGTCACATGGATCGGGACAAACCGGAGTAAAATACAAAATTAAAAAATCATGCTGTGTCTGTAGCAAAATCTGCCCTTGTTTCTTGCACCTACTGGAGCAGATCTGGCCTTTTGAATGTGAAGTCTTTGATACGTGATGACATCTTTCTAATAGCTTGGATTTTTTTTTTAGATAACCTAGACCGCCTCAGCTCCTGGGAGAGATGATAGCACGACTTTTTCATCATTTTTCCAACGTCCCTTTCACTTTGTTTGATGTCATCTAAATTGGACATTTCAGGTCTTTAATTACACAATGATCTCCCTTACCTGGTATTATAATTAACATATCAGCTATTACAACTTTAACATTGAACGCTCACGTCTTATGTTGACATGCCTACAATATGAGCATAATCTAATTTTAGTATGATGTTCTTCTCCTCCATCTCCTCAGCCTGCCACATGTTTTCATGTTTCATCATAAAGCTCTTTAACCTCTTCCTGACCCTGAAACATCAGCCGACTTCATGTTCAATTCTTCCACTGTAGGATTCTCATTCTTTAAGTCCTGCAAGATCTAAAATTTCTTTCATCGTCTTTAAAGAACGCTCTGAATGTTTTGAACCTCATGTGATTCAGCTGGTGCTATCAGTTATCATCCAACATTTTGTGAAATTTGCTTTCTTGACCAGAGTTAGATGAGAAGATCATGTGACTGTAGCCAGAATGAGCAGGAGGTTAGCTTAGCTTAGCATAAAGACTGGAAGTAGGAGCAAACAGCTAGCCTGGCTCTGTCCAGTGTTAACTGCGTGGCGGGGTGCAGTGACATGTTGAAGTCTTACTGTCACTGTGAAGATGTCAGACAACAGGAGAAAAGGCTCACTCAGCCCAGCAAGGAGTAGTTTGTACTAAATTCAAATCAAATTTATTTAAAGTTATTTATTTAAATCACAAACATTGTTTGCCTCGGAGGGCTTTACAGTCTGTATCTGTACAGTTGTGACAACCCTCTGTCCTTAGACCCTCGAACCGAGAGTCAGGAAAAACTTCAAAAAACCCTTTATGGGAAAAAGAAGAAACCTGAGGAAGAGCCACAGATGAGGGATCCCTCTCCCTGGGACGGACAGACGTGCAATAGATGCCACATGTACAGAGAACATCATCATCAGTCATATATGGAGTTATACATGTCTAATTACATTGTAGATATAGTGAGTTCATGGGTTTCATAGGGGTTAGCAGGGATCTATCTTAAACCAGTGACTACTGGTAAAGAGAAAACTAGTATTTCTACATTTTGGTTTGTTAAATTTGATAAAAATAATATAACTGTTTATAGGTGCTGGAAAGCGCAGCTGTGTCCTTCCTGTTTCCAGTCTTCATGCTAAGCTTGCCTGCTGTCTTTCACTGTTCTTTCTGTAAGTTAGAGGAACTCTTCTGGCTAAAACACCACAGTGTGCTCTAGCAGATTTTACACAAAGGTACATTTGATGATAGACGTTCCTGTGCAGTGAGGGCCGGCTACACGGTGAAATGAATCAGTGCTGCTACAGCTGCTTTTTGTAATACATGACATGCACTATTTTTCTGTTCTGTAATTGTGTGAACTCATCATGCAAATTAGCTTGATATTTATTCAAAGAGTACTCCACCGATTTAGCATTTCACTCACATTACACTGTCAGACTCACAATAGAAAGTTAGCATCAGAATCTATACAGCACAACAAGAGATATCAATTTGCTTATTTCACACGTTCTTCTTCTTTGTCAAAACTTGGAACTAACTTTACCCAGAATGCAACTCGACTGCCAGTTGGATTAGAGGTTCACGTGTGTCATGAAAACAGCAGCTAATGTAGCCTCAAGCTGCCAGCCTGCAGCAGAGATGAGAAGCTGGCTGCAGAAGTCTGGTAAACTCACTTCTTTCTAACTCCACACCCACAGACTTTTGTTATTTTCCCACTTGTTGTCCTCTCCTAGACCCCATCCCAACTATGCTGCTTATTTATTGGCACACATCGCTGCTGCATATTATTAATCTGTCTCTGGTGTCAGGCTTTGTACCCAAGTCTTTTAAAGTAGCTGTAATTCAAACCATTGATCAAAAAACCTACACTTTGATGCAGATGTGTTAGCCAATTACAGACCAATATCCAACCTCCCCTTTTTGTCTAAGATCCTAGAGAAAGCCGTTGCCAGCCAGTTATGTAATTATCTCCACAGTAATAGTCTTTTTGAAGTTTTTCAGTCAGGATTTAGAGCTCACCATAGCACAGAAACAGCACTTGTGAAAGTCACTAATGACCTGTTGACAGCATCAGATAGAGGGCTTCTGTCTGTACTTGTCCTGTTAGACCTCAGTGCTGCCTTTGATACAGTTGACCATCACATTCCTGTTGCTGAGAATGGAAAAACTGCTTGGTATTAAAGGGTCTGCATTAAACTGGTTCAGATCATACTTATCAGATCGGTCTCAGTTTGTCCATATTAATAATGAATCCTCTGTGCATACTAAAGTCTGTCATGGAGTTCCACAAGGTTCAGTGCTCGGTCCAATTCTATTTATTTTGTATATGCTGCCCCTTGGCAATATCATCAGGAGGCACTCCATAGATTTCCATTGTTATGCTGATGACACCCAATTATATTTATCAATGGAAGCCAGACAAAACTGATCAGCTCCTGAAACTCCAGGCCTGCCTTAAAGATATAAAGGCTTGGATGACAAGAAATTTCCTGCTGTTGAACTCAGATAAAACTGAAGTGATCCTATTAGGTCTGAAACACCTGAGGAACACGTTCTCTCCTAAGATAGCCTTGCTTGGATGGCATTAACTGGGCCTCCAGCACCACTGTAAGGAACCTCTGTGTTTTATTTGATCAGGATATGTCCTTCAACACCCATATATCAAGCATATTTCAAGGTTTGCCTTTTACCACCTGTGCAACATTCATCGCAAAAATGAGGCACTTTCTGCCCCAAAAGCGAGTCCATGCATTTGTCTCTTCCAGGCTGGATTATTGTAATTCATTTTTTTTAGGGTGCCCGAACAAGCTGTTAGTTAAAGACTCTACAGCTGGTCCAGAATGCCGCTGCTCGGGTGCTGACTAGAAACCAGGAAAAGAGACCATATTACTCCAGTATTGGCTTCTCTGCATTGGCTCCCTGTAAAATTTAGAGTGGATTTTAAAATCCTACTCCTCACATATAAGGCTCTACATGGTCTGGCACCATTGTCATATCTTAATGAATTGATAACTCCTTAATCATCCGACTAGAGCGCTGCGCTCCCAAAACGCAGGCTTACTTGTAGTTCCCAGGGTTTCCAGAAGTAGTCTAGGGGGCAGAGCCTTCAGCTATCAGGCCCCTGTTCTCTGGAACCAGCTCCCAGTCTGGGTCCGAGAGGCAGACACAGTGTCAGTGTTTAAGAATAGACTTAAAACCTTCCTTTTTGATAAAGCTTATAGTTAGGGTGGGCACAGACTCGCCCTTAGTTATGCTGCTATAGGTTTAGACTGCCAGGGGGGCTCCCATGATGCACCGGGCACCTCTCCCTCTTCCTCTCTCTCTGCTTTCTCTCTGCTCTTTTTCAAAGCCAAAGTCAAAGTCCAAGCATTTTTGTCAATAATAATAAGCATATTGATTACAACCAAACTAAGACATGGCAATAAAACAAAGACATGGCAAAATCACAGACAGTGAAATGATAGATGCAATAGATAGATAGATAGATAGATAGATAGATAGATAGATAGATAGATAGATAGATAGATAGATAGATAGATAGATAGATAGATAGATAGATAGATAGATAGATAGATAGATAGATAGATAGATAGATAGATAGATAGATAGATAGATAGATGCTTTATTCATCTCCAAATTCATGAAATGATATGGTAGTAGTGCAAACTGGAGTCAGCTTATAAACTGGTAAAAGTGGCTAAAGTGGTTAAACTGATTAAACTGGTTAAATTGGTTAAATTGGTTAAAGTGGTTAATGTTAATACTCTTATGTCCTGTAAAGTGCATGTTACTGCCGGAGCCCCGGTCCTCTTTGTTCTCTCCAGTCTTGCAGGTTCCTCACTGATTCTGGTTGTGGTCCATCTGTCTGAGGTTCACTGGCCTGGTGGGGACATGATCTGTGTCTGTGTTGTGGAGAGAAAGGTCGAGTGGCCCAGAGCTCCATATGAGGACATCTAGAGATGCACCTGGACTCATGGACTCATTTCCATTACCTGTGATACCTTCACACATGGACTAAACCCATGAACTCAGCATGTATAATTCCCTATATGATTGATGATGATGTTCTCTGTACATGTGGCATCTATTGCACGTCTGTCCGTCCCAGGGAGAGGGATCCCTCATCTGTGGCTCTTCCTCAGGTTTCTTCTTTTTCCCAGAAAGGGTTTTTTTAAAGTTTTTCCTGACCCGGTTTGAGGGTCTAAGGACAGAGGGTGTCACAACTGTACAGATTGTAAAGCCCTCCTGAGGCAAATGATGTTTGTGATTTTGGGTTTTAAATAAATACATTTGATGATCAACAGTATATAAAAATGGACAACATGACAGCTCCCTAAAAGTGAAGCCAAGACATCTGGATCCCCCCTGGTGGCTGGCTGCAGTACAGCTCATAAACCCCACCTCCTCCATGTTAGCAGATGGGATTACATTTCAAATAATTTTTCATGGTTCCTATCACCCTGATGTTTGTTTCTGAGTTTATGTTGTTTCTCATTTTGATTTTAGTGAGTTATTTTATGTTATAAAAATTGTGTAAAGTATCATGACTGACAGTTGTCAATCAAAGTGAAGTAGTCGCAGAGTAGAAATGTCGAGAGGAGATAAAACTTTTAACTTGAGAGGGTGATTAGCTAACTGTTGATAATTATTGATTACTGATTGAGCTGGGTGGGTGTATTGGCAGGACCTCAATACCTCGGCTCCTTCCAACTGATGCTGACTCAAGTCACATCACTTGAGAACATTTCTTATATATAATCTTTATTTATAAAACTTTTTCACATTATATGCAGTGGTACTCCCCAACACCTGTAAATAGAATTGAATCAATTCTATTGATCATCAGTTTATGTAAAAACAATCAAGACATTATTTAAGATTGTACTGGGCATTTTTCAAAATTTTTGGACATTTTGTGGAGTAAAAACAAAATAATAATTTTGGAACTACTTCTTTTATGCTGGCGTGTGCACCTGTTCTTATTACTTTATGTTTTTTATCTACTACTTCCCAGTTCAATCCCACATGCTCTCTGCCCCACCTCTCTGTCACCTTGACAACAAGCAATTACTTTGAACCCATGTGATCCAATGTATGTTTTATTATTCTCTTTCTGTAGTGTACTCTCTTTGTTTATGAGTGTTATGAGTGTGTGGCAACCTGCCAAAACAGAGAAGACCTCATTGTCACATTGTTGTCTATGCAATCTGACAGGCTGTCAGCAACACTATCTCTTCCTCTGCTAACTAACTCTCTCTCTCTCTCTCTCTCTCTCTGTCTCTCACACACACACACACAAACACACATACGCACACATTTATACAATCAGTGTATCTTTTCTATCTTTTCTTTCTCTGTCTTTTTTTTTTTAGTTTAATTTTAATGACCCATGTCTGTCAGGACCTGAATAAGTCCTGTGGTGTGTGGCGATCACACACAGGCAACAACGAATGAGAGGCCAGAGTCTCCCCCTTTGTATTAATGTGCATCAAATATTTATTAATCAATAGTGAGCAAAGTTTTTGATTATGACACAGTTTATTCTCAGACATGTATCTGGTGGCTCTCAGCCTAAATGTTACAGTTTTGGTGGAAACACACATTGAGCTCAGTTTGCCAACAGCTCAGCTCAAATTGACCATCGACCTAAACCCCCCACTAACATTACAACATTACAATATAGTACTGCTATTATGTCAAAAATAAGGTAATTTTTTTGTAGCAGGGATATTTTTTGGATGGAGTACATTAAATGAAACTAAAGTAATTCCAATAATGCAATACAAACTATACATATTCTTAATACACACTTAAAATGATAGCCCCAGATAGAGAAAGCAACAGTGCTTGTTGATCCTGTCTTCTGCATTTGGCCAAACGTCCTTGTTGTCATCACACCTTCTGTCCTCTCTTACACACCTGGGAAAGAGTCTTTTTATGTCTGATCCATTACAGGCAAATCCTCTTTAGGTATGTCCAGACTTAGAACATCCAGCAACAAGGAGCTTATGCATTTTTATTTTTAATTTCTTTTTGACATAGAAATTGCAAAATGTAGATGTAGCTAACTGCAATCTATTTTATATTAACTTTGTGTTATGTTGGGTTTTGAATGTAAATAACAGTTTTGATAATAGACATGAAAAACTGACTTTTTGTCCCTGGTTGAGTTTGAGTGAACTGTGAACTTCAAAATATGTTGTCATGGAAAGCACATTTTATCAAGGCAATGAAAAATGATCTACATCAGTACACTGATAAAGTCATGTTGATTGACAGTGCTTTCTACAAGCAAACAACCTCATAGCTGTCAGTCAGCACATTTCGATTGAAATATTGCTTAAACCCTGACTGGTGCATAGATGTGTGTGACATCAGACTGTGTGACATACAACCCAAATCCAAAATGTTTCTTTGTTTAATCAGAATTAGGGAAGTCTTGAAGAACAGTATGAGTAAAATATTTCCTGCCATTCATGTTTGTGGGGAGACAACAGGAAGTCAGCCAGCTCAAGGAAGTCTCTAATGCACAGGCTCCTGATGCAGCCAGGGAAGGACTGTAGGGCCTGGTTTTTTGGGAGGTAAGAACTGAGTGACCTTAAGTGAAATTAATGGGGTTTTCTAAATGGACTGTGTTTTTAATGCAGAAGCTGCTGTTGAAATTGTAAGTCATGTGACAAGCTTGGGCACAGAAAACACCATGCAGTATACAACAATTAGAAAATAACAGCTGGAATAAGTGAGCGTCACACTCAGAAATGACTTCAGCTGTCAGAGAAGGACTCCTGAAAGCCCACATTTATGTAGCTTGTCTTGTCAGTCACTTATTCACACATTCTCCTGTCAGGGTCTTGAAAATGGCTACAGCTATTTTCTCCAATGGTTAGCATTTTTTTTCTTTTAGTCTTTTTGAGCTCCTCAGCATCTCTTCTTCACTTTGACATCATTTTATTTCTTCCATGGCAGCAAAACACGCCTCACGGGCCATCAGAAACTCCTGCAGAATAAACTGTGCTAACAGAACACCTTTAGGGCTCACTGACTCTAACACTATGGACTTAGAAAGAAAGGAAGAAAGGGAGAGCTGGCTGAGCCACATTAAGGCCACAAACAACCCATAATGTCACAGTCTCTCTAGGAGCTGGTGTTACAGTGGTACCCGTCTGAGAAGAATGTTCAGTCTTGTGAGCACTGAATTATTTAGTCCTTCAATATAAGATAACCCTCACATTTCAAGTGTGACTTTCATCCTCACAGTAATACAACCTTGCTAGCACATTTCTCACCATTGTTGTCGTTTTATCCATTGAAACAGCATAAAGAGAGGAGTTGATAATATTCCTCAGTAGCTGCCACATGCAGTGAAATGAACTACAGGATTCAATGCAGTCCTCTGCACCAGAGCAAAAACGGAAGAGAGAAATCTGTCTGAGCGAGCCAAAAGGGAGAAAGAGACAGAAATCACTCAGGGGACTTCACATGGCGGGTGTCAAATATGAGCACCGAGGTAATGTTTGTTTGTAAAATCTGGTTTTCTAATTTGTGAGGTAATTCGCCCTCATTTTGTCACAATCTCTATCAGAGGGTGTTCAGTGTTTGGATGCTGTTCACGTTTTCTGTAGGTCTTGCTGTAGGTCCAACTGATATTTTTTGGTGTGGAAGAATAAAACTCCACTGTGTTATCTGGTGGCAGAACATTTTCAGACAGCATTACAGGAGCGACTTGATGATGGTCTGCCATTATGAGATAAAACATAATCTCAGCTCGATCTCAGCAGTGTGGTTGCAACATGTGAAAAGTTGTAGATTTCTCTGTGTTTTAATTAGAGGCTAAATAACTGGAGGTCGATAAACAGAGAGGCTAATGGGCACAAAGGCATGTTAAATGGTGATTTCTTTTGCCACCTGACCTAAATGCTGACTGATGTGTGTGTTGACTCAGTGTGGGTGTGATGAATTTTGATATCAGTTAAATGTACATAGCCTCATAGTGTATAAATGAGACTGGCTGTTTGGTATGCTTCACTATACTGGGTGACATCAACATATGTAATAGGCACCAGTACCTTGGGAGCATATGCTGGGGTTTTAATTAGCAGTGTCTTGCCATATTCATAGAGCTTTACAGGAGTTTTAGAGAAGCGCAGTTCAGACCTGGAGTCACGTCATTTTCTATTCAGATCACTTCAAAATACTCAAGTGCAAACTGCAACTCATTTCCTGTCACACAGGCTTCCCTGTCAGCTATGTGAGATGGAAATGGCAAATGACAGCCTGCACATGAAATGATTTACAGTGAAAACTTTGGGGCGTGTTACCAAGTGCTGGAAGTTAATGAGTGACTTTTTGCGACTGACTTATGAAGACCTCACATTCAAATCCTGTCAAATGCAGCTGTATGACTGGCAGCAGCCACTAATATAGACTCCTACTGAACATTTGGACTACCTGTAAAGAGAGAGTTGGAATAAGAGCAGTAAAGGATTATGTAGAAAAAAATAACATTAGACTATTAAGCACATATGTGTACATGGGAGTAAAGCTCTCTCTAGCAAACAGCTTATGTCACTGGCTAAAGGCAGGGCTGATACACTGCTGGGTAAACATTGAACCACAGCTGAATGATTATAACCTGTAATAAATACAGTACATGCCAATTCTAGTTTGGAAACACCCATTATAATAAGTCATTTACTTCTACAAGGAAATGATTATGGGATAACATCAGCTCTCCTGTTGCACATTTCAGCTCTTCACATTTGACATCTATTGGGATATTAACTTTATAATATAAAAAAAGCTATTCTGATTGTGGAAAAGTCTTTGGGAAAATATACTGTCTTTCCCCTCAGAAGTTTTAGGGTTGTGTTGTCTCTGTGTTTGATTGACAGCAGCCGGCAGGCTGAGCGCCGGTAGGCGAACAAGAAAAGAAAGCACACAAACTTGCACTGGAGTTTACAAGCCGTGGACAGTGTGTAACTCAGGGAGACTCTGATAAAATGCTAACATTACTGCTTTATGCAAAGACTTTATTGGCTGCATGAAAACATGACCTCCAGCTACACAGATAGAAACTAGTGGACTTCCATCTGGTTAATGCAAAACTAGCAGGCTCCATCATGAAACCAACAAAATCTCAATTTTCCCCCTCTGCTTTCAGACTTTTGATTCTCAAAGGGCAGGACAAGTGGTTAACTGAGCAGATATGTGCATCGTAGCAGGAGCAGGATTACTAAGACTGACTTTGAGCAAAGTACCCAAACTGTCCAAGTTGGGTAGGGACTTCTTGGGCTTCTTAGAGTGGCCAAGATATTCACTGTTTTGGGAAGTACTACATATCCACTCTAGCATTTTTAGTGTGTTGAATGTATTAATTGCGCTTGTTTTACCAGTTTACCAGAACTAAAAGTGGTGGATCGAAGCACAAACCAACCAACGCCACCATCCCTAACGCCTGGTGTAAGCGTGGCTAAAACCCAACTTCAGCTGTCTTGGTAAAGCACTGTTCCACCACGAGCCTCAAGAGCAGCTTCAGGGCTCTAGATTCTGTCCCCTCATTTGTTTTGTTGATGGTAGTGATGTGTTGGGTTGAGATCTGGTACCGTGAAAGCCATTGCATATAATTAACATTATTTTCATGTTTATCAAACCATTTACTGAGTCTTCATGCACTGTTCAGAAGCATCTGTTCTGTGTCTCCAGTCATTTATTCACCATTTGCCTAACAAGACCCTGATAGATTTGGACTCATCAGGATTACACCCCACTTCTTCTATCCTTACAGTAAACACTCTGAACAGTGTACATTAAGTATGAATGGTGCTTCTGAATCTGCTGTAGCCTATATACATGCATTCTTTACTGTCTAAGCCACAGGGTTTAGTGGAAATTAAGAAGAAGAATGCACTGGTGCTGTTATGAATAGTTTGTTTACCCATGCTACCTGTCCTTGATCCAGACCTACAGCACTAACAACATAAAAGCATGCAAAACACTTAATGAGAACAAAAAAAAGCTCCTAACTACTAATTCTATGCAGTGAATAGTCTCTAATACACTAACTTTGGCTCAAATGTGCATGTAATTTTTCTGCAATACATCTATCACTGTGTGTGTGTATGTGTGTTAAAGAGAGAGTGTGTATCTCTGTCTGTGTGCGGGCTGTACAGTAGCATAATAAATAGCCCAGTATGAAATAATGATGAGATTGAGTGTAAAACAGTGACATGAGGGAAAAATAGGCCTGAATGATGCATCAACCTTCAGCTAAAAATGTGCAAATGAATTCAGTGGACTTGACATTCATCGAATATGAGACTGTAAGATCAGAGGAGGTGTGTGTGTGTGTGTGTGTGTGTGTGTGTGTGTGTGTGTGTTAGATATAAAAGCAGAATTGAGAGAGAGAGTGAAAGAGAGAATCTGTTGGTTTGTTCAAGGGTAATAAAAGTTAATAAATCTTTGTTTGTCTGGATTTTTTTTTACAATATTATTCAAGTTTCATCTTTTCTCATCTTGGTGAAAATGTCTACCTGTTGTCCTTTCGTTTCCTGAATTGATTTGTTGAGATGTAGATTATGGCATACATAACACATACATATTATTAATCAAACACATTAATGCTGTCAGAACTGGGTGTGGACTGTGTGATGAAATACAACAACATTTTGACTGTTAATCTTTCTTTAAAAAGTCAGATTTATTACATCTTTGGTCCAGAGTTAACAGAGCTGTTTCGATCCACTGTGGATGACTGTGGGATGCAGTTGAAAGCTCCGGAAACTGATGAATATGCCAAGACTTAAAGGAATAGTTGTAAAAGTGTTTATTTGTTTTCCTGTCTGTTGAATATAAGGCTACAGCCAGCAGCTGATTGAGAGACTCATGAGACAGTCCTCTCTGACCTGTGAAGTGAGGGTCATGTACCACCACTCCCACTAACAAGCTGATCTGCTAACACGTACTGCCAGCTGACCACTATTGGCTGTGCAGGATGTTTTTACGATGTTCATGCTTGTATGAATATTCGTAGCGGATACACTGGTATGTTATAATCTGGCTTGCTGCCAAGTCTGTTTCTCTCATGATCATAGTTTTAATATTTTCAGTCAGTCAATCAAAACTTAATCCAAGTGAAAGAATCAAGAAACAAGTCAGGATGATTTCCTGCTTTTTTGGCTTGGTAGTTGGCACTGACCATGGACCGCAAAACCTAAATTTAAAAACTACAGAGTGGTTTTACATCATCTGCTGTTTTATTTCTCAGCTGGAAACAATAATTTATTGGAGTCTCTGTTGGTTGCTTGGCAACCTCACAGTGGCAGGTACTTTGCCTATCCAGGAAATAGTCCAGTACATAAGATAAGCTAAGTGATACTGGCCTTCTCATCTTACTTTTGAGAAGAAGCAGCGAGGTGTATTGGTCTATTATGCTAATGCCTTTTATTATATTGTATATATGTCAAACTACTCAGAAAGATTTTATTTCCTTTTCTTTTGTTAAATGAATGGCTGAGATCTGGGAGAGTTGTCCCTGCAATAGGTCCAGTGGGACAAAAACACAAGCCATCTACAGGTTTTAAACTTAACAGCTCTAAATTTATTTGCAGGGCAAATGAAGCTAAACAATAAAATGATCATCCAACCTGTTTTTATGTCTGACAGCTTGTGTTTCTTGTAGTGTCAAGCTCTGGAGTAGCAGTGTCACCATATTTTAGATCTTTAGTGAGTACTGATAGAAAAGATGCCAGAAAATAAGAATGTCTTAATAAACCAGAATTATACTTTATCTTAACAGAAATGTATTATAGACTTGCTTGAGTAATACAGAATATTTGAGAGTACAGAGAACAGAAATTTAGAGGTTGAACACCCAGTCTCACCTGTTTAGTACAGATCAGATGTTTACGAGAGGAGACTATTCTTTTTACAGCAAGGCAAAAACACAACACATAACCACAATATGAAAATTATAGATGTTAAAAAGACACAATACAGCATACAATGAAAGGCTGTTGTACAGTAAAAGACTAACAATAAGAAAAGGAATAAGGTGGAGTTAATGGTGTATTAGAGCACACGAGATAAACTGAACCTGTGGCACCTCTCTCTCTGACATTGTATCAAGCAGAATATCTAAACATTCAAGCAACTGTAGTTTGTAACTCTGTAAGTCCTTCTATTTAGTCTTTATAAGAAGTAAAGAAACATTTATTGCATAGTGTTTAAGCCACTACAGTATAATGTTGCTGTAGGCAGATAACTGTTTCTTTATTATATTTGTTCACAACTATAACTCCACCTGTGAAGGGAGGTGGAGGTAACGTATTAAAGATAATGAATAACAATATAGTGAAACACAGATATAATGATATAAAATATCTCTTCATACAAGTTAGAATCACCAACAAGCACTGTACACATTGATAAACACATATTTCAGTGTTATTATAAATACAAAACATGAATTATATTTGACCATAAATCAGTATTGGACTGCTGTCGACGTCTAACTCAACAGTTATTTTTCCTCTAGATTGGATGTGACATGGAAGGGTGTTTTTCTTTTCTCACCAAAGAGGAACTCTTTTGCAGTCAGTGGGCTGAAAGCTTTTGTATTTCTGTTTTATTCACTTAAAATTGTATATACAAAATTAAAATAAAGAAAAAAAAAATTAATGGGAATGTAACTGTAGTCTTTGCTTGGCCATCAATTGTAGAGATCTGTGTTTACAGCCTCAGTTAAGCAGGGTCAGTTTAGATGTCAATGAATTCTTATTCTTATTATCATTATGATTATTATTCTTGTGGAATTATATGTCTTTATTTGATATTGACAGTCAAGAGTAATCAGGAAAGGTAAAGAGATGGAGATTGACCTAGACCAAAAGGATACCACTAAAATATGCTTACTAAGATCAACTTGTGACCAAAAAGCATTAAAATCACCTTTCACATGTCAGTCAACCCCTCCTGTAAACTTGCCAGTGTCCTTCAGCAAGAGACCGAACACCAAAATGCTCCTCGAGACGAGGCTAGTGCCTTCCATAGTTAAAATGTGTGAGTGTGTTTGTGTGGGTGAATAAAAGCACATTGTCCAGGTATGGCAGGAAAGTGTTTTCAAAATAAACAAATAGATGCACACACTTGAAAAAGATTCATATTGAGAATAATTCTCAATGAATTGAAAATACATAACAAATGAGTTAATTTGCAGGACATAAATGATTAACCAGGTGCATATAATAAAAAGTCCAAATATTGCATGAAAGTTTCTAAGTGTGGCTGAGAAGGAAAAGTTGGTGTATAAAAACAAAATTTAACAAAGTGCAATGTGAATAAATCATGAGCTAAATGGCTAAGTGGCTTAAACATCACTTCCACTGCGGAGAGGAAAAATGGTGGCAGACGAAAATCATCAGATCTGTGTTGGCCGAAGAGGTTACTGGAATTTTCCTGCCAAATATGCCAAATGCCATATTTCATTAACGGTTTCTACTCTTTGAGATGTGAATGGATCTCTTTCTTTTAGATAAGCTCATTGTGTCTACTTCTTCTGCAGTGGTTTAACAAATCTGACTGCAGAATTAGCACCATCAGCTGTTTATCTCGATGTGTCCATCTCCTAATATTCTTAAAAGACAACCCCCACCCCAGCCACAGCCTGCTCACCCTGCTGCCATCTTGCAAGCGATACAGAAGTACCTGCAGCCGTACCACCAGATTACAGAGAAGCTTCTTTCCTGTGAAACTTCTCAACTCATCCTCTGTACTGCAGCATAAAAACATGATTTTCTTGTGCAGCATAAAGTGACCACAAATTGCATTTCATTGTGCTGTAGAATTACCAGTAAATGAACCTGGAACTTTAAATATTCACAAAAAACATGTATTAGTTTGCTTTTTCTTTTGCATTTTCTGCTGATTTTCTGTTCATTTGGTTTCCTCTGCGTTTGGATGACAATTTGACTTGTGAGCCAGCGTGCACAATACATGGACCCTGCAACTAAAGCAGCTAAGTCAGCTGAATGAAGCCATCATTCATTTTATTGTGTGCACCTACAATTTTACTGCTGTGACATAACGTCAGTGATGGCTGCATACCATTTGGGTGTGCTTGTCCCAGGGCCTTGGTGGTGTGCATGCTGGCTCACTTGCTTACTGAGACACTAAAGCAGAATGGACCTACTGTTAATGTTATCAGTTACCCCCTGTGCTATTCAATTCAGTGCACACTTTATGGTGCACATACTGCAGAAATGTACCAACATACAGAAAATAGTAGCTCCCGTAAAATGTATATCCATGACTTTGGTTGGTAAAATGTGCTTTGTAGGTATTCTTTCTTTTTATAAGCTGCTGACAGCCAAGAAATGTGTCAAGAACACTGAGCATGTTTTAATCTTTCTTTAATTTTATTAAACAGACCAAATATTTAGAATTCTAGATTTCTCTCACTTTCCTAATTCCTCTCAACCACCCTACAACCTCCTCCCTCAGGGAAACTGTCTGGATGATATTAATACCATTCAGAATGTACAAGTGCAATTCAGTGATCACAGTGTTACAGTCACTGGAATGTCTTTTATCAAATCTGTCCATAGTTTGAGAATATTGGTTGCTTTCCTGGAGATGGTCCATACTGCTTATTCTTTGAGGAGTCAGTGGGGCTGGAGTGAATCCCATATATTAAATATCCAATAGACATCCTAACCTATGTTTTAGTAATAAATCATTGGAGGTTTCCAGAGCTGAACTGTAAACCTTTTGTCTATAGATTTTGCACAGCCCTGCACAAAGAGGACATGTGAGCAGGGTTCATAGGAGAGTGTGTGCTGTTCAGAAGACTGAAAATATGTGACAATATCATTCAGTTTCTAAATGGAAACTGTTTTTATTATATATAGTGCTGTACACGTTTAGCAGAAAAGAACTCTGCTTCATCTGTCCTGCGGGGTGGAATTGGATTGAGGACATCTTGCTGTAATGACCCTGATGGTGGTCATCAACCAACCAAAAGAATCACAACTAAAACCTCAAAGCAATATTATTTCTTTTACCATACATGGCATAAAACTACTACAGCCAACATTACAGATTGCTCCACTGTCATTACAACTTCATGCACCCAATCTTTGTTCAAACCCACAGAACTTTATTATAAGTTGTAGAGGAGATCACAGTTTCCAAACAAACCACATCTGTCAGCCTGATGTTTGAAGAAATGTGTATGAAATTATGCAGCTGAAAAAAAACCAACAAGTCTTAAGTTGGAATATTTCGCTCACTGAAATAATCATATAGCTACAATGAAGGCATGAAGTCTATACTCTATATTCAGGTTTTTCCTGACATGACTTTTACTCTAATTAAAGCATTAAATGGGACTTTTCCATGCTATAATAGCATTATCTGTTCCGGTGGCAGCAGACATTTAATCATCACAAAATATAATTACACATCATTCTGTAACTACTAATGTAACCAGAGAAAAGTAATGTACAAAAACTACAGCACTAAACACTTAGAAATGATCCACTTAAATATGTAATCATTTAATATCCATTTCATATTAATTCCCATTCTTTGAATAAACCAAGCAAATGGTCATATATGAGAACTCTTATAATACACATCATATTTCTGTTAGATTATATATATTGAGCAGCTCAGACACTTTTAAAGTGAAATATTGCTCTATGTCACGAAAGGTTAAAAATGAGAAATTAGCACAATATTTTTTAATATTTCAGCTTTGTGTAGCCCGCAGTTTGCTTAATAAATTCCTTTTTGAATCCTCTCTCTCTCACACTGGAAAGCTATAATACCTAAAGGGCTGGCTGTTTTTACCCAAGAATGGATTGCTGTGCTATGAATCCATAATGTAATCCCCGACATGAAGAGACACACATCATTCAAATGCTACAGTACATTGCTATTTCACCCCATCAGATATGTTGGAAAGCTCATGCATGGAAATCTAAGAACTGTATGAGGTAGAAGAGACTGTGTGTGTCTGTATATATGTGTGTGTGTGTATATATATATATATATATATATATATATATATATATATATATATATATATACACACACACACACATATATATACATATATTTACATATACATACATGCTAATGCATGTTGACATGCATATATGGTGCAGCACAGGCATGGTGTGTATATGTTTGCAGCTGTGTGCTTCCATCTGTGTTTATATCTGTGTGTGAGCATGTGCGAGTGTATATGTAGACAAGTATTTAAGTGTATATGTGTGTTTGATTGGTTGGGTGTGTATGTGCATGTGGTTTAGTGTGAGTATACTGTGTGTGCCTGTGTATGTGTGTGTGTGTGAGTTTTATAGTGAGGAGCTATGTGTGGGGGAGGAGAATGCGCAAGTGAATTATGCCTTTTTCAGAGGGGAGGGGTGCATATATGTATGTGTGTATGTGGGGGATGGGCAAATAGTACACTGTATGTATGTTCACTAAGTATGTGTGGGCTGGTCATGGTGTGTGTGTGTGTGTGTGTGTGTGTGTGTGTGTGTGTGTGTGAGAGAGAGAAAGCAAGCAAGAGAGTGTGTTTAGAATTTATAAGAAAGAGAAAATACATTTTATGATACCTCTGTGTGTGTATAAACTCTGCAGTGTGTATGTGCATTTCTGTGTACTCCATGCTTATGTTTCCAAAATGTGTGTGTGTGTGTGTTTGAAGTGTACTGATATGCGTATATGTGTAAATGTACAGTTGTCAGTATGTCTGCAGGTACTTAGTGTGTGTGTGTGTGTATTTTTATATTTGATATGCATGTGTGAACATGTGTTTAAGTGTAGTGTATGTGTGACAATCGGTGTGTGTGTGTGTGTGTGTGTGAGTGAGAAAGAGAGAGAGAGAGAGAGAGAGAGAGAGAGAGAGAGAGAGGGTGGGAGAGAATCTCTTTGTTTATGTGCATCTGTGTGCATGCCTTTATCTCCAGATAATGGAATTGTGTTGTTCTATCATTAAAGATCATCCGGACAGGCTGAAAACAACATTGTTTCTACTTTGATTTGTACTGTGGTCTCATGTTTCTCAGACACACACAGTCTGTTTCATTGTGTCATGTTGTGTCGCATTAGACCATTCATGGATTCTCTTGTTGTCTAAATTCATTTGATGATATAAATGATTTTTGAATTGTGTGACTATATATTCTTCCTCAAAAACTGAATTAAGGATGGAGCATAACTTATTATGTTTTAAATGAGCAAGAGGGTCACACATCAAACATAGTGAACTGTGGAATTGTACATTTAGGATCATGCCTAAAGTAATACAATTAACTTTGATGTTGAAAAAAGTGAAAAGCTTTGAGAAGTGAAAAGATTTGTCAGTTACTCTCAAAATAAAATTTCCTCACGAGAAGGGTGCCGCAACAGCTGTCACAAAGAGGGAGTAGGCACGATATCATTTAAATAAAAAAGTACTTTTCACACATTCTCTCATAGTGTTGCATGCTGATGCTCACATGAGAAGCCACAGAAATAGTTTTCAACAATAAAAATAAATAATTAAAGAGAGGTAGAGAGAAAGGTTCAACCCCTGGTCCCTTTCCCACCTCTGCACAGTTTGCCAGTGGAGCATAGTGGCAGTTTAAGTGCAGAACACAAAGCACTGACTGCTTGAACTCCCTGATGAAGTCCTGAACAAGAATGTCCACCGCAGGCAGAGGGACACTGTTGTGGCTGGTAATCCTTTTAAGTCCCCCAATTACTGAACACAGTTCTGCACAGAGAGAGTCTGAGGTGTGCACAAGCTTTCTGTCTATCAGATGTGGAGCGAGTGGAGAAAACATGGTAGGCAACAGAGGGCCTGTAGACAGGTGTTCAAGCTAGGTCTACACTAGCCTTTTAGTAGATACATACACTCAAGTTAAACACATATATGTAAGGTAAATACATGATGGAACAGAATTGTTTAATCACTTTAAAAGCTCTTGCAAGACAAGGCATCACTTTACAGCTTCTCCCTGTGAGGAGATACAATCACTTCTTTACTATATTTTTGCCCAGAGTCTCAAATTATTGAGTGACCAGCAGCTGTCGGTGTTAAAATAATGACATCCTAAAGGTCTGAACAGAGTAGTGAACATACTCCACTAACACCAGTGTTAATGCGCTGCGCAAACCACAAATTTGTCCATCCGTCTTTAGGCATTAGGTGTTCTTTGTGGTGCCTGCAGAATACTGTCCATTTCACAGCCACACACAGCTTGCTCGTGTCCATCTCAGTGTTAGAGCAAGCAAGCATGTGCCCAAGAAAGGACACAACAGCCTGGAACTGCAGCTTGATGGACAGATGGGTCTTCAGCAGCCTCTTCAGTGCTTGGTGCTGCCTCCAGCTCTCAAGAACTCTACAGAGAAGGCTTGATGGGGCTGCAAGACTCTATTGCACGGATCCAGTGGCATGACCCAAGCCAAGCTCTGCTCAGACATAAGCGCAAGAGAGAGAGAAGAGAGGTTAACTTTGGCTTTTTTGTTAACGAATCTGTTGGGCTGGAAGTTGAAGTGACAGCTTGGATTGCACGAGGAACTGTCAACAGGCAGGGCGTTGTGGCTAAACAACCAAAGGGAGGAGAAACAAGAGTGCTGGTGGAAGAAAAGTCAGGGCCATGAGCAGGAACTAGAAGTACAGGAATTGAAAAGATACTGAAATGTCAAAGTGAAACATACAGTATGAGCCCCAGCTGGATTAACCCTGGGGAAAGATATTCTGTCATGGCCCCATCGACCCCTCAACTCCAGCTGGGTGTGTATAGTGTGTTCACCCTAAAATCAGCAGAGTACACAGCCTTATAGGTCCATTGCTGTCATTTTGATATTTTTGTTGTACTTTGAGTGAACACAGTTTATTTAAGTTAATAAAAGCCTTAAAACTATCTTAGCTGATATCTACTCAAAATAAAATTAAATCTACTTTATGAAAACTGCAATAAAGTAATCAAAGTCAAAAAGTCCTCAGCACCAGTAGGCTCAGGGTTTCAGGGTGTAAGGCTTCAGGGAGCAGTTTCACTCACTCAGGTAAGGTACATGTAGTCTACAGAAACACCTGGATTAGATGGAGCACATCCTGCTGCTCAGCTCCTCTTTGTCAAGGTGGACGCAAACTGATTTGTCTGTTACTCTCAAAATAAAACTTCCTCATGAGGAGGGTCATACGGCCGTATTTTCTCCGCAGCACGCCGCTAAAGTTTCTTCTTGTAGTCAACCTAATGAGTCGAGCTGAAAAAGTTGCGTTTGCCTTGTTCTCTCCCAGCTCTTGTTTTTGTTCTGTTTTGTTTTTTCCTCTTCGCGGACTCCGCGCTTTTATTTTGTGACGCTGCGCACATCCGGGTCCGTCGGGACTGGCTCGTGCGAACTTCACGCGGGGGCTCTTTGTATGAAGGGCTCCGCGAGAGAGGCGCGCAGCGGAGCGATACAGAGTCCCGAGCAGGGACAGACCGGCTGCAGCAGCGTCCCCCGTCCGAGCCGCACACCGCCCCGGGACACCGACCGCGACCTCCGCGGGGACCGGCGACGCTCTTTAAAGTGCGCCTCTTTGTTTTTGACGGCAAGTATTGAAGAAGTTGTTTCACCGGGAAGTTTGCTAACGTTGCCCACAGCGAGCCGGTGTGGAGAGGACGAGCACCGAGCTCAACTCCGCCAACTCCACACGGTCCTCTTCTCTCACTCACCTGTGAGGAGAACTGCGTCAGTGTCCAGCAGGAGCCTGCTTTATTGGACCGCGCTTTTTCCGCTCAGGGACTGAAAAGAAAAGAACAACAACAGTGAGCTTATCTTGAGTGTTTTCTGACTGACGGACACGCAGGTAGCAGACGGACAGACGGAGCAGTGGATGTATTTTCAGCCATGGATGTAACAGTTTACCCGCCTCCTCCTCAGCCTCTGGCCGCCTCAGAGCACGCCCGGCTGGGGCAGCTCTCCTACCCCGACCCGGCCTTTGGGACCAACAAGGTAAGAAAGGAAAGAAATAGTCCTCAGGGGCTGTGCCTGGAGATGAAAGCCTCCACGGTGCTGTCCTGTCTTGATTAGCCCTCTCCTCCCTCTGTGTGTCCCTGCCCTGCCAATTAAGTGGTAATTAATTGCGTTATTTGGGCTCTAGTTATTAACGCAACCACTGACGGTAACTACATCCCGGTGTTACTCACGTCTCTGGACCGCATGCACTCACTGGATGATGCGCCCAGGCTGTAATTATACCCTGAGTTTGTTTTCAGAGATATAATGACACCTTTAATTAAAACTTCGCCACCAGTAACAGAGAGCTAATTAAGTTTAAATATGCACCGCATCATCAGGACAAACACTTTTGGTGAGGGTGAAATACACGAGGAGGGAAGAGTCTTTTGGTAAGCTGAAGGCTGTTTGTGTTTACTGGAGGACACAGCAGTGCCTCTCCTCCCTCTGTCCAGATACTTTAGTTAATTGGAGTCTGAGAAGCTCTGTTGTCTTTATCCCTCCAGAGCAAGGTCAGAGGTCAGGGTCAGATACAGAACAGACCTGGAGCTGGGAGTGATCCAGTGTCAGTAAGACTCAAACTGGATGGTTGGATCTGTGGGTCAGAAATTATTTTGAATCAGTGTATCAATGTGGTATCTATCTATCTATCTATATCTATCTATCTATCTATCTATCTATATGTACGTATGTGGGGTGTTTTTTCATAGTTTTTTCATGCAGCAGTGTACCATTAGACTCACAGGATCCAGTGAGACCATGCTCATTTGACAGTGATGGATTGCTTAATTATTTAACTAGGTGCAGCTGATGAGTGCAGCTATTAGAGTTAAGGACAGATTATTAACCCCTTTTCAGTTTTAACATAAGATCATAGTTTACATTTATTTTTTTCATTTAGATGGAAAATGTCATTTAAAATAGTTTTTTCAGTATGTGATAGAGTATTTCACTATTCCTTTCTATCAAACTGTATCTTTATATCTGTATATTCATATCTATATACGACAGCTGTAGTCAAGCTATTGGAGTTCACTGTCAATCAATTTTCAATTGCACTTCAATAACCTTTACTACATTACATGACATGCAGTATGACATTTGTGTTGCTAAAGCATATAAAGGAAAATAATGTGAATACTCTTTTCTCTCACACAGCAGGGCAGGGACTTGTACAGAAAGCAGGGATGTAAACCCAAAAACCCAATAGGTATCATGTAATATCCATTAAACTGCACTCTTCCAGATCTCTTTCTGTTCCTCTCACTGGATGGTTCTTACTCTCAGCACATCTCTTATAAGGACTGAGTGGTCTGAATACAGTGTGATCACTGACTAGCTGGCGTACAACTTAATGATTGATCGGATCATTCACGGGTCGGTTGTCTGATCTTACCCTGACCAGCGCACAGGCTGGTGTTGTTCTGTCACCCATCTGATTCAAGATTCAAGAATTTATTGTCATTACACAACAATTTACATCAGCAATCACTGGTAATGAAATTCTTAAATCCAAATCTGCAGCAACAGTGTGACATTGTTCTTACAAAAACTTTGTTTTAACCAGCGACTTTGAGTTCAAAGCCTCCGCCAGCCAACATCCGCCACCACTGTACTCACTTTAGCTGCATCCAAGTTCAGCACCCATTTCAAGCTGGGTATGTAGAGCATTTTGTTTGTGTATTGCTTTTTGAAATGTGCAGCTTTCTCCATACACCTCCTTGTGTGCAGAACAAATAAATGTTCAACAATGCATTGTACAAAGAAAGTAGAGCTGCCTACCTCCGGCTGTAAAAAACTCCAATTTATTTTACAGAGACAGCAACAGACAGATCTTGGAAAACAAAAAATTAATCTTTGGAAAATCATTTTGCTTTAAGTCAGGACATTTAATTCAGGTATCATTCCAAAGTTTGAAATGCTCACTTGTTGTATACTACCTGCAAAAACACTGATAATTATTATCTAGTAAATTAGATTCCCCATCAGTTCTGGAGCTCACTGACCTCTGACCTTAATAAGTGCTGATTGGACGTGATTGGGATTGGGCTGGTTGTTTTTATGAGCTTGTTTATGGTTATGTACTGTGTCTTATTTAAACCACAGTGTTGTTACATTTATTGTCTGAACTGACCGTGCTGTGTGCCAATATTCAGGCTCTGAATCTCCCATAATGTGCAGAAAGACTCTGCACACTGAATCACACAGTGCTGTTGTCAGTGAGCGTGTTTGCTTCAGAAAGAGGGAGCGAGAGATTGAAGATAGAGGCTGGGGATGTAGCTTGAGAGAGGGGGGAGAGAGAGAGAGAGAGCAGAGGTGTGGTGGTTGGGGGTAGGGACTGGAGAGAGAGAGAGAGAGCTGTGTGGTTGGGGGTAGGGACTGAAGAGAGAGAGGGAGAGAGCGAGAGAAGAGGTTTGTTGGGGGTAGGGATGTTGTAGATGAGAGAGAGAGAGAGAGAGAGAGAGAGAGTAGTAGTGGGGGTGGGGCCACTGAGGTTTGTACTATATTTCTCTCTCTGTGTCTTTTGATTCACGGCTCTGTCGGCCTGATAGAGGAGATCATATTACTGTGTGGGGGAACAGAGAGAGACGGAGGGTATATAAAAAGGGAGAGAGGAAGGAGGGAGAGAGACAGGAAGTAGAGAAAAGTAGGAGGCACAGAAAAAAAATGAGAGAAAAGAGGAACAGAGTAGAGACGTGTGTGTGTGTGTGTAAGATAGAGGGGAGAGGCGTGTCCCACAGATGTGTTAATGTAAAGATGTAAAACCAGTGGTGGTGTATATTTTCCATTTCAATTAAAAATTCTCTGCGCTATTACCCCTGAAAAGGCAACATGTCCCAGCACACTGTGCTGTTGATCAGGAGCTGGATAACTAGGCTAATGTTCTTTAGAAAAAAATATGAGTTTCTTGGAGGGTTTTTAATCTGAAATGAGTTTCTTGACTGTCTTATGCAGTTCAGCTTTCAAAGCCAGACTAGTGTTACCTTGTTACAGCAGGGAGGTCAGCCTCACTATGCTCTCCATTTGCACTCTCCAAATATGTTGTGTTGCATTGCTATGGCACAACCTATGAGCATAATGTTAATGTCCCAGCAGTGTAATGCTACACAGAATACACTGGAGACACTTGCAGCTTAACCACAAACAAGTTAAGGAAAATGTGTAGTCTTAGTTCAAATTGTAAGTAAGTCAGCACTGACTTAAAGCAAGAGAGCGGAAAAGATGGCTGTCTTAACATTTAACGGAAACCACAATTTTACCAGAACCTTAACCAAAGGCATTCTCCCTCCGCCCAACTTGGGTGCGGCACAAAATTATAGCACTTCTTACAGAAAAGAAATTGTCGCCAGAGAACATATTCTGAATATTCTTTGGCTTTAGACTGTTGGTCAAACAAAACAAGATTTGATGACATCTCCTGGGACTGTAGGAAATTGTAAAATTGTTTTCACAGGTTCTCTTTATTGACCATTTAATCAATGAATTAAGAAAATTCAGGAGATGAATCAGTAATAAAGTACTAAATTGTTAGTTGCAGCCCTACAAAATATATAAATGTAATTTGTAGGACACAAAGTTGTGGAAATATTGTCATGCTTTTGTTGATCCACATTGGGGAGATTCAGAAAGAGAAAACATGCAACTTGGGAATTACTCAGACCTTTTTTGATCATCTTTAGAGCTTTCATTTTAAAAAGCTCACAGCAATAATCAATTCTGCAACTGTTGCTAATCACAATTTTTTTATTTTTTCAATCTCTCGACTGAACCTCCTAGACATTCTTCTTCCCAAGCTGTGAACTGCCTCCAATATGTTGGCCATGGTTGGTGTCACTGTTTACCAATCCAACTGAACAGGACAACATTTGAGTGAAACTTCAGAGGTGGGCCTGTCTGGGAAATTTAGCTCAGTGTCTAGTCATTGTCTGAAGATGGTGGTTAACATGGTGGCCTAATGAGTCACTTGGTGATCTTGTTATGTAATCTTAAAAGCTTCCACTTCATCCTTTGCTTTACTACCTTTATAACCTTTAACAGCATCAACCCTTGACTGACATATTCTGGATCACTAAATGACAGATGGCCATGTATTTTTATTGCTACAGTGATGTGTACTGCAGGACAGATTGCCCTCTTCCGTGGAGCTCTTTTTTTAAACAAACATTGTTAACAGGCAAACTTGATGTAAAAAAGGTGTCAGACTCTGTCACTGCTGTAATGCATGTCTACAGTTCAGTAACATGGAGGGCTGGCTAGATGAACACAAGTGAGTCACACTGAGCTCTGACTGGGCAAGAGGTTAACAGAGGTTAATTAATTGTAACACTGCAATAATAAGTATATATATGCAATAATAATAAGTATTTGTGTGAAATGTATTTGTGGTGGAACAGTTTAAATACATAATTACTGAATTAAACATGAAAGAAAAGAAAAGTGAAAGCAGGAGAAGTAGAGATGGGCTGAATCTCAAGGGGTTAAGTAGAGTAAAGGAAGAGAGAGAGGGCGAGAGAGAGAGAGAGAGAGAGAGAGAGAGAGAGAGAGAGAGGGCCTTATATGTAAACATGATGATTGTGAAAGCTGGGTGAGGTATTTCTAAAGCAAATAGACAGTACAAGAGAACAGTGAGGAGAGAAGACGGTTGTAGTGAAGAACAGGAGAATATAGATCGCAGGAGATAAGCAGAAAAACTGCAGAGTAGTCGGGAGACAAGATGAGATTTGATAAATGTAGAGGAGCACGCAAGGGCTAGAAACCAAATAATAGCAGGAAGAGGACAGAAAGAAAAAAGTTATCAAGGGCAGTAAGAACTACAATACTGTATGGATCCTGTGAGGTTTAAGTGTTCCAGCACGTGTGGATTACTATAGGTCAAAAGGACAGCCGCTCAGTCACTTGTCACATAGTCGTCATCTTCATTATTCACAAAGACTTTTCAAATCATCGTAATCCTTTTAAATAACAGTCATAGCTGAAAGGCTGCTGGTTTCAGCTGCTCCTCTGAACACAGTGTGACATGAAGTTCGGTGCTGTTTATTTTCAGTGGGACTCTGCAGAATCACCTCTCAAAGGGCTGTGGAAAAGCACGCAATGTGGGATCGCTTAGCAACATGAACAAAGGGACGGGTTGAAAGTCAGGAAACTTTCATTTGTTTTTACTGCAAATTGATGCAGTAATCACCTACTAGCTCTGTAGCTATTGCCGGGAAAATGACAACAAAAATGTCATGCAGTGGTGGGATGAGGACGTTTATTCAGTTCTACTTCATTCATTCAAGTCTACTTTCCCAGGAGAAAGACACATTGACATGTCACAAGAGGAAAAATCTGAGGTGTAAGTAATAAAATGAATGACGGATAAATTCCGTTTAGCTTCTTCAGTTTCAGGGTCCTGCTATAGTTCATGCTGACTCACTGTCACAGTGCCACTTTACACAAAGCCATTTGTTTACATCAAGTGTGTGTTCACCTTCACCAGGTTACAGCCTCCTTCTATTTGCTGGAGTAGAAAGTTAATGTATTCCAAGATTGACAGAGGGCATGCCAACAAAAGGTATACATTTAAAAAGTGCATTACTATACCAAACTATGAATTAAAAAGAATTGGTCCAAACAAGTGCAGGGAGACAGATTTAGTTTAGACAGCCTGCTACACTCACACATGGCATATTGTGGTGCAACATATAACCAGTACACACTTCACTAAGAGACGTCCTGTTGAAGCCGCCCTTTCCTTTGGCCTCTGAGCTGCTGCGTTACAGCTCATTTGGAAACCCTTCTGAAACACAGCAAACACCACCACCGCTCATACAGATTGTCATAAACCGTGCCTCCACCCCGGCATCCACCTGTGGGCTCTGATTTTAAGTCACCTTGGGTAACACCACACTCTGCACCTCTTGGTGCTGGGCTTACTGTATACCAGTGGGGAACACGCTCTGTCTTCATGTAATGATAAATCTGCTCCACATGAGTTGGCGTACTGAACTTACTGTATGTTATGATCATTGGCAAGTAGCCATGGCATAAACAGGATGATCCACTCAACTGCTCCCTCATGGCAAAACTTACAATTTTTGAAGAACATTTTTTGTCAATCAGCATTATAAAAATTTATTTGAATGGATTTGTCAGTATATTTCAAATTGGCCATCTTGTTTGTACGCCGACTCAATCACCTCGACTGCTTGAAGGCTTCTTGTGATACAGATGCGGTGTTTTGGTAATTCAGTTTAGCTAGTTAAAAAGATGTATAGTACATCTACAGTAATTTTATCGTATCCTTTGGCCCTGTCCTGGTGTTTTTTTCTGTTTCACATTGTCCCATTGTCCTCTCCTACACTATTCTAACCAGCCAAAGTGTCGGCATCTCATCTAATTATCTATCAGAACACAATCAGTCAATCTGTCTGTCCGTCTGTCTATATTGGCTGTCATTCCTGCTACTGAACACCTCGCCAGACCCCCCCACCACCACCACCACCACTCTTCCCTCCCCTTAAGCTGCTGATGATTGGGTGACTTTCAGCACTGTTGCTTGTGTGTCAGTGTGTCTGAAAGCGTTTCAGTTGGTTGAATCATGGGGATGGAGCGATGAGGGACTCCTGGTTGGTGGAGGGATGCCAAATGGAACAGATGGGCGGAGATAGAGCGCTGCCAGAAGAGACTAATTATCGGGATTTCGTTTCCAAAACAAACATATTGCAATCAAATCACATACTGCAATCATTGCGGCATTGTTCTGTGTGTGTGTGTGTGTGTGTGTGGACTGTATTAGTAACAATGACTTGGATCAATTAACTTGTGGTGGAAGAGATTGGATCTGTTCCTGAGGAATTATTCGGGAGTTGTTGCCGTCCATTTTTCTTTAGCAGGCTTTTGTTCACGATCATACAAGGATAACTGTGGTGGTGTAGTGCTAATTATTGTGGATGGATTAAAATAAATAAGTCACATTTGAAATGTGTAAACTCGTGTTTGTTTTGACCCTCTTTCCTTGTGCTATCATAAACTATCTGTGACTTCAAAGTTCTGTGGTTTATCAGCTACGTGTGTTCAGTGCATACTGTTGGTATTGCCAGATTTTGGCCATTTAACAACTCTTATAATTTACATATAGAGAAAGACAACTGGGTTCATACAAGAGGATTTTGGTATTATCTGAACCTGAACTCACTTTATCCATGAGAGTTGCTTGTACAAATGATTGAAGTCAGATTCAGCTAATTCTCTTCCATAAATTGCTCGTCCTAACTTGATGCAATATGATAATCAAGATTCATTCACAAAAATGTTACTCAAGAGTTAAAAAAAAAGTTCAGCAACACCTCAGATATTAATTCAGCTAACATTGTGTCATCAGTGTAGAGCATCCATGACAGAAATAAAGAGCCAAGGTTTTGACATGAAGTTAGAGACTAAATTGCTTTACTTCAGCAAAACAGTGCATGATTTAAACTGTCGGTGCGCTCCATCAGAAGTGCCACATTCAAGCCCACCTCACACAGTGATTGTCCAGCTGTGTGGAGGTGAGAAAGGAAGCAGAGTTTGAGTTGCCTGCTTGGACCTGCCTGTTGTCTGATTGGATAAGAAGTTGTTGAATTAGAAAGCATGCTTACATTGTTGTAGAAATGAGAGGGTCCTTAGTAACAAAGATGAAGTAAATCAACAGACCTCAATGTTGTACTTTGACAAACAAATCAAGAGCAAATCCTCACAGTTCACTGGTGGATGGGAAATATTTCAGAAACTCCAAGGACAGTTTTGTACATGGAGATTCATTCAGATTGTGTTATTTGATCAGTCACTGTTCAGAAATGTTTAAATTAAACCCCTGTCTGTGTTTATTGGATGCAAAATGGAGCAATATTTAGACAGACAGACAGGCAGACACACACGCACACACACAACAAAACTATGATTAAACAGCTGTTTAAAGAAATGTAGAATTTCCCTCCACACACACTTGTAAAAAAAAATACACACAAAAGTGATATCTTACACACACAGTCTTGACATGGAGTCAGGGTGAATACAGTTTAGCCAATAAAACTTGGTTTATACTGCTGTCATGGAGACAGAGATAAGACAGATAAACAATTGCTGAGCTGAACCACCACAGCTGTGTGAATCTCCCTGCTCTCTCTCTCTCCCACTTTTTCTCTCTCGCTCTCTCTCTCTCACTACACACACACACACACACACACACACACACACACACACACACACACACACACACAGTCCCATTGGTCTCTCTCTCTCTCTTTCTCCATCTATCTCTTACTGTACAGACTTGAGCTGATTTATGTGCCCTGATGCAGTTTAGAGTCAACCGAAATCCATTCAGTCTGGTCCAGCCAAATAGTTTCACACGCCACCCAAACCCACGAGTGATTTAAAAAAAAAAAAAAAAAAACTCTCCAGCAATTTAATGGTGTCTTTTTACCACATTTACATAAAGATAGCCTCACAACCCGAGGCGACGTCATGTTTCCATGTACGACACCGACTTTATTTGAACAGGAAGTCAAACCCAACGTTGCAAACATTCTGCTGGCACGGCTTTTATTACAGTACATTTATTTGGAATTATAAATATACAACAAGCATGTCTATGTACACAGCGCTCCCTTAAAGCCATTAAATTAAATTTTAATCAAATGTATGATTTTATGCTTTAAAATCATAGTTTTTCAAAGGGGATTCCAACTGTGGAGGATTGAAAGTGACAAAATTAAATAAATAAATACACCATTAAATAATTAATTAAATGTGTAATTAATTAATTAAATGTTTCATGGATTAATTAAATATGGAATTAAATAAATACATGTGTTATTAAATGTGTTATTTATTAATTAAAATACCAATTCATTTTATGTAAAAAAAAAAAAGACTTATAATAATTATTTCACTATTTAATTAATTATTTCATGGTCCCTGTGTTGCTGTGTTTCATGAATTTATTTTATCTGTCATCAAAGTCAGTGGGCGGCGCTAAAGCCTGATTAACGCGAATCTAGTCTAATCCATTGCTTTGGTCTGAAGTGTTTCAAAACATGGCGGCTATGTTGATGGAGGACCTCCATGAGCTTTAAAGGGAGTTGGTGAGAGATATTTTAGACCTTGCTGAGTATGTGGAAGCAGGACCTGCTAACCCAGAGCATGTACAGTGTAAACCAGAGGAATTTATTGAAGTCTGTTTCATTTGAGTTATTTCCGCACTTTCCGACCAAGATAGCTCTGCATCAATCCATTATCTGGAATCGATTTGCCTTGACTTGATGAGCAGGGTAACCAATCAGGTGTTAGGATGTTCCCATCTGACTTTGATGGGCGAGTTTGACAGATAAAGTAAATTCATGAAACACAGCAACACAGGACCATGAAATAATTAATTAAATAGTGAAATAATTATACAAGTTTTTTAAATAAAATGAATTGGTATTTTAATTAATTAATGCCACATTTAATAACACATGTATTTATTTAATTCCATATTTAATTAATCCATGAAATATTAAATTAATTAATGACACATTTAATTAATTATTTAATGGTGTATCTATTTATTGAATTTTGTCACTTTCAATCCTCCATATACAACAGTGAGGTCAGATCATTCCTATTTTTTGAAGTAATTGTTCACTTTATAAAAAGATTTTCAGATTGAATACGAGTAATACTACTCATTCACTTTACTTCAAACCCTAAAATAATTCTTCCAGTTTAGTTAAACAGGGTATGAGCAGAAATTTACTTCTGAAGGAAAATGGGGTGAAGTCACCCAATTTACATCTGTGTTTTTACCCCCCCTTTCTCAGTTTTTCTCCTTTTAACTCCCCTCTTTACCGCTTTCTCCATCTCCTGATCAACTACACATTTAATTTTTCTCAACCTCTCCTTTCTCTTCCTCACTCTGCTCGATACACTGTATTTCTCTCTTTTCCTTTGTCCTTGTCTGTCATCCTAATAGTCTCTCTCCCCCCTTCTCCCCCCTTCCTCCGACCCTGACCCACTTAGCTGGCTGCTTGTTATTCAAACCTTTGCTTTACCCACACAAACACACACACACATGCTCACACACACACACACACACACACACACACACACACACACACACACACACACAGGAGCACCATAGATGAGAGAGTTAGAGACAGACGCATGAAGGGGGGAGAGAGAGAGAAGAGAGAGAGAGGGTAATTTGGTTTGACTACAAACCTCGCTATCCTTTTTAGTGCTCTCACTGTAACGTTGGAGATACACACACACACACACACACACACACAAGGCACAGATGCTATAAAAGTATTTATTTGAGAACTGCAAAACACTGTAACAAATGATCATTTTCACCGTTGATTAATGTGCCAATTATTTTCTCTATTAATTGATTAGTTTGTGAAATGTGAAAAAAGTAACTGTCCTTTGCACAAACAAGAGACATGAGACAAGAGGCACATGTGCTTGAAAAGTGATTAATTTTCTGTCGATCGGCTTGGATTGGATTAATCAGCAGCTCAAACAGTAATACCATAAAACAGAAATAAATGTAAAAATGTCTCATTTTCTCTGTTTTGGAACTTTTATCAGTACATTTAAAGTGAAAGAAACACCCAGAACAACACCTTGTAACAGAAAAGCCCCATCGCAACATTTATCATTTTTCCATTCACACAATCATTTTGTCTATGCAATGTCAGAACATACTGAAAATATGCATTATAATTTTTCACAGTTTAAGAAGGGGATTTTTTCACATTGTTTATTTGATTTGTCCAACTGTCTAAAACTTAGCTCAGCTCACTGTCAAACAAGACAAACAACATATTTTTCCTCACATTTAAGAAGCTGGAACCAGCAGATGTTTGGCAGTTTCTGCTTTGACAAATAACTAAAATAATGACTGAATGATCAAAGTAGTGGCAGATTCATTTTCTGTGGCACAACTAATCAGTGGATTGGCTAATTGTTGCCACGCTACTGTAAACTATAGTGTTCAGTGTCTTCATGCAGCAGGAATTAGAACAATAGTTGGATGCATGGCAACTTGAATTGTTTTAGAAAGCTTTAGCATCTTCTAAAAAAACCTGCCATGGATAACTCACCAGGGCACTAAACCAGCTATGACTCACCTAACGAGGTCCACAAAGAAACCAGTGCTTCCCTTCAAAATGAGTCTGTTGCATAACACATCAAAACTGAACTTTTTACCACCAAACATTTTTGTTGTTAATGACTAAGCCAGCCCAGTTGCCAGATACTCTTGCCACAATCTACATAACAAACAGTCATAAAAGTAGCTAAATGAAAAAACCACTTTCAGTTTTATTCGATCAAATTCTGCACTTGATAAAAACAATCTTTATTCCTTTCAATCTCTGGCTTGAGCTTCATTTCTCACTTCTCTTGAGAAAGGCAAACATTATTAATCAGCAATGTGTTAACTTTCCAGCCTAGCAGTTTAGATGTGTTTGAGCATAGAAACCTAATAAAATCAAAAGTTTAAATCAGCCCTCAGCATGACAAAACTCTGAACGTTTCAAACTGCTCTGGTTGAAACTGCATCATTTCATCTCAGTATTGAGTGGCCAGGCATAAATTAATCTTAAGCCACTGACAGCCACTGAGCTCCCTCCATAGAGTCTGTCTATCTGTTTGTCTGTCTGTCCCTCCCAGGGCCGATGAAGAGCGTGAAAGGTTCCACTCTGCCTCTCACACTGTGCGCCTGCCTGAAATCATTACTATTTCTCCCTTATGCCTCTTTTTTCTCTGTCCTCTGTCCCTTATATCTCTTCTCTTCTGATAGTGTCGCTTGAGAACTGTATTTAGCAGGGACACATTAATCGTTATACAAAGGAAAATACTTTGTTCAGTTAAAAGTGACATTTGTCAGTGCATTTGCTATTATAATTTCTAGTATTATTTAGTAGTATTTCTAAAAACTACAAGTCAGTTGTTTGTGTGTAAGCTTTGGGTTTTTTTTAATGATTTACAGTTTGTGATGCAGATGCATAAACCTCATCATCTATGGTCTTTTGGCATCAACATCAGGCTGAGGTTAGACCACTGACTTAAACAGGATAAGCTGGTTTAGATAAAGGTAGAGGCAGGCGGTCACACTGTCTGTGCTCCATTAGATTGTGCTGTGTGAAGGATGTGCCATGGCAGCACAGAAACCTGCTGAAATGGATGCATGCAGCACAGGAGGTGTCAGGCTGATCACCAAAAAATTGCAAGTTATTATATTATTGTTATTTACTCACTCAGATCTATGGTATCTTCTTCTTTCTAAAAGTCTTTGGGACATTATGTTACTTTAAGCTTATTGAGCGTGTGTCTGTGTGTGATTCCATGTAGTGTATCAGGTCTTGTCAAAGGTAAATGGAAGAAGCAGATTTGACAGTGAGGTCAGCATGTCTGCTCCTCTCTTCCTTTGTCTTTTCTGTCTGAAAAACTTTGTTTGCTCCTTGAGAGCAAGAATGAAGATCAGACAGACAGATGAAGATTTCAGTCTCTGTTACTCTCGCTGTTGTTTCACATGTGGAAATGTTTCATATAAAGCTTAAAAACTGTTAATTCTACAAGCCACACACTGCATATGTGTGTGTGTGTGTGTGTGTGTGTGTGTCACAGCACTGTTTTGGCTTTCTGTTGACTCTGTAAACCTATACTTCATTTGCATAATACCCAACAGCTGGGGAAATGGATAGGGCAGTTACACCTGTCTGTCCACCTGTCCACCTCTGTGTGTGTGTGTGTGTATGTGTGTATGTGTGTGTGAGTGTGTGTATGTGTGTGGCTGTAGTACGTGTACTGAGAGAGAGACCATGCTTTGCTTCTACGCACCTGTTCAAATGTTATTCTATGTGTGTTTGTGTGTTTGTCAACCAAGACAATAATTATGTAGCATGAATATCATGAATGATTTGAATATGGTTTGTGGATTCAGATATGTGTGTTTGTTGTTTTGTCCCTGGTGTGTGGTGTAGGGTTGTTGCTGGTACAGCAGTTTATAGGTTAAATCTTCACCTTTAATTTGACTACTGTTATATTAATAAATAGAATAATTGATTTCCCACTCATTTTGATAATACTAGATAATTGATAAATATTTATGGAATAAAAAAACCAAACATTTCCTGGTTACAACTTAAAAATGTATGGTCTTTTCTTCTCTTTTTAATAAAATACTTTAGGTTCTTTGCCAGACAAAATAAGCTCTTTTGAAGACATCACTTCTGAGAGTGTTTCTACATATGTTCTTAAATATCACACAGGTCTCCCAAGGCAGCACTTAACACTGTGTTCACACACTACCAGTTTATCAGCTGTCTGTGGAGCTGAAGATGACACCAAATAAACTTAAGTAACTTGTGTTAGCATGTTTAACTGTCTGTAAGCAGTGCTATTTAGCTATACCTAAAATGAAGCAACTGCTTCTCCTAGATGTCTCACAAGTATGCAGGTCAGTTTGCTGTATATAAGCATGTGGCAAACAAGAGACACTTTGGGTAAAAGGAAAAGAGAACATAAAGAAGATACAGAACTTGAAAATATCCCATAAAGAAAGTGTCATTTTAGCCAGAAGAGATACATATATTAGGAGAGAAGAGTAATCAGCAAATATTTCCATTAGTAAATGGTTTGAACTACTTTCTATGCAAAAATACACTGTATGTTGAATAAAACAAGCCATTATATACATGCAGATTTATTGGCAGACTATTGTGACATTCAAACCTTTGTTCTTCACAGAAGGATGGGTAGGAGAGATAAGAGAGGAGAACAAGGAAGTAAAAGTCCACAATGCATACTAATGTGTGTAATGCAGTACGTTGTCATATTTCTCAATTTGCTCTGTTGCACAGGAGTGCACATGAGAGCAATACAGTTAGCTGTTTTGTACTAATAGGAAATGATTGAATATGTACATTAAGGGATGTCAGTCACACACTGACTTTGGAATATTTGTAAATCTAAGATTTAATAAACACACTGACAGTTTGAGGATTAGATGTTGTATTGATCACCACAAAGAGCTGGTGTGTAGTATGAGTTGGGGACACGGTTTAAGGAAGCTGAGGAGAGTGGCAAGATGGAGTGAAGGGTCTCTTTGAAGCTCCTTAAAATATTTTGTTTAGGTGTCGCTTTTGTTGCAAGACCTTTGTTTAAATCTAATAAAAATTTTCAGCATGGCTTATATTTTAATTTATGTAGCTAGGTATAATGTACATTCTTCATCTTTGATATTGTGATGAACAAATTTCCACCCAAAACTTTCACAAAATCTTAAATGTGATTTCTTGAAATCTACAGTAAAGATAAAGGACAAGGGAACATAGCAATCTTTAGAGAGCCAAATTTGGAGTCACCACTGCTGAGCCAGAGTAATTAAAACAATGAATGTGACAGTTTATAAAGCAGACTTATGTCCACAGAATTATGATATTTATTTTAATTAGAGTTTTAATTGTCTGTCATCCCGTGTGGATAAGGTCATACTGTGAGACTTTCCGTGTGATTTCAGCTGGAATTTGTTTGGCTGTACAAAATCCTTCAAACCTGTCAGAGATGTCATTATTTTGTATTAATTACATCCGGTCCCCTCACAGTACCCGCCCTGCTCTAAGTGGGAGGAGTTTCAGAGGAAATGCAGCACAGCAATACTTGACGACTAAGCAACAGTGGATCCTGACATCTCAGATTCTATAAAAACTGCAAATCTTCAGACATTTGGCTGACAGACACTTGGTGTAAAGTGACCTAATCTCAGCCTCTGTCTGATGGACTTGACAGTAAGACAGTTTAAGTCTGCTCACAGGACTGATTGTTACTAGAAAGAGGGCACAGAACTTTAGCAGTCTTTACTCAGGGCTCTAACAGGTTTTTCAGTGTCTGACAGAAATGGCAAACAGATAGTGAACTAATCGTTCACACAGGCTGCTACCCAATAATCTTTCACCTCCATCTCCCCATATTGTCTCCATGCTGGCTGTTGTTTGCTGTGTTGGATTTTAGTTTGTTGACATTGTTGCTCTTTCTTTTTGTTCTCTCCAGCTGGATGGGGACGCCATGTTCCTGGGTATGCCAGACGCTGGCCTTGACTTTGCCTCAACCAATCAGGTTAGTGTTGAATGTGTGTGTGAGAAACAGACAATGTGAGCACTCTATTGTTAAGTTGTATGACTGACATTTTCTAGTTTCTTCTTGTACTGAGCTGTTTTACAAATTAGACAGTTTGCTTTTTGACTTAAATGTTAAGGGCTCCAGCAGTTGATTTTCCATCAGAATTGGATCTTCTGCATCTTGTCAAAACACTTTTCTAAAGTGTAATCACTAATGTGTAAATGTGAAACAATCTGTAAGTAAACACATCAACAACATAAACACATACACTACAGGCCAAAAGTTTGGAAAGCAAGATCAAATTTGTACAAAAAAAGATCCATAGTTTCATTGGTATTATTATTATATAAAGACTTACTTATCAGAAGACTTTTTTACTATAATTATCATAATAATATAATTTGAGTTTTTCTTGCTTAGACTTTGCTTTCTTCAAAGTAACCTTCCTCTGGCTTTAACAACAGCATGGCATATACGAGGCATTCGTTCCACAAGTTTTTTAAGGTATGTGCCAGGAATTGCTTTCCAAGCTTTCTTAAGTTCATCAATAAGAGGCTGCTGATTTGTGGGATGCGCTTTTCTGACTGATTGATCCAACTTCATCCCACACAAGCTCAATTGGAGAGAGGAAAATTGATGCATATCAATGAAAGTAAAGTCTAATCATGCAGTAAATACATCCCAAAAATACATATAACTCATGCTGGTTTTTAAGAAAGGCTAAGAAAGTTTTTAAGAAAGTTGCTTCCAAATTTTAGTGTATATGCACAAAATATACAAATGAGTGTGCCAGCAGTCGTCACATTGGTACGCACATGTCAAATATGATTTCTTGTCGACATGGTTAATGAACAGTAAAAAACATGTAATAGTTGTAAAAGAATGTGTTGCTGTCTCATCCCTGCAGCAGCGAAAGACAGCGAAATAGTTTACAAGGAGGGAATGTTTTCTGTTAGGACTCTGAAACACCCCATGTTGTACCACCTCTCTGTAGACACCATAGATAATGATGTGTGAAGCTTTATACTAAATAATAAATTTATACTAAATACTTTCCATTGGGATTTGCCTATTTTGGGG
The DNA here is from genome assembly GCA_023238725.1 of Scortum barcoo. NCBI lineage: Eukaryota > Metazoa > Chordata > Actinopteri > Centrarchiformes > Terapontidae > Scortum > Scortum barcoo. The sequence continues at coordinate 25,898,453 of CM041533.1, read as the reverse complement.
GTTTAATGGACTAGACAGTAAAGAATGCCCCTCAGACCTGTTTTTATGTAGGAAAGCTTTGATAAGGAGCCCTTCTTATACAACAAGTGATCAGCAGAGAGGAGACAGATGTTGCCATTAAGCCCATGTTCAGATTAATTCATAGTGTAGTACAATAAAGCTTTCTTTAAGATCATCGGATCGTGCCCCACTGTGTCTTTGAACTCACCTTTAGCTATTTTAGTTTTCACAGTTATTTCCAGTTGCATCAAACCAAGTTTTCCTCCCATCCTGTTCCACAAATCAATATCACTTACTGCACTCAACCTGAGGCACAGAAAGCATTGCAATGCTTTTCTATCTGTAGCTTTTTCTTTTCTCTATACAAATAGAGAACTTGTGCAGTAATGTGTAGGATGATAGAGCAGCGTGTATGTATTGCCATGGGAGTTTCTTATTAAATACATTTCTGGCTTTCCTTAATTTAGGATGTTTGCATAGAATTAGTTTGCTCAGTAAATGAAAAACATTCTTTGAATCAATTCATTATTTACTTTTAAAGCCTTGTAAAATGACAAGAACTGGGGTCACACAATATAATTGTTTTCTTGATTGAATCACTTATACTTTTAGTTTTTGTTGAGTGTGTGTTTAAGTGCAGAAATACAGTTTTCCGATTTATAAATACACTTTAGATTGTATCTATTGTATCTCTCTCTGATAAATGCATTAATTATGTAAAATGCATTTTTTTATTTGATCTCGATCTGTTTGGTGTTCGTTCTACTTTTATCCTCTGAACACTAATTGTATCAGTCTGCAATTCTGCCTGTAAGTCTTAATCATTGTGGTCTGACTCCCTGACCCCTTTTACTTCAGACTGATATCCCAGACACATTCTAGCCTGTCTTAGAAGGTGTATATGTATCTGTCCCTCCAGTCTTTACCTCCCATAGTGTAACTTCTGTATGTCTCACCGTTTGATTTACACTGGTTACACTAAAATTACACTGAAATGAACCATTGTTCTCATTTCAAACAACAAATAAAATGGCTCCAGCTGTTTCCACACATACAATCACATGCCAGACACACAAGCTGCTGTACCGTTCATCTTATCCCTGATCAGTTCAACCTGTGAGTAGTGTTTGAGTGAGAGAGCTTTGATCTGTACGGGTGAGTGAGCCGCACCAGTTAGCAGTGAAGACAACTTTTTTACTTCATGATTATGATTCATTTTTGTGTGCTCATGGAAAATTCTTAGCTTGTGCTAGCTAAACAGCCCAAAGTCCAAAGACATTCAGTCATCTATAAAATAAGGCAAGAACAAGCTGCAAATTCTCACATCTGAGCAGTGCGAAACATAAAATGTTTGGCTTTTTTCTTTCAAATGTTAAGTACCTAATCTAAGTATCAAAATAGTTTCAGATTAATTTGCTGTCGATTGATTGATTAATTGACTAATCACTGCAAACTTTCTGACTGTGAATAGCAATCACAATTTCCTGGAGCCCAGAGTGATACTATTTTTCTTCCTACCAAGAGTCCAAAAAACAGAAGATAAAAGCAGATTGACATTTGACAAGACTGAACAATTAAATGTTTCTCTTTTTTTTGTTGATAAATTACTGAAACATTCAGGCACTAGGTCAGAGATGTTTCATGTACAACAATATTATCATGAGATCAGTTTAATTTAAGACTCACCCCATTAACTACTTTCAGTTTTTGGGAATTATTAGTGAACTTATCAATTAGTCAATATACTAAAAACTGTTTGGCAGCTATTTTGATAATCGATTCATTTTAATTAATTAATTTTAAATTGATTAATTTCAAGCAAAAATGGCTGGTTACTGCTTCTAAAATGTGATATTTTCTGTTTTTCTGTGTTTGAGTCACTTTTAGCTCAGGGAAATTTTGGCAATTTTGACATGATGCGTGAAATAATCAGTATATTAATCGATAATCAAATCAGCGTTTGCTGCCCTGGCAGGCATTTCGACTTAATGAAAAATGTATGGTAAATAACTGATCATTTTTATTAAATACATTTCCATTAAACTGTTCTCAAATTAGTTCTGATTGAGGCTTTAGCACCCTGAGATGCTAAACAGGATAAAACAAGAGGAGAATGGATTGATGGCTGGAAATTTTCACTGTAAAATCAGATCCATGTTTAAGTTTAGTTAAAAAGATAAATAGACAGCTGTCCAATTATGTCACCTCAGTTGCGACCACCAACATGATAAAAATCTGGTGTTTTTAGACTACAAAGCAACAGCCCTGGACCAGTGCTATATAGCAGATTCTGTTTTTATCTGGCTTTGGGTGTTCACTGTGTAGTTTCAAGAGGTCTAGTAAAGCCTCTAGAGAGCAAGATGTGTGTTTGTTAGCACAGAATTACCTCACAAGCAAGCAAGACCTATATTAATAAGAAACGCCACTAGAGATACATTATTCCTAGGGTACAGTATAGAGATATTGTGCGATATAGGACTCTATGATTTGATGTTTTATTCATAGTGTTGTTCCATAAGAAGATGGGTGGTGTGTGGAATAAGAATGTATGGCTTTATTATTGAAGTACCATTTCTGCCATAAAGTCAGGGATTGTTGTAATGAATGATTGTTGTAATGAATGTGACCAAGTGGAGCCTGACCCTCATTCTTGTCATTTTTTGCATTTTTAATGCAAAAGATGACAAGGATGTAACTGTGATAAAGCTGAAACAGGGAGATAGACAGGAAGAGAGGGAACATTACTTTAGTAGTTGGGAAGTCTTGATTAAACGATATCTGTACTAAACATACATGTCTGAAAAGACTGTTTCACGCATTCAGCTGCATCATAAAGTGTGTTTGTATGAAGTCAACTTTGGTCTGCTGTGACAAATGTGAGACAGTGTGACCCTTTGTGAAGACATTACATTACATAGCATCAAATACTGTCTTTAACACACTGTGATAAAGGTGCCGACTGAGAGCAAGAATTGGCAGGCAGGTGTGAACTTGACTCTCCCCTCCCAATCATTTGCCTTTGAGCAAGGTACTGAACCCCCAACTGCTCCTTCAGCTGAGCAAACATTGTATGATTTTATTCATCTTGTACATAGTTCAGCTACACAGATGGCCAAGACATATAGCCTCTGTGCTTACACTCTATGGTGTAACTGACTTCACAACATGGATTCTGACTCTGAACATAAACTCAAACTGGAGCCCTTATTGACAGTTACAGTAAAACTTTTAACATGTTGACATGAAAGAGCAGCGTTACTATGTGCGATCCCACTTTGAAAAGAAGAAAGTAGCCTAATAGTTTAAATGGTAGTTCATCATGTTCACCATCGTGGGTTAGCATTAAAAACACTAAACACAAAATGCAGCGAGGTGATGGGAATGTCGTTAGTTTTGCAGGTATCTGGTTGTAAACTAAAATAATTAAGACAAAATCAAATTTTGACCTGATGATGAACCCACAAAGTTCAACCTTTTGTTGATGCTAGAGGAAATGCCATGGCTCACCAAAGTCATTAGGATTCATCCTCCTGGAAACCATGAATGTCAAGAAAGCTTCTGTGTAAGAGGTAACAAAAACAGGTTCCTACGTGGACAGACATAAAGGCAAAATTGAACTTGTCATTCAACTCTAACAAAAAGCGAAAAACTGTATTTGGGTCAAAGAGTTTGGGTTCTTTGGGTTATTCCCAAGTTATTGAACTATCTCTTCATCTATATACAGTCTTTCCACCTTTCTAGAGCTGCTCAGTGGGTGTCTTCCAAATGTGAAGAAAAATATACACTAAAGTAAAAATGAACCTAACTAGCTGCTTGTGCCAACGTTGTTATCAGTATTTTTATGTATTTGCCTTTCTTCCTTCATTGCACCTGTACAGCACTCGATGTAACCTTTTCTTATCAGGGATTAGCTGTGGAGGGAATGAACAAGCAAGTTATTTACAGTCTCTCTCTCTCTCTCAATAAGTCTGACCTTCATTTACTTCTTTCTCTCTGCCAATTCAATTCAGTTGTAGCTGTTAGTTGGTGTAAAAGTAACATTACTCAACCATAAAGATAAAACATAATTTTGACCAATGTGTAGGAGACTCTTTCTATCTCTCTTTATCTCTCTCTCTTTCTTTCTTTCTCTCTCTCTCTCTCTCTCTCTCTCTCTCTCTCTCTCTCTCTCTCTCTCTCGCTCTCTCACTTTGTCCTTGTTCCTCTTCATGACCTTTTTATTTGACCTCTGACCTTTTCCTGGCCTCTGCATCCATTTGAACCTTTGTTTGTCTTTGTGATTGTTTCCACAGTTCCGTGTGCCACACCCCCCTCACCCTCTCAGCAAGGTGACGCCACCCAACCCGCCTTCACAGCACTGGAGGAGGGACACACACATGGCCGACACCCACCGTCTGCCTTGGGTGAATGCACACACTTACACACATACACACACACACATACACACACACACACACAACATTGCTGAAACAACTCTCAACAGTGTCAGAGTTCTATATAAAGTCATATAAACAAGAGACATTGATCACATTTGCAGAAAACCAGGTTCAGTCTGTATCATCCAATTGCAGAACAGGACTTGCAGTTTTAGTTAACCCACACCATCTGCCGTATAGGGGAGAAAAGTAACAGTAGCCGCAGTTTAGGCCTGCAGATGTAAACAAGCTGCTGTGCACCATCTCTAGACAATAAAAAGTAAAAGCTTCTGCAACTTTGACACTTGTGCCACCTGCTTGCAATGACTATTACAACTCCAGTTTTTTATTTTTATGGATGCTACTTGTGTGTGTTCGCACTGTTCTTAATGTCATCATGGGCTCCATACTTACTTTGTAGAGGCTAGGAAGGCAGTGCTTATAAGATTATATTTGTCCAAAGGAAAATAAAAGGCAAGGAAGGCAAAGGCAAAGTTTTGAGTATAATTAATTAATTAATTAATTAATTACATAATTTTAAGTAACAGCTGGAGAGTGAAAATTGGGTTTTGTGAAAAATGATTTGGTTGCACTGGTTATTGACTGATCAGGGGTTGTTTTCTCCTGCCCGTTTAAGTAAATTTGCATAAAACTGAACTTTTTTCAACTTCTTCCCCGCCGTCAAGTTCATGGCAAGTCCAAAGGCCAAAATACTAACCTCCATAAAAATAGGGCCCTGTATCATGTGAACTAGGTATATTGTTTATTATAATAAGTCTCAACCTTGACTCCCTTTTCTCCACCCATACACCAAACACACATGCAGCCCAACACGAACATGGAACCTAGAAATTCTGCACTTCACTTAGGGCTTTGTTTTTCAGCTTACGTTTTATTGCAGAACACTCAACAACATCCACAACACAACACATCTGTCTTTTCCCCACACTGGTGTGTAGATTGTGTAGATCTGTGTAACACAGCACGGAAAATTCTGACATATGACTGGATTAAATATCAACTGTGTGAGTGGGTGATTCATGCGGCCACCAAAATGGTTGAAAGGAATTCCCCCAACTCTCACCCAACCTGCATACATGTACACTCGCACGCAGATGTGAACACTTTTTTTTTACATTGCTGACAAAAAAAACCCAAAGTAAGTGTTTTTATATTCCCTCCTGCACTCTAATACATAACAGCTGTCCACTGTCTGTCTCTGTCTCTTTGTCTCTCAAACACACACATACATACACACTTTCAATCAGGCATCATTATTTGATTTCAGAGAAAAGCAATGAAAATAAATAGTTTGAAATGTCAATCAGGCATTCACTGGGATACTTCCAGAATAATACATATCTGTCTGTCTCATAGGCTAATCAGCACTGACACTTTAACACACTTATTTAACATGTCCATATCCTAGAAGATGGACCATAAAAATAATGACAGAGGAAAGATTTACATCCTTGTTGCAGCTTCAATTTTTAAGTAGACAGACATTAGTCTTCAAGATATTCAAGTCATTAGATTAACAATGATCAGCGACAGAAGATATATATGAAGCAGATGGAAGAGCATCCAGCGTGTAGAGAAACTGGCCCACATATCTCAAATTACCTTGTAAAGTACACCTAAAGTAAAATTGCAGAGCAGGTAAAAAAAATGTATTTATCAAGATCATTTGAATGTACCAACTATTCTTACAGTTACATACATACTGTACATTATCATAATCACGGCAGCTGTCATTACAAGTTAATATTAACACTCATAAATATGCCCAGTACATGAAATAGCACAGTTTCTGTTTTTCTGTTTTAGACTGTTTTAAACATTTCTAACTGAGTAATTCTATTGGATGCCATCACATTATCTGCCCCTCTTTGATACATTAAATCACCACTCTGATGATAGACACTAATGTTGATGGACACACATTATTCACATTCTACAGACATAATTTCTTAGTGTTTGAAACAGTCATAAACATAGAGTTGTGAGAAGTGTGTAATGTGAACACAACATGTTTGAAAGGACTTAATCCTGACTACATTAGTCTTTCTAGAAGCTCCCACTGCACTGGGAACAGGCTATTGTACTGGCATGAATGGAAGAGCACAGAGAGAGAGGAGTAATTTATGCAGAACTTGAAGAAATGATGGAGAGAGAGGGAGAGAAGGAGAGGGAGAGGCAGACACAGACAGACAACAGACAAGCAGTATAATTTATGCAGAGCTCTGAGCTCCAACAGGACGCCGTGCCTAAAAGTAGGACCATGAAACTGACTGCTGGATTGTTGGTTTGTCAGGACTTGATGAATGCAGTGTTGTAAGTGTGATGCTGGCTACACATGATAATATGTACCTGCTGTAGGGGAAAAATCCAGACACATCCAAGTTAACTTTTTAAAAACTAGCTGACTCAGTGGCTGACTCTTCAAAAAAACTAAATGACTGGGATGTTGATTGCAGAGCAGGACTAGAGAACTTGGTGGGTGATGGAACAAGACTGCGAGCAAAGAAATCTCTAGTGTTGTTTAGTCATACATGTATCGTGTGTGTGTGTGTGTGTGTGTGTGTGTGTGTGTGTATATATATATATATATATATATATATATATATATATATACACACACACACACACACACACTGTCTACAATATAGCATAGCACACTTGGATTTGGTAATTGAAAGAAGAGAATTCACAGAAATTGATTGATTGGTAGTTCTTCAAGTAAAATATTCCAGTCTTATTCATGCAGTGGCACTTTCAAGACTAAGATTTCACAATGAGGTATTAAGTAGCTTGTGAGATTCAGACACATTTGGGACTGAGTTGGTCAGATTTGAAAATACATCTTGGATGGAGAACATAATTATTGAGCATCCTCAGTAATGATGTAATACTCATTACCCATCACCATGATGGTGACTAAAGTATGTATACAGTATGTGGAATTTGTGCAGCAATATGAATGAGCACCAGAAATACTTGGATGAGGACATGAGTGAATCTGCAGGGTACATTCCTTAAATTAGAGGCTAAAGGTACTGAACTGTCTCCTCATTATAGTTTTTTTATGATTGTGATTCAGAGGGGGACATATCAGTTTAATATGAGGTGTCTAATGTTCTATTCTCCTATCTAATGTCTGATTGAAATCAGATACTTTTCAGTCAACAATAGAAAGGGAGATAAATATTCCACAGTACACATTCCTATTTTCTGTTCAAAGTGGTGAAACTATCAACTCAAATGGTGGTTGACCACAGTGGCTGTTAATTACATAGTGAGCATATACACATCACATAACTTAACCTCTAACTCATCACTCAGCTCACAAGTCATACAACTCATAACTCAACAGTGCTTGTGGGTTTGAGATAGAGTAGAATAGAGTGAGGGAATGAGAGAGCGAGAGTGAGATGAAAGAAATCGAGGAGGAGATTAGAAGAGCGAGAGAGCAAAAGAGGGGTGGAAGGAGAAGGACGGTGAGAGATGAAGAGCAAAGGAGTACGAGAGGGAGAGACTGGTGTGGCTAGCCAAGCAGAAAAGGCTGTCAGTCTCTATAAAAGATCTCCTCTGTCAGATTAGTATGAAGGGGCTTCTCTAACACTGCCTCTCTCTCTTTTCACCCCTGTGTCTCTTACTCTTCTCCTCTATGATTCTCTCACTCCATTTCCCTCCTCATGTCTGCCTCTCGTTTGTCTTTGCTCTCGGAATAATTCATTATCATATATGGTACTGCTACTGGTTTTCTTTGTGTGTGTCAGATTAGCAGTGATGTATTTTTTTACGCACAATGATCAGCCTGTGTGTATTCTCTCCAGGGGCTTGTACATATAAATGACTGTGTTGTTCTGTGGCTGAATGAGTATTTGCTCACAATGCTCTCAAGGCCGGGAATATCATTAGTGATAATTAGTCTGTGATAGGAGAAGGAATGACGGCATGACACAACACAGCACTGTGGTTCACACTGGATTCAGCATTCTGTGGTAATGTTGATGGGCAGATTTTTCCATCTCTTCCATTTATTATCTGTGACAGTAATGTTTCATGACACACTGGTCTCTTATAGTCCACTATGTAATTCTTATTGATTTTCTCCAAGTTGTCACTCTACTGAAGGCAACATTGGCAATCCACCAAGCTCTGTCACGATTCTTGACTTTGTCCCACATCAGTGAAGAGTTAGTAAGGAAAGTAGTGCGATGAATAAGATTACAAACACATTTATGGAATTTTCAAAGTACATATTTACAGGTCTTTTTAATTATATTTTCTACAATCTTGTCTTTCTTTCTGTTTCTTTTTAGTCCTACTCAGTGGGTGGTTTGGGCGATGAAGACTTCAACATCCCACCCATCACTCCCCCCACCCTGCCAGAGCACATGCTGCCTCCCCATCTCCCCCACGATTCCCCCTCTGGACCGTACCACCCGCTGGACCCCCCTCCCAGCTCAGCTCCACACCACCCCTACCAGCTGCAGGGCATGGACCTGCCTGGCATGCCTGGGAGCCAAGATGGAGCCGCTATGTTGAACCAAGATGGCAGCACATTCAGTCCAAATGGCGGCCCAATGACCAGTACTCTGTCTGTGGTAAGTGGTCATTAATAAATCATGCATTTGAGTGGAAAGTTTGCTTTACTAATGAGTGACATAGAAATGGAAGAAAGTGGTATGCAGGGGAATTTGAAAGTTATAGTATTAAATTCCCAAAATTAAACGTATTTTCTCTCCCTCATTGAAAAATGAATAAATTAATATAAAAATATTGGTACTGTCTCCAGCTCCACTGAGAAATCCATTTTAATCTATTTGAACTGCTGTAAGTGATATTTTAGAGCAAGACTGGCTTAAAAGATAGTTGTGTTGTCACAAATCCTCTTGCTTCACACATGCTTTTGTTAAACTGAGGTTTAAGGTGAGCACAGAGAAACTTTCCTCCCTCAGCATACAAATGTGAAACATAGATGTCTTTGAAAAGTTTGTACCGTGCTCCTCCGAAACAATCACTCTGCTGCACATAGATCTATTTTAAAGAACATGTTCAAGAACTGCTGTGGAGATGACCAATGTAACGAGAAAGTGGTTCAAGACAGTTGATTCATGTGAAAGGACGCTTGGTTTCTATCCAAGCATTTTTATGCAAATGATGTAATTAGAAAAGGTGAATGAAAGTGACAAAGTTTGACACTTCCACAATATTGCTAAAAAGGCTGTCTTGAAGTGTTTTTTTCCTTTAGTTGATAAAGAGTTTAGGCAACTAATAGTTGAAGGATTGTCTTCCTTCAACCGGGCCGATGGAAATACACCTAATTTGCATTTGTTGTTCCATTTCCATTCTATCTACATTTCTAAATGATTAGCCAGGTTTCTATCCAGTAAATATCTACAAAAAATCGGCAAAAGAAAGGAAATTGGTTACCATTCAGTACAGTATGCAAATATTAGAAGTTGAGCAAAGAGATAAGATAAATAGCTGGCAGAGCTAATTCTCCAGTCAGGTGCCACTAAACTATTGCAGAAGAAGAGAGCATAATGTCATGACTAGCCTCAAATGCTGGAAAACAGTGTTGGTAAAATTGATTGAAATGTGTGGTATTTATGTTTGTTTCATGTGTGTGTGGTATAACTTTCTCTCGGTTGTGATCGCGATCATGTAATGGTTGTGACAGGCCTACTTGTCCCACTGCGTTTGTCTTCAGACTCAAGCCGTCAGACAAAACAAGTGACACCTGTGTTGATTGACCACAGGTGTGTAGGAGCTTTAAAACACCAGCTTAATATAAAAATATATTAAGACGCTTGAATGACAAAAAATGTCAGAATAATAGGTTTGTTCTCACTCTACTTTGCACATTTTCCTTTGAATTGATTGAAAAGTTATTCAGAATTCTTTTTCCAGTCACCTAATTTTTATAAATCTTGATCAGAATGCACTTTGAGAGTTTAATGAT